>CM026066.1:12339339-12594339 GCA_014839685.1 Anableps anableps | reverse complement strand
TTATTGCACCGTGTGAAGCAGAAACCATCAAACCTAGTGTACCTCATCACATCTTATTGTACCAAACCCATTACAGCTCTCATATGATAGCAAATGTACCCTGATTTCTGTAAAGAACACACTACATCCTCAAATTTTATTCATAACAAACAAATAATAACAATAATCAAGCCACAGTTTCTATATAAAAGCATGGTAACTGAAAGTCTTACAATTAACCTCCAATTGCAGAAATCTGGGGACAACTAAGAAATCCTATTAGTGTGATGTGTGTTGTGAACAGAACACATCAGAGTTGGGGGTCAATCTTTGCCGCAAGCGAAGGAGTTTATATATCCAGGTGTCTTGATCACGAGTGATGGTATGATGGAGTGAGAGATAAATAGACATATTGGGGCTTTGTCTGCAGTAATGTGGGACCTGCTCAAGTCTTCTGTGGCAAGGAAAGAGCTGAACCAGAAACCAAAGCTTAACTTGTTCATATGAGCTTCCTCTGTAGGGTGACTGGACTTTCACTTAGAGATCGGCTGAGGAGGTCTGTCATCTGCTGGGGGTGGGGTGGAAGTGGGCTTGGAGTAGATCTGATGTTTCACCACCATGAAAAGACCCAGTTGAGTTGCATCTGATCAGGATCCCTCCAGGATGCCTCTCTTTGGAAGTTTTCTGGGCACATCCCACTAGGCAGAGACCCCAGGACAGACTCAGAACTCTTAGGGACTACATATCCCTTCTTTGGATCCCAAGATATCTTGGTTTTCCTCTTGGACCTGTTATACCCCCAAAACAACATAAAAAGATTGATGGACAGTACTTTCCTGGCATATAGTGCCATTTTATAACATAATCAAGTGAGTATGTTACCTTCAGTTGTTATAAAAATGCTGTACATATCAAACATAGCTTAAAAGAAGTTTGAAATCAAAAGAAAGTTGAATTTGGCACCTTGAAATTGGCCTCTGTCTCCTAAAGAAGCTACTGCTCTATCCGACACTCCACCTTCAGTCTGTCATCACCACAATGCTACACCATTATGCCATTTACAACCGTTCTTAGTGGCATAGGACTGAGAAGTAGTTCCTTTGATAAGCTCAGCAGACTCACAGTTCCACCAGGTGTTTGCTAATAGCTGCCGCTGCTAGTTTGGAGGAGCAGAGTGAGGAAGGAGCAGGGGAGTGCTGCTCTGTGAGACAGAAGCTCAGCTGGGGATTGCAGCTTCGAGGAGGAGATTTGTATAAATAGGCAGCATTTTGTGAGAGCAAACATTTAGACACCTCCGATTGGCTGCCAACATGATTCCTTAAGAATGCATGAAAGAATCAAAGCAACACTCTAGGTATGTTTTTGATGAGGGAATAACGTCATAACATGATATAAAGCTCAAAAAGTTTGATTTTACATAATACCACTCCTTTACGGGAAAACACTGGAACCTTGTTTTACAGGTTTGCTCTGGTCTTTTGTACTACAAATAGATTTTGGTTTGAGGACCCGTTGGCTCAAGTTGAAGTACGTGGCTTAAACAATTCATTAATATAGAGAGGAGCTTGACCATGCTGGGCCCTGAAAGTGAAAGTCAGTATTTTAAAATTAATTCTTAAGTTATCAGGTAATCAATGCAAAAACATTAAAACAGGAGTCATGTTTTTTTTTTTTTTTTCCCAAGATTTTGCTGCAGAGTTTTGAAGAAAGCAAATACAATAGAAGACTTAATTTGTTGATACATGTAAAAAGTACATTTCAATAGTCTAGCCATCAGAATATCCTGTTTTGACTCTGTTAAGACTCTAATGTTATAGTTTAGAAATGTTTAAAAACTGTTTTGGACAAGTTGTCTTGAGTTATTTTCAATCTGTTGTGTGATCAGAGGAACCATTCTCTCCTGGGCACTGATCATTTCCTTTGTCTTCTCAGAGTCTAGCCGAAGAGAATTAGTTTTTAAACAGTTTGTAATTACTTTTATCCACTCACGTAAGTAATTCAGATAGTTTGAAGAACAGTACAGCTGAAAGTTATCTGACAGAAGATTTGTGAAATTAATTAGCAACCTGTCAAAAGAGCTGTATATATATAATAGAAAAAGTGGACTCAAAACAGAGCCTTGGGGTACCCCACATATTTCATTAGTAGATTCTAACACGAAGTGGGTGACATGGATACTGAAGCTAATCTTTGAAAGTCACAACAGCTGAAAAAATATATATTTTTATAAGAATGTGGTAGAAATTAGTAGTTGAATTCAAGCGCAATACTCCATGAAGTCAGCTTCTGATTGTTTGAGCAGGTCCTCATGAGAACTCTTTGGAGGTCAGCGCATCCAAATGCTGCTGAGTGGTGAAAGCTCGGCGGGGAGAGAGAGAAACAGAACCAGTGAGGAAGCAAGAAGTTTTGTTCAGCTGAGGAGCAGGACTGATCACCCTGCTTAAATTAGATTGCAATAAATTATTTGTTTGCATCATGCGTTTTGCTACATTTCTCCAATTTGATGTAAAGATTTCTGTTTTATTTTTCCTTTGCACATCGGAAATTTAAGCTCTCTTATTGACTATTTGGATAGAAGTTAAATAAGTTAGATAAATTAGGGACCAATTATTTATGTTTGTTAATATACTTTGTTCTATTAATGCAACATTAAACTTTACATGTGCATATTCCATTTGATTGTTTAAACAGACTTTTATTGTAATAATTCCCACATTGGGGGGTAAAACAGACATCCAAACCACACAGTACATTAAAAAAAAATCACTTCTAGAGGCAATTTAAACCGACGTCTCTGGTTTGGTAAGGTCACATATTCCATTACAGTGAGCAGAGAGTCGAAGCCCAGCGTTCCCCATCCTCCCAACCACCCCTATTCCCCCCTTACCCAGTCCAACATCTCAGCCCCGCTGCTCACCAATCCCTCTAAGAACAGCCAAGCATGGAAGAAATATTCTTATTTAGATGAGGGCTCGGTGAGGGGCACAGTATAGCATAACAGAAGACGAATACAATGTAGTGTGGCGAGCATTGTGAGCGACTCCAATACAACCTCCTGTACAGAAGGCAATCAAATCTGGCAGTCATGTGTAAAGATACTTATCTGCCTGGAGAGGATTTCAGCACCGTATTTCTGGGAGAAATGGAAATCAGGGTTGACAGCTGCTTGTCACTGGTATATATTCAGGACATTTGATCTCAATAGAGAAATTTCCAAGAGAGAAAAGGGAAATAATAATAAAATACTTAGAAGAAAAAGGCTGATCCAGCTTTGAGGATAATGGTAAAACAGGAGGAAGCCCCCTCAAGTAAGTATTGAGGACACATGCATTTACCCACTTTACCCAGAAACGCTGCTGCTTGTTTTGTTAGAAATTTGGCATAATATTTTATTGTACGATAATATCTGAACTATGTTATTGACAAATACCTTGTTTGTGATCTATTTTTTTTGAGTTGCTGTGTTATAGTTTTCTCTTGACACACCTGTAAATTTACACTCCTCCCAGCTCTTGTGAAATATGACAATGCGGCAGCAAAATAAGACTTTGACACGGACAAAAGCACTTTATGAACTGGCATCCCCTGCGAATGTGGAATTATCGCCCAACCACCGAAACGACTTCACAATTCCAGCAAGCGGCGTTAATCAGATTTTCCCCTCCAGAGCTGTAGTTCATTGTCATTGCTAATGGAGCCTCCTCTGCAGGTTGTTGCTCTTCACTAAATTAGTGTGAAGCCTTATCCCAAAAACATTGACTAATACTGCACTTAATCTTGGAAACTCTCAACTCCTGTGAAAAATCTCATCTGGAATGACACTGATGCATTGGAGCGTTGCCCCGCATCGCATTCATCATGTTCCTGACAAAATTAATCTTGATAGACTGAAACCAAATTACACCTGAGTTCACACCCATTGCTCACCACAAACACTGAATAAATATTTATTGATGATATGTGTAATTTCTTCAGGACAAGAGTGGCTAGTGAGGAAAATAAAGATGAAATGGGAAAACTTTTAAAGTAAGATGCTGAATACTGTGCCTTCTACAAGTATTTATGCCCATTGAAATGTTTTCTTTCTTTCTTTTTTTTTTTTTTTTTGTTAGATTTTGTCGTGTTTCAACCATGCACTTAATTTTTTTATTTGGATTTTATGTGATATCCCAACATAAATTAGTGCACAATTGTGAAATGGAAGGAAAATACATCTGAAAATAAATCTGAAAAGTGTGGCGTGGATATGTACTCTGTCCCCTCAGCAGTTTGTAGAACCACCTTTTGCTGCAAGTCTTTTGGGGTATGTCTCCACTAGCTTTGTAAATCTGGAATTTGAAACTTTTGGCAAGTTTTCTTTGCAGAATAGGTGAGGCATTTTCACAGCCTGTTGCTGTCACTGCCTTATTGTGGAAGTGGTGTTTTCAGAGCGATGTGCAGTGCTAATTTTCTACTATCTGGAAAATTAGTGCTGCATAGCATTTTGCATGTAGACAACAGAAAATATAAATTTTAGTTCTTTTTTTTGCATATGTCTTGTGACGAACTACTGCTATTATGTCACTGTAGGCTGTTCAAAAGTTAGAATATTGTTTTCTACTGCTTTGAACTTCTACACAACTATAACTGATCTACCTGCTGTGTTCCTCAGTCTTCATGATTCTATTTGCCCACTAATGTTCTCTAACAAACCTCTGAGGCCTTCACAGAACGGCTGAGATTAAAATACAGGTGAACTAATGTACTAATTTGCTAAAATCTGATGGCAACTGGTTGGACTGGATTTTGTTTACATTGTTTCTGAGTAAAGGGGGTTTAACACAAAAGAATGCCACAGTTTTTACTTCAGAGTCTTTTGATTGTTTAAAAGTGTATTTTATGCTCTCACTTTAACTTTTATTATTGGAAAAGAGTTTTAAATACATTTTTTTAATTTGGAAAAGAGTCTTAAATCATTGATAGTCCTTTGTGCAGCTTCCTAAACTGTACAAACTGTATCATCTCCTTGTATAAACGAGGTAAAAAAAATAAATAAATAAAAATCCCACCCTCAGCCCTACCAACCAAACGCATACATAACTCCCATCATTTGTCTTCCAAATGAACTCATTTTTCACTACTAATTAAAACAAGTTGAGATGAGGAAGAACATGGGAGAAGGGAAGCATTTGTTTGGGAACAGCACAGTCATTCATTTAGACGTATATGTTTGGCTTCTGCTTAAAGAAAGCAACGTGATGTACGAACACAGACTAACAGTGACGCCATTGACAAAGAGATGCTGATACACCCAACTGACTGACAGGGCTAAAATGATGCAAGCAGGCCAAACATTTTTGCCACTAGTTTAATAAAACATATCTGTTTTCATATACAATAATCTGTAAGGCAAACAGCAGTTCAAAAGAAATATTTTAAGTGATGGGGTTTATGCCTTTATGTTGGTGACTGATTGAATAAAAACACTGCATTCCACAAATCATCCCTGTAATTAGTTGTGTAGATGATGCCACCTCTGTCTCAAAACATGAACACTCAGGGTGGGGGCACCAGCTAAAGCACCAGCAGAGTCTGGGGATGGGGGGTAGGTAGGGGGGATGTTACGGAGCTTTGAAAAGATGTGGGAGGAATGGCAGTGAGTGGGGGGCAGCCCCAGGCAGCCTGTTCTGCACACCCAGGTGCTGCTGTCAGCTGGAGTCCTGCTCCAGCTGCTCGCCAAAGACTGATTTAATTATTTCACTTCCCTCTGTCCCTGCATTTCTTTAATTCTTTGTCTTCTCTACCTTCAAACCCTGAGCTTTCTCTATGAAAGTAGTTAACACAATATAAAATGCATATTTAAGAATTGGCAATGCAACGATTGAACAGGTAGCAATCTGGAACGCTCAATACTGCCTTGATTGGCTTTGATTGCTGATCGGCAGGTTGAATGTTGAAATAATTACATTTTCTGTTCCAATTCATTGAATGCATTAAAACTAAAAACCCACCATTATGGAACTGAATAAAAATCATATAAAGCAATTTAAAATAGTCACCTCTATCAAAAAACTGGCAACAGATTTTCCTCTTATTTGATATGTTGTATTTCTTTAAAAAAATGGAGCGAGCTGGATAATACCTCATATAAAAAGCTAGTAATTGGTATCGGTCAACAGCCTAATTGGTGCATCTTTAAAAATAATGAACTATTTAATATAAAGTTACTATATTTCAAAACAGCTAACAGTAAGCAACTTAAAAAAAAGTGTCAAAATTTCCAGAACCAAATTTTAACACAATTATCACTTAATCTTTTTCCCTCCATTCAGTTCTTTTAAACACATAATGACAGAAATTCATATTATAATTACAAATGTTCTGTATTGTTACACTCCATGAGTGGTAAGGGAGATTCAGGCTCCAGTTGCCTGGATTTGAGGTCGTAGGACTTGTGTTATCAATTCTCAATGATTTAAATTAGTCGAGTTCTTTTTCTCTTATCTGATCTTTTAAAGGGCAATGAAAGGGCCCATCTTTTTACTGAAACCTGTCCTCAATCACTGTTAATGCTAACTCCATGTACACGTAAGAGGGCTGATAAGGAATCATTAGTCTCGTTAATGGAATCACAGGTCCAATCCCTTCATCCTTTTCTATTGAAAAGTGCTCTTCATTTCAAAGTTGTTCTGCTTTATTAAAGCTCATTACCATTTCTCTTTTAATAAGCACTCTTTAAAGTCATTACCTGCAGTGGAGTTAAAGGCTCCGCTATTAAAAGGTTACTTTAATGTGAATAATGGCCTCCCGATATACTCAAGTTAATTACTATTGGATACTGGTTCCAGTTTAATCTAATGCCTAAACCTTAATGAAAGATATGTTGCAATACAATGAAAGGACAAAAATTGTTCCCAATCAACACAAGTATTTGTCCTATCTCTGCTCACACATGCAATATTTCTCTGTCTGCAGCTTCATCGCAGCCTTCCAACATACTTAATTTGAATGTGCGCTACTTTCTCAGAACATCAGTAGACACATGGTTGGTGTGGTTAATTGCAACAGAAGTAAGTCTTATTAAAGTTGTTGTCATTAATCAGTTTTTCTAAGATTGTGTTGATGTCATCAGCAGCTATATATTTTAAATCCTCAGAAAAAAATGCAGCTATTTCCTGTCCTCACAAACATGCTTTGACTTGATTTTTTCTTTTTAAACTTCCTAAAAGGGTGATGGTCTCCTTTTCATTTTATAAATGACTTTTATTTGAATCTTATTCACTAAAGGAAATACACATTTAAAGAAAAAGCTAACCCCCCTGATATTTGTCATAATAGCAACTTACATTTAATTACCTTGTCACATCACACCTTTAAGCTTAGCATGTAACTTGTCTTCTTGCTACAATATTTTCAGCTTTGTAAGAAATGTAATTATTTTGTAAACCTGACAACATGACAATGGTTGCTTAAGGTATTCAGTCTAGAGAGAAAAAATGATCTCCTGATCCATTGGATGTTTAAAGGGGAGTTCTTGCATTGAAAAAAGCAAACAAATGTATTGCTTTTGGTTCACTCCCTTAGTTTATTTTACAGCATTTTTTGATTTTTTTTTTTTAAATTTTGTTTTGATAAAACTATAAATTAATAGCAAGCACACTATAACATCAAACGTATTGAGTCACTCCTCCAAATAATCATATTCCAAATCTCCTGCCATTCCAATAGGCAAAGGTGCATAAAATCAGTTACATAGGCATGCAAACTGCTTTTACAAATATTTATGAAAAAATGGGTTGCTCTCAGGAGCTCAGTGAATCCCATCCTGTGGAGGGATGCCACCTGTGCAATAACTACAGCTGTGAAATTTCCACACAAATAAAAATAAATATTCCACAGTTAACTGTTAGTGGTATTATAACAAAGTGGAAGCAACTGGGAATGACAACAACTCAGTCATGAAGTTATAGGTAGTGTAAATTTGTAGGGTTGGGTCAGGAGGAGCGGAGGCCCATCATGTGCAGAGGTTGCCAACTTTCAGCTGAGTCAATAGTTGCCAGCCTTCAAACTTTTGGCAGCCTTCAGATTGGCTTGACAACAATGCGCAGAAAGCTTCATGGAATGAATTTCCATGGCTGAGAACCTGCATCCTAACCATCATGAGGTGATGTGCAAAACGTCAAATGCAGTGGTGTGAAGCACGCCGCCCTTGGAATCTAGAATAGTGGAGATGTGTTTCCTGGAAGAATGACTCATGCCTTTTTTGTCTGGCAATTTAATGGATGAGTGTGGTTTTGGCAGTTGCCAGGAAAGTAAAGGTTGATGGAGGGAGGATTATGGTGTGGGGCTGTTGTCCAACATCAGTGACCTCACAATGCTCTTTAGAAAAAAAGATTAAAAATTTCCCATAAATTGTAACCTTCTGGAAAGCACTTCAAAAATATTTGAATCTGTTGGCTTCAACCAGGATTTATTTTCTTTTTCAACAAGCTCCTGGCAACATGACATGTTTCTATTACAGGTGAAGGAAGTGCTGATAATAAACTTGCACAACCACCTGTCAAAAATTCAGAAAAAAACCCTTTAAAGTCTACAATGTTTTGAAAGTTAAGCTGATAAGCTACGGGGAGTTGACTGCAAGCTGAGTTTCTGAGCACATACCCCGATTACTTAAGGCACAGGTTTCAAACTCCAGTTCTCGAGGGTTGGTGCCCTGCAACTTTTCAATGTATCTCTCTTTCCACACAGCTGAATCACACAATCAGGTCATCAGCAGGACTCTGTAGCACTTTAGTGCATGAGAAGGTCATTCCCAAATCCAATACACTTAAAATTAAGCGTATTGGATTTGGGACACATCAAAAAGTTGCAGGACACCAGCATTCGAGGACTGAAGTTTGACACCGATGAATACAGTGTAATTTTCTGCACAATGAGCACTTAAACACACACAAAAAAAGATGTTGGTATAGGAGCACAGGATAGAGAAAAGCATTTTGTTCCTGTGCAAAGCCACTTTTATATTCTCTCCACATACTGGTGGTTTCAAGTTTTTAACTTTTTTTTTATCTGCCTTATTGGGCTAATTTAAACACAAAAACTAGAAAAGACTAAATACAAGAGACTAATAATTAGGTGAGATCTTGTGAATAATGTTTTTGTCAAATCTCTTGTCCTTTTCAACCTATGGGCTTACATCACCTAAGCAGTGTTGAAATATAGCTGTGTACATGAAATAAAGTTAGGACATAATCTTACTCCCTCTGGTTGCAATTAAATGGCTGATTGAATCAATGGAATACCACATTCATGAGGTCAATTTCAGTCAATAAGTGGTATTTGAGGTAGATGTTGTATACACAAACTACACAACTCTAAACATACACTCTTCTTAAAGTAATATGCATAAATAATTTCTTTGAGATTAGGTTCCACACATTAGGAACTCCAGAGTACAAGCTGAACTGAATTCCCAAAACTGTGCAGACATTTTAAAAGAAAAAGAGTCCAAACTCAGAACACACACACACAGAATTAATCACAGCTCAGAGTTCACCGCTATCCCAGTCCTCCAACAAGACACATCTGACCTCTTTGCTATCTTTCTGTTTGAGGGCACAGGGTCAAATAATGAAAGCTGACCCCTTCATTTCAAACTGTTTAAATTCACAAGTGAAAAGCCTAATTGCAGTGATCTGCGCTGAAGGCCAGAGGGAAATTCTCCTGAGGAGCATTAACCTTGAGATTTCAGTTCGGCCCACTTTTCAGAGGAGTCACTGCTGCAGATCGGTGAGAAAACAAAAAAGTGCTGTAAATTGACCAAACTTTATAAATTAGATGCTTGTATGTCATATCCTTAATTTTTTACCGCTACTGGCACACAAAATACTTAGTTTCATTACACTCTACCCTACTCTGAAAATTTTCAAAGTCAGCAGTTTTCTTCAATTCCAGTGTCTTCACAAGAAAAATAACTCAAACTATGATGTTAACAATTAGGAAATTACTAATTGCTAAGGAGCTTTTTAAAGATTTATGAAAAAACTCATCACTCTAAAGCTACATTTTTATTTTTGCTGAAATGAAATATGTGTCTTGTTCATGCACAGAATTAATGTGCACCAAGCGAACCACATTAGCATTTTCTAGTAATACGTTTTCTTCTCTCTTAAGGTCATGTGGCTTTAACTGGAGTCTTTGCTAAAACTGGTGTGTGAGTGTGTGTGTGTGTGTGTGTGTGTGTGTGTGTGTGTGTGTGTGTGTGTGTGTGAGACCTATTTCATAAATCCTGTTGCCTCCTCCATGAGATACTAAATGTCAAAAACCAGTGGGTCATCTAATCCTTATTTTCACAACACACCACACTAATACTAGTGTAAGAAGTGAACAATGCAACATGAAATGGTCTCAGTATGCTAAAACACGCTGACAGCAACAAACATGCTCCATCACATCTACAACAAATGGTGCATTCATGAAGAGGTTTGTGGGCAGATGTAGTCATAGTTGCTGGTTCTGTGCATGACAGATTGTTTGCAGAACTTCAATGTTTCTTTGAAGCCAATGGGTCACTTCATGCCAGCCACTGTCAGGGAGAGAGAAGATGGACAGGCAACTTCCAGCAAAGAACAGCATGATGAAAAGGTGAAGCGCTGCGTCTTGATCAAGAGCATGAGGCTTCCGTTCAGTGCTGTCTTCTAAGATCAAATATTTCTGATGAAAATTGGCTGTAGCGGCTGCTATACGGTGATGCACTTCATAAATACTGTACCGTGTTTCACACAGTCACGTTTGAAGAAAGCTGACAATTTTAATCTCATGACTTCATTGAAGCTAAAAATAAAGAAATTTTCTTTTTGCATTTTTTTTATAGTGCCTCCTAATTACTCAAACCAGGCTGACTGCTGTTTTCATTTTTCTTTTAAATGTTCTCACCATACAGTACACTTAAGAGGAAAAAAAAGACAGCTAGTGGTCACAGTGATAACATTGCTTGTCACTAACCCTTCACAAATGAACTCACTGTTGAGTTGTTTGGTATAATAGGATTATCTCCTATCTGGCATGTTTTTGTGAAGAATAAAGGATAAAAATGTTGCTAAAAGATAAAAATAACCACCTTAAATTGTGACGTGTGTGTCAGTCTGAACAACAGACCAAAGTGGAAGTTTAAAGTTTATTTTTAATGTAGTTTCATCACAGAAATCTTTACTTGGTTGTTATAATTATTGTTCATTTGTTTGACCATGTTAAAAAAACAGTGGATTTTTTTTAATTTTTTTTGTTTGTCATTTGTTATTTTTATGAATGCATTGTGGTATCAGACTTAAATTTTGAACAGTATTAAATATCAGTCATTAAAACTATTGTAGATAATAATTGCATAATTGTAATCAATTATATTTTTGTAAATGTGATATTGGTTAAATCCAACTACCTTATTTCAGTAACAAATCCTACCTAAGCCTAACAGATGTTGATCAGTCAACTATTATTTTCATTTTTGGGGGCCAACAGTGATAAGTAAGGCTAATATTTAACTCAGCAAAAGTTAAAAACCAGTAAAAGACTTGAAGTTTCTATGCATTTGGAGCAAAAATAGAATTTTGTATGCAGCTTTAGCTAGTTTCGTGAGACCACTTAGGCTGAAAATGCAATGCCAGAAGATTGTCAGTGACCGATTGGCATGTGGGTGGAGTTGCTGGTTTCATCACAAGAGCGCAAGAAAGAAGAAACTTTGGCTTAGAAGGTCTGTTACAATTTTCAAATGGATTCACACTAGATTTACATTCTAGCACTTTGGTAATTTGTTTGGCCACATTAATGTTAGATTAGTTTGTTGAGTCCATGAAAGAGCTTAAATGTGAGGTATTCTGAAAGTCAGCAAAGTTTAGAGTAATGTAATTTACTTTTGATTTCAAGGTTCTCATTTCTGGCAAATGTTTAATGAGTGAATTTTTATTCATCTTACAGAAAGTAAGACTTAAAGTATTATTTAAACTTCAACATACAGCACAACATAATCTACTTCCTAAGTTTAATGCTCTGGTTTAGCTATCATATCACAAACCAAGTTGATAGTATTAAGAGAGAGAAGCTCACCCTGAGAAGAACTACTACACAACTACTATTGCACAGTGCTACAGATGTAATATCTGTTGTTTTTAATCATCTTTCAATCATTTTAATCATGAGGTACAGTATATTATGTGTTGTGGGACAAAGCAAAACATGTAACCCTTAATTTGATGATGATGGTGCTGTTTCTTTGCAATAAAATGATTGGGTTTTGGAAGTGGGGTTTTAATCAAAGATTATTATAAATTAACAATTTATCTTCCCCAGATAAGTTTTCTAGCATCTTCATTTTTGTATTAAAACTGATTATTGTTTTCCTGGAATTAATGATACCGGGTAGAGCATCTCAGTTGAACACCAATGTGAAAAAAGATACATTGTTTTATGGGAACACAATTTTACAAACCTTTTAATCGCCTTCACATTTTCATTAGACGTCTATTTACATAGAAGTACCATAGTGTGGTTATTTACACTAAATATATGTCTGTTTCCATAAAATTCCAGTTGTGAAGAATGGTGTGTATATATATCATACACTTACATATTATTTGACCTAGTATGTTATTTTATCTCAAGATAACATCTCAAATCTCGGTTGTTAAGTCATGTACAATGGAAAATATTAGCCATAGCTAAACTATGGTATTCTCTTTACAGTAAATTTATTAAAATTTCTCCTTAAGACCATCCATACAGCCATACATCCACACATCCATCCAATTTCGCAACACTCTCTAGCTCATTCAAAGAAAAACCCCTGACCTGGAGAGAGCTATCCTCCTCTTTTCAAGTTTCAAGTATGAAACATTTTGTGTGTAAAATACTGAGTCAACTTTTCCTCCAGTGCTTTTCAATAAAAATGTAATGATTGTTAAAATAGATTTTATTGAATCAAGATGAATCCCTTCTGAATGTTACAGTCAGCTGAAATCCCTCACTTTGTCCTCATTTAAAAAGCAAAGGATAGAGATGCCACACCTCAAAAAACACAGACACTACTTCCTGTAACAATACATTTGAACTGCATCTTGACAAAGCAACAAAGTCATCACTAGCTACAGCTAGCACTTGCATTATGCTGATGAATGGCAAGTCCTGCCAGATTACTTGATTTGATAAGCAGTACAACCCATCGGTAACATAATACATCACAAATTGTTTTGTCAACAATTTATGATACCATTTATCAAATGACCATCGCAGTGGGTTGAGTTATGGTGTCATAGCTGGCATAATGTCAATACTCAAGCTGAGTTGAGGGCAGTCTGGCCGCAGTGATTTAGACACGCTCTGGTCTGACCTCTTCAGAGATTTTCTCTTCATTACTAGACAAACTGGTGTTCAAAGAAGAGAAACTGCCAAAGTTTATGCTTTAATCTTAATAGTTAAATCCAGAAAGAGATAAATAACATACAAAATGGTGGTGTTGAGAGAACTGCAGCTAGATGAAGAGTTTAGCGTTAACAGAAGTGACAGTTGTACATATGGTTTCACAAAGTTAAATTACTGCTGGACTAAAGTGAAATTAAACAATTTCAATTAAATGACACACCAGATTATGTTTCCAGAAGATATTTTATTGGTTCACTTTACAAGAGAAGATCCACATCAGCGTCATGAGGGGAAAAGGAAGTCATCTCTTTCCCCACTAACCTCTTTCAGCATTTCTGCAAATTAAAAGTTTAAGAAAGCCTTCAAACTGATTAGAATTTTGCGATAAACGGTGAAACAATCAAGGTCTGATTATTTTCTGCTCTTGAGAATCAATTTCAACTACAGCCTCAATGTCAATTAAAATGTGAGGCCTTAAAATGCCTCCTTAAGCCAATCCAAGGCTCTGGTATTGACCAGAATATATGGCCTGTGTCCAAGCCACCGTCAGCCGTTGGCCACTCTTAAAGGTTACTGCAACCACTACATGTACCCACATTAGCAGGACACTCACCTCTCTGGGTTTATGGCCTGTGTAATAATTTTAAGCAAAGAGAGAAGCACATTCACTGGAGACAGTAACAGCCAGAGAGTCGAGGGAGGACAAGTATAGTATGATTGATCGTGGTGAGCAGTATAGCTGTGTACCTCTCACCTTCCTCTCCTGATTACTGCCTGCCACTGATCTTCTACATCTGTCTTGACTTACTAAAGACACAGAATCCTCATATAATGCTCTTGAAATTAAAACCTTATTGAAATGTTGATATTCTAAGGAGACATCTTTATTTATTTTTTTTTTTTATTTTTTTGTGGTTACAGAAAAAAATGAGATGCCTCATGTAACCAGATAAAAAATGAGTGTCTACATACTATTGAAGCACTGAAATTTCTTACAGGTATATTTTCATCATTGTTGATTTTCGTGGAATTGAAAACTATTGCTTATTTATTTTCATCATTAAAAGCCTCAAATAAGCTGTAAAACAAAGAATTTTCCTTTTAAGAACGTTTTCAAAATATCTGTTTTTTATTTATTTTTTAGGGCTTTTTTTCACAGCCCCTATGACATCTTATGTTGCCACCATTTAAATAGCTAATTATATATGAACATTTTAAAGTGTCTCTTCAGAATTTTAAGATGGTGCAAAATCTACCAGGAATTTAAATCCAGGCAACCAACTGATGTGTAATAGTGCAGTTTTATAGTATATTATGGGGGGAAAAAAAGGCAGGATGACACCGCCGCAAAATGTAGCTAACTTACTGCACAGTTGCAGATTATATGTATTACAATATTCATCCTAATACTCACATATTATATTGTTGCTGTCAGGAAAAAATAAAAAACTTTGTATCTCCAAAAATGCAACTTTTCAAGAAATAAAAGAACATTTTTGTGCCAGAAGTAAATTCAAGGCATTTGGCAAAAGTCACAAAGGGCGATCAACAGAGCAGATTTTCACAAGAAAACAAAAATCAATGAATATGGAGATACAAGATTTTTGTCCGACAACGATGATGTTTAGCAAGGGTGCATTACTGATGACACACACACACCATATGAGTTTTAACAAAATATGCATTGTTACACTAAAAAGTGTTTTTCGCTGTTCCAGCACAACTATTGTAACAGAATAAGACACGATACTGTTATTTCATCATGGTATTTCCGTCAGTCTGATAACAATCCGAAAGATACAAATTCATTTGAAGATTAAGATTTGACATCTAAAATATGAAATCAGTTCAGAAAATACAACATGTTCTGTATTGGTTAATTTGTATAAAATTAGGGCCGACATTGGTGAAATAAACCTATTCATCAAACAAATTCATAAAACTTACTCATCAAGGTAATTAATATGATAACTAAATACATCATAATGTAACTGTGAGTACATCTGTTTTATGCTGCAGTATAGTGACAGTTCATGCTCATACTAAAAATAACTGTTTTCTAGTGACAAAGAAGTGTTTTTGAACTTCTTTGTTTTATAACACCATAAATTAGTATTATATTTCCACTTTATGTGAACCCATATAGTTGAACTGTTGAAGCCAGTATGTTTATATAACAGTTCATATTAAACCTTGGGTCAAATTCAACCACCACTCATACTACTTTGCTCTCTTTTCACATGTGTAGTTGTAATGAAGACAAAGCGCATGCATAGCAGCTACAAATATCAGGATATAAATAAAATGAAGTAACCAAACCAGATGAAAGACTGCTGATAATTAGGTTAGTAATGTCTCCGGCACCGTCTGCCTGGTCATTTCCTCCGACTTCCCTGAGCAATGAGGAATAATACAGGCGACACTCAGGAGGCATTCAAGTGACAGGCTGCCCTCTACTTTCCTTCCCTATCATCAGTGTGATTCTGATGCAGGGAGGCTGAGATGAAAAGCAAGCACTTGTCGTCAGATGTAATACACATAGCTTTTTCCACAAACCTTTTAATGATTTGTGACCCGTTTGTGGACAGAGAAATTGTGAACTCACGCACCCATAACTTCTCACTTAATCTGTATTACTCTCATCACAACAGAGCAAGCCACTCTATCAGTAAATGCTAATCTCCTAATTAACAAGCTAATTAGGCAATTACAGCTTTGCAGAAGGATGCCTAAATGAAATATGACAACACAGTCACTTTCTACAGCACCTGTGGGTCTTTTCAGATGTCACAATGAGAAGCATGATGACAAAGTGTTGTCTCTGCACTCATAGGTGCTTATTCCTTCGCCTCACTGTGCTCAGTTGTAAAAACATTTTCTCTTAATTTAACCAGGAAGGAAACCAGAAAGTCAAACCGCATGCCACTGAAGTCAAATAAACTATCTTTCAGGATTTTTTTGAATATCTGTTTTCACCAATAACGGAAAAATGCTTGTAGAAGTGTTATGTAAACACAGTTTTGAGAACCAGAAGACCCCTCCCCTCAACAATGTCTTACTGTAAGGAGCTGTCACATAAGGAAATGGATTATGTTGACATATGGCTGAAAACAACGGTGAATAGGCCTGCTATGCAATGCAATGAAGAATCATGCACTGCAAGAGAGGAGAGGAGCTGGAGCTGTACCTTTGAGCCTTTCCTGACAGGTATGCACTGTGACTTGACAGCTCAGTATTTCCATGATAAATGCAGTAGTCCTGGGACTCCCATTCACTAAACTTAGAGGCTGCGTTGCTCCCCTACTTCAAGGTCAAATGGATGAGTAGAGGAACGCAAAACGGCAAGTCAGTCTGTTATAACTTTATTTACATATTGAAAATGGACTGAG
Source organism: Anableps anableps (assembly GCA_014839685.1). Lineage (NCBI taxonomy): Eukaryota > Metazoa > Chordata > Actinopteri > Cyprinodontiformes > Anablepidae > Anableps > Anableps anableps. Next base: position 12,577,579 of record CM026066.1, on the reverse strand, counting down.
AATAAGACTGGTAATAGATTAAATCCAAAACCCAGGATTTATGAATAAAACTATGTTTTTGAATATATTTTAATGTATCTTGTTACTTTTCTGGCTTTTGCTCTTGTTTTCATCCTTTGTGCATGTTTCTCTGTTAGTTTTCTGCTTCTCTGTATCATTCTGTTGTCTGTCAAATTTTGCTTTTTTAAAATCAAAATGAAATATTCAAACTCTTCCACTGCTTCTCAAGCACTGTGAGAATTGAGTTCCTTTTTACCTTGCATGGCTCTTCGAGTTTGTGACGTGCAGAAATATAACAGTAGGATGATGTCCTCCAGCCTGATGTTAAAACAATCAAATGTTGAAATGTTTTTTTTAAGTAATGACTCACTGTACCATGGCTCCCAGTTATTTTTTTTTTTTAGCAAATGTTTCTCCTTTTATTGAAGATTAATCTCATGACTCTGTTGTTATTCTTAATGATGAATCATTTTTGAATCATTTCCTTTTCTTTGTTTTGACCAGCATGAACAAACAATATCGTAGAAGTTCGCTGATACCTTTCTGCACAGTACTGGGTGTATTCAAATCAGCATATAGAGATCAGCTGTTTAACATAATGACTAGCCAGTGACTCTTACTGAAAGGATGTATGTTTTATGATGTGGACGATATGGTTTTTTGCATAGGGTACTGGTGTCATGGGGGTGGCAAGGGTTCCGAAAAAAACAAAAAAAACTCTAACTTGTGCCCTCAGCAACTTTTCTATTGCTCTTTGGGATGGCCAGTCAATCAGTTAGGGAATGGGCATCTCCTATGAGCTGTGCATGTTAAGCACAGTGAGAAAACATGGCTGTATACCATGTAATGGTAATGATTCTGAAGTTGGTATTTGATATGAGATTTTTAATATACTAAACTAAAGGGCCATTTTACTGCTTTTAAGAATTGACACTGCATTTAATTATCTTTTCTTCAAAATCTAAAAACCTTTTCATGTCAAACCTGAAATGGAATATTCTACATTGAACAGTGCTTTAAAACACTGTTTGAGATTTCTGAAATCTCTATTCTATTAATGAGAACACAAATTGAGCATTTTTCCATGCCTTTCTTGCAACAAGACAATCACACATTGAAACAAGTGTGAAAACTGTGATATACAGAGGGATGGAACCTGAACTGAATCATAATACACTCAGTGCAGATTCTTCAAAGTGCAAGTTTGCTTTATGGAACATATAGAGAAACTTAGTTTTCTCAAACAAACAAACAAAAAAAAAGGGTTAAATCTGTTTCTTCATCCTTGAGGATAGTAGGAGCTTCCCACCTAGTGTGGCATTCATGCAAGAACTGCCACTGACAGAAAGAGCTAAAAGTAAAATGTTATAATCAGGTTACTTGTTTACTGCCATCAGTCTCAGGAGTTAACCAAACACTAAGTGTAAAATCTCTGCATGAACTCGAGATGATCATTATAAAACAAATAAGGCTAAATGCTGCCAAGCCACATTTTTCTAACAAGTTCTTGCTTTATTTTAACTTAGGTGTTTATACATATAGATTAGTATTTTTAATGAATATTTATTTATTTATTTATTTATTTATTTTTTTTTTAATTATTTTAACAACATCTAATAACTTTCACAACATTATAAGGGGTCATATAACAATTACAAAGAATATCCAGAAGTGACGAGTGTAAGAACTACTTCAAACTTGTAAAAACACATCATAGTTTTGGGGAGTGAAAATGCATTTACATCCTTGTCTGTTTAAAATGCGCACATGGAAAACTGGAAAAACTACTAGGACTATTTACAGACACAATAAAATATCCCCTCCTGAAACGGCTAGTACTTCACCACTTAGAGCCTAAGATTGAAAAATATTCAAAAACATTTTAATTCTCTTTAGGTTTGTTGCCTCAAGACTAACACAATACTAAAACAATCTTTACACTGCAAATCTAATACCATTAAGTGAAAGAATCCTAAATACCAGAATGAATTTTTAATCTTCTGGATTCTTTGTTTTAAGATACAAGTGCTTAAAGGTAAAGACAGAGAGTGAGTCACAGAACTTTCCATATTTCCACTTTTCTCATAGGAAAAAAAAACAAAACAAAAAAAAACCTTACTGGAACATTGAGATTGAGGTAAAATGTCCTTTACCAACCTGTTTTGTATTCTATAGCTTTGTTTTGGGGGGAATTATACTTTTAATTTTTATTTTTTATTTTTATTAACTCATGTAAAAATAATGCAACAAAAATAGCACCATAATTATTTTTGAAATTATGTTATCCTTATAACTACTCTGATCCAGTATAAATTTTAGAAATCAGACAAAAAACAATGTCTGTATAAAGTTAGGCTTTGAAAGGGCATGTACAACAAGCTTCTTTTGGAGAAAAAGCTCTTTCCATAAACTCTTGCTCAGTAAAACAAAAATGAAAGAATAAAAATGGCAGCCTTATTGCCCAATAACTTTCTGTACTGCCAGATAATGCGAAAATTGCCTCAAACTGAAAGCATCCTCTTGGTTTCCTTCTTTCTTTTTCCGTGATATAGATGCATGCTGTATAAATGCACTGTATATTTGTTGCCTTGCATCCAGCAGCTTAACAACTTGTCTGCTGCCATAGCAACTGCGGAGGAGCACCGAGCAGCGCCGCCTGCTTGTGCAATGGATGTCACTCGTGGCAACGGCCAATCAGAAGTTCCCATCCTTCTGCACGAGCGGACTCGAAGATGGAGGGATGAAGTGGGTGGGTTCTGGGCGTCATGCATCTGCCAGCAATAGGACGGACGGCTCGTCAGTCTTCGTCCTTCCGGGCCTGGATTGGCCCAAGGAGCTTTACTTGCAATAATATAAACATGTCTGCTGCTTCGCCTGGCTCGAACCGAGGCTCGCAAGCGGCTATGCAGTTCTTCATCAAACTGTGCAAAAACTCTCATTATGCATCTGCCTGCGGTGTTGCAGAGCTAAATCTTTATCATTGCTAGAGAATATGCACATAGCTGCAACGTGCACGCCTGAGGAAAGAGGATACCCTGCCTGCAGCCGCTGCAAGAAAGAGAGAGGGGACTCAGCCGTGCTTTCATCATTATAATCACCATCCTAAGTGCTCGCTCTTAACATTTTGTTTTTCGCTGTTCGGGCGAGAAGTGACAAGAGTGTAGACCCCTCCTCTGCAGGGCGGAGCGTGCATTTTCATTTCGGTATTTTGTATTTTTTTTATTTTTTTTATTTTTTTTTCCCTTCCTACCCCTGTACCCTGCTCTGACACGTCTGCACTGAGTGAGTGGCATTGGCACACTGTCAATCGCTCACTAGCGCTGCCATCAAACAACATAAAACACACACAGGCAGAGGCTGGAGCTCATAAATTTCACCAGGGCAAGATATTTTTTGCGCATCGCCTTTTATACAGCGTTCTATCCTAATTAATTTCGTCTCGCTGTTGCTTTTTTCCCCTTTTTTCGCTACAAAAAAAAAAAAAAAAAAACTCAACTTTTTCTATATTTCATATTTTTATATTAACATTTGGACACCTTGTGCTGCAGATTGTGTATTTTTTTTTTAATACAGGAAACATTTCTCCATATTTACCTGAGATTTAGCCTGAGATTTTTACTTTTATTTTTTTGCTATTATAATTTGTTTACACATTTCTACGTTGGATATTTTTCGCAAAGGAGGATTTGGACATTTTCAAGAGGACATGCGCCGGGGATTCTGGTGAAGAGACCACCAAGGACCGTTTCTTGTCTCCACTACCAGTGTTAAATCGCAGAGAGAGAGAGAGAGAAAAAAGACTGATCGCTGCGAGGATTTGGAGCGGGGATATGATGGAGCGTCAATTTTGACGAAGAAGTTTTAAGAAGAAGAAGAACGATTTTTCTTTTTTTTTTTTTTTTTTTTTCCCCGCAAAACATTGCCACGCGTTTTTTGGGCACTTTGGACCGCGCGTAAAAAGAAAGCATCAAGAGGACTACTTCACACTAAAAAATATACCTGCTGTAGTTATTATTTAAGAAACACGCGTCTTATTTCGCTGAACAAACACCGCGTTTGCATCCATCTAGTCTCTACGGCATATGCTCTAGCCGATTTCGTATATGAGTTTTTCAATTTGTGTGGCTCAGTGCACAGACTCTTTAGCGGCTACTATGGACGATCAAGCCCGGATCATGCAGTCCATCGGCGGCGTCAGTCTGGCTGGCCACTCGGTGCAGGGAGGCATGCCGCTGCCGCCTCCGCACGGACACGACGGGACGGACGGGGACGGGAGGAAGCAAGACATCGGTGACATTCTGCATCAGATCATGACCATAACCGATCAGAGTCTGGACGAGGCGCAAGCAAAGTTGGTTGATATATATGTTTTATTAAGTTCGCCCTCCCAGCAAATCGCTGGACGCATCTTTGTTGAGACGTTGGCCCTGATTACCTGAAGTCCCAGTGTGTTAACAATAGACTGAATAGACTAATAATATTAATATTAATAATCCCCAACGGCTGAGCCTCACAAAGCCTTAACACACGAGAAAGTTGTCACAATAGGGAGCAACAGAGTTTTATTTAAACTACCTGTTTGAACCTGAGTGAGGTGGTGTTGTTGCAAAAAAGTTGGTGCACACACGTCAGATTTCAGCCAAAACTGCTGCTAAAATTCAGCCCAGTACAGATGCAAGTACAGAAGCATCATTTACAAAATAAGGAGTAAATGAGTAATATTCATAATAGATGTTAAACTTCAAGGAACTTTTTATGAGTGTGTGAGGTGAAGTGTTGAGAGGCTTAACTTGTTTATGTCTAACATGTTTTTATCTGTGACCTTATTTGAGTGTTTTATTTTTTCTTATACTGAAACAGGAAACATGGACTGAACTGTCACAGAATGAAACCAGCACTCTTCAGCGTTCTCTGTGAAATCAAAGAAAAGACAGGTAAGCTTTTCATGCTAAAGATAAAATAATGATATAAAAAAAAAATTAGAAAAAAATAGAGTCAGTGATCTGATTGCATTGTGCAGGTTAAGGTTGCAAGGGTTTTGGGGGAGGAGAGGGGGGGAGGGGGTAGACCTCTGCCCGAATGAATCAATCACCTTTTTAAATTTGTCACTGTGTGCCATGTGGAAACAGTAAGTGTTGTCACTTTCCACTGAAGATGCTCTCGTTCCTGCAGGAGCGTCTTGTCTTTTGAATTTGAGCAGAAAGCGTGCTTCCCTACCCCTGGCACAGAGCAGGACGGGGAAATCCCGCAGCATATGCTCTACACAGCTAAGATCACACAGAAATTCATGCTTTATAACATGAAAACAATCCCCCACTTTCAAGCAGACTACAGTCTGTGTCTATAATTAGAGTGCTACTGTATGGAGTCTCCTTGATTTGTAGAAAACAGAACAAAAAACAGTCAAGTTATTTTTGCTGATACGAATCAAAATTAATTTGCAGAAAATATCTTAGGATTTTTCTAAATAATTTATGATTAAATATATAAAAAGCTTGGTTGTATTTTTACAGCAAATATTTTAAAATTCTGTGCGCCTGCAAGATGATACACATAAGTGACCTGAGAACTGTATTATAGATCCAAAGATCAAAACTTTACATAACATGACCTACTACAATCCTTTTTCTATATTGTCTTTTTTTTTTTTTTTGTCATAAATTAAAATGAATTAGATGAACTCCACTTGTTCAGATTCTAAATGAAGCAATCTTAGATTTTTTTTTACAGATCAGGGTGAAAATACATGTTTTATTTAAGTACCTGATTCTTAAAGTTAAAAACAAAAAATTATTGTAGAATGTAGAGGTGTTTGTGTTGTGTTTTTGGTAGTAAAATAATTAGAAAAAAAGGAAAAAAAGTCTAATGAGAAAACCTCCGTGTCAGATTTGTGACCTTTGTGCGCTTTATGAGGAAATTAGCTTTTAGGAGATCATAAAACTTTATGAACTTCCTCAACACAGGTGGCGTCCACAGGGAGCGACTCGGGGTCCTCAGTCTTGTGAAAGCTTTGTGGCTTTGCTGTTGCTGAAATAGAGCAATTAAATATACAAAAATAATACTAATATACTAAATTACACCAGAAGTAGATTTGATGTAGTGTTTAGCAGCACAAAAGCATGTCCGAGATATGGATAAAACAAAAATCGATTTGTAGATTTATTTCTGAAATTATAATCTGGTTCCCTCTCTGAAGTTACAACTCTAAGTTTGAATGTTATAAAAACACCTTTTTTTTAACAATGGAAAATTAATTTAAGATAAAACAATAGAAGTTCTATTTGCATGTTGTTAGAGTGAGTGTGCGAGATTCAGAATAAATGTGTGTGAAGGAGATGAGATATTAGAGAGAAGAGCAAGTTTTTGTGCATGTGTGTTCATGCGCGTGTGCATGCATGCATGCATGTGTGTGGTTAACCTGTGCTCTGGAGTCCCAGTCTCTCCCTCTCTGCCTCTGACAGAGCTCAGCTGGTCTGGTGGCCTTGTTGACCGGTCCGCTCCTCCAGCACGCGGCGAGCCTTTCACCGGCTCTTGTAGCATCGTTCTCGGGTGTCTCCTTCACACTTTTACTATCTGTTCAGATGACACACTGGACCGTTGTTTTTCAGCCATGGAACCCAATGCTGGCTGAGCAACACTTTTTATAACAACTCTGAGAACCTTCACTGAATCACTGTGATCGCATTTTCAGAACTTATTCTTACTTAGAACCAAAGACTGTCTCTTTTTAAATAAGGGCAAAAAAAAAAAAAAAAAAAAAAAAAATAGGAGCGAGACATTTGAGCACTTGTCAGTATGTTTGGAACTTTATGGTGCTCTTCTAACTGTTTTTGTAGAGCTACAGCATTTTCCTGCATAGCTAATGCCCCTAGAAGTATTAATTCACTTTGATATGCTAATTAGAGAGCATTATGCAAGAAATGAGATTAAGTGGCAGCATGAAGTCATTTGCCTGTCACTAAATTGAGTGTTTTTAGCAGGAGCCCACCCCAACCTCATTTTTTTTTTTTTTCATCTTAGTTTTGCATTTAGATAAGCTAAAAAGTGAATTTCGGTTTGCATGTGCTGTTCTTTGTTCCTCGGTTGGCGAGGCTTTTCTTTTGGTTGCAAATATCAAACCTGAATGCAAAATTCTACCATGCTTCAGGACAATAGGTACATTCAGGCTGCATGAAATGACAATGGACGCATTGAGTGAAATTTGTGTGCGATTCAGATGAGTTTTGCAGTTATTCCCTTGAGCTGGGTTTGTATTATCCCACTGGTCTCCCCTCCTCATGCTTGGGAGAAGGGGCTCCCAGCAGCAGTGGCAGCAGCAGCAGCGGTGGGAGCGGCAAGAATAACAAAGGTGAAAGATTACCTCCATATGGTATTTCTGAGCAGGAAAAGAGAGGTTCTGTAACAAGACTTCTCTTTGATGTGAGGTTTAATCAATAGAAAGAGATTACAGAAAACTATTACAGGCTAAATCAGAGTGCGCTGCAGAGGGGCTTACCCCTCTCCGTGGCTCTCTCAGCTGCGAGGCGCTTCTTCTTCTTGGTTGCGTATTGACTTGTTGTTTTCCTGACCTTTGACTCGTCAGGTTCAGAAAATGGGGGAGGACGGGAGGTGGTCTAAAGAGGTAACTCAGAGAGGGAGAGAATGTGGCAGATTCAGGCTGATAAATGCTGTGATCCAGTGTTTGAAGCTGTGGATTATAGGGAGAGACTGCGCTTGTAGGTCTGGAGAATGTCGCCCTGGATGTATTGGACTTGGATTCTGTGAAAGAAAAAAAAAAAGCAAGGAGATCTTTTTGGTGTATTTAGTAGTTTGTCTATGTTACATGTTCTGTTGAGTTCTGAAATAAAGTATTGACTAAAAAAAAACATTCAATATAAGCCCACATGAAGAACTTACCAGGAGAAAAAAACAAGTTAGGACTGAACACGTTACCATAAAAAAGATGTAGTCTGCTGTGCCTTTGATTTAATGAACTCAGTAATGCAACAGAGGAGGACATCTGATTGTAATACCCTTTTAAAGCAAGTTTACCCTGACACTGTATAGCAACCAGACCCACCATACTGTTTAGAATAGGATACAAATAGGCCCTGAAGAAAGAAAAAAATCTTTTATTACTCCTGCGTTTTATATATATATATATATATATATATATATATATATATATATATATATATATATATATATATATATATAGATAGATAGATAGATAGATAGATAGATAGATATAGATAGATATATATGCAATTTATATTGCAGACTTTTATTATTATTTCTTTACATTTAATTCATTGTATTTTGGTCCCCTTTCATCACACACAAAAAAATGCCCTCGTAAATGCATGACAGAGAACAGAAAGCTATTCAGCAGCTGAGACAATTGACTTTGGCTGCTTTTTTGTCTCATGGAGCCCCAGTGATGCGGCTGTACTCACTAGATAGTGGTTGTGCCGAATGGGTCGTGCACAGCTGGGTTCCTGGCTGGCTCAATGGCAGGGCCACTGCTTCCTCCTCTAAAGCACAAGGGGGACCGAGGAAGATGTGGCTATTATCTAAGTAGCTTCCAAATACCCTCCATTTCCCCATCAGCCAGGATGAAAAGAAGGAGAGCAAGACAAAGAGGATAGGGAGAGAGAGGGAGTGGGAAAAAAACAAGAGCATACATATCAGTTTCATTTGGAAGGGTAAATGCTTTTGTGCTGTGGGGAGAGATGTTTCTGCAGCGGTGCTGCCTTGTGTATTTGTGCGCATGGCCTCTCAAATCTGTTTTTTATGTACAATGATCCGGCGCTGTCCCTCCATCTGCACACGTCCCCCTCGCCCCCCACCCATCCAACCCTTCTCTTCCTACTCAATCGCTCCAAGCGTTTTCTGCAGGGCTCCTGTGCGATCAACAGCTCATAATTGTTTTTTGCACATACGTTATGCAAATGAGCCTTTATGGCAACTGGCATAACAATTAGCATCCTCCAACAATATTTTACTAGGTTAATTGCGAAATTTCTAAATTGTACATCTGAGTTGTTAATTAGGCATGACAGAGGTGGTGAAATAGTTATCTTCAGGCGGTGGCAGCCAGCAGAGGCTGCTTTGGATGCAAAAAGGAAGGATTGATTGAAATTAGTTTACAGCAGTGGGAATGTGCCTATTGGCGAGTCGGTGGCCCCTCTTGCCTGTTAATGTGAAAAAACAAACCTGAAACAGACAGGGAGAAAGTGAAACAAATTTAGGACTTCTTTTGAAAAGCGTTTGCTGGTTTGTGTTAATTAAAAATAATGTTTTTTGTAAATAGAGTAAAACAGACATTAGTGATAGAGCATGTCATACTGATGCAAGTTTGCACAGATTCTACATTCATACATCGCTCGATTTGGACTGTTGTCAAAACTGTAAAAAAATCTTTGACCTGCCATATATGCTTAAGCTGAATTTTCCCACAAGTGCCCTATGTAGCTGTCACTGATTTTACTGAGGAAATTTAACCTTTAAAAAAAAATAAATCACAAAATATTGTAATTTGCGCTTCCTTATTTACTTATTGGCAGAAGGACAGAAAAGGACGTGTCAACACGTTCTACTGAAGCAATCATTTGCAAAAATAAACTAAGTTTGTATAAACTTAAGAAAATGCTAATGCATAAATGTTTTTTATTCCTGTTATAATTAAGCTGAACAGAATTTTATGTTTACTTTTGCAACATAAAAAGTCCTTCTATCTAAAGACTTGCTCCAATGTGTCTCACATTGTTCATGTCTGCGTCACTTACAGTGTCCACATGATGCCATGGAGTTGGTTATAAGTGTAAACAGGGTTAGAGTGAAAAGGCTGGTGCAAACCAAGTCCTTCTTCAGTAATGACTGCTATTTGTAGGTCTCTATTTCATTAGTTCTAGTGTTTCAGGGAAGAGCTTTTCCCTTGTGGAACAATGGGAGTCTATGATGTTCATTTACTCTGTACACATTACATGTGGACAGCTCAAAGTCTTATAGGTGGTAAGTGCAGTAACACTGATAAAAACCCAGCATTTGCTCATATTTCTGGTTTTATACACATAATCTTGATTGTATTTATAATTTACAGTAGAGAATATGCTTTTTTGAGTTTGTGTGTGAGTGTTTTTTACTCTGATAACACAAGCTGTTAGAACTAACCAATTAAATTAGTGTTACAATTTGCATGCAGTTTATCTGGGAAGATTTGTGTAATTTCTGAATAGACATTATATAAGTTTAGGAGCCAAAAGACACCTAGATACATTAGTTAAGTTCCAACCAACTTTTAAATAAACTTACTCAACTAAATTAGTTAAATTGTTATCAATAAATGAGCTAATTTTGTTAATCTGATTTGTCCTTTCATATTAAAAAGCAACTAGAATATGAATTGGTTTGTGATAAATAAAAAAAAGTATGGAAATGAGTTAAAATAGTATTAATGATAGTAATACATGTTTTACATCTATTCTTACAAGGTGGCATGCAAACCTTTGACCCTCCGAAATGACAACCTCAGGCTTAATAAACTCATCTTGCCATCAAGTTAACTTTCGCAGTAGAGCTGTCACTAAACAAGTTAAAGCTGGTTACAAATTTAAATTCTTGGACCAACACAGAAACTATTTCAATTCCAAGATTTATGAAAAGTTCTTAACTGTAAATAAGATGATATTTTCATTCATTATACAACCCATAGACACATATCAGTCTTACCATTCCCTGCTGGACACCACCAATGAGGTTGACTGAACCACCATCTTCAGTTAACTCTAATCAAAATGTTTGTTTGTTACTAAAAATGTAGATGGTGTTGTTAAAATTTAATAATTTTTGAAAAAAACATACAGATTAATATTTTTTATTAAAATGTAAATAATTTTAATGGTAAAATTGTGAAGTTTTTTTTTTTTATTATTGTTTGTGCATATATAGTCATGCATTTGCTCAAATTATTGGTTTTGCAAAAATTAAATTGACAGTATTTAATATTCAAAGGAGAGATCAGGGCTTTTTAAATTTGTGTCTAAAGATACCTATACACTGCTAAAGCTAACTCTTTGAATATGACCAATATTGTATATATTTCGGATTAAGATTCTTGTTGAGACACTTAAAAGAATTAATTAGGAAGCTCACCCTGCTAGCAAGTTTGACTTGTAGCATTTGCTCTGTTGCTAAATTAATTAAAAGTAAAAAATTATACAGAAATGTTAAGAAATATTGTCAATCTGTTCTAACAAGGTGGATTGTCCACACTTTCCCTAATAACCTCAGATATGATGTGTTGTTTATCATCAGTGACAGCCTCACGGTTAAGAATCTCCCAAAAAAAAATAAGAATCTCAGTTGGCTAGCAAGTTCAACTTTAGCATTAGCACTGTTGCTAGACTAGTTAAAGCTGCATATAAACTTAAATACTTGCTCCAGCACATACATTTTCTCAACTACAAGTCTAATGCTGGTTTTTAACTTTTACTAAATTTATATATACATTCCTATTTGCATGTTACAAAACATAAAACATATTAGCCTCAGTGTACATCACACCTTCCATTTGAGAATAACAGACTGAACTGATTTCTTTCTAAATATAATGTAGGTGCTGTTTTTAGATTTTAAGCATTATTAAACATTTCATTCACAACTAATATGCTTAATTAAAATGTAAACAAATTTAATAGCTAATATTTAATTACCTCCAAAATTCCTTTTTACAGCGTGTATGGATATGTTTTTCCAATAGGTGAGGAGGTTTTGTAGCTTAGATATATTTTGACAAATATCTGTTAAATCTCACTTTAAACTCTTCGTCACTGTTGTAGTTTGAAGCCTGTTGTCTGAAATTGCTCTTTTCTTTTTCATAAGATTATTTTCCTCGAGAGTTGTCTTTTCCTCTTCTGCAAGCTTTAAATTTGAGCTCCTCTTGCCATTGTTCCAGATGCCATTGTTCTGCTTTTCGTACATTACAATGATATATCGGCAGCAGAAATGGGAAAAAGACTGCAATGCAATGAAATTTTAATCAGCGTCTTCTGCTGCTTTAATAAGGCAAATAATTCTTATTGGCTGCCGTGTTAAGATTTCTAATATTTAATTCATAGCAAACCTTGCATTATTCTGCTGTAGCCTTAAGACAAGCTCCTCTATGGTGCTTTCTAAAAGGCAAAGCAGAAAGAAAAAGGGAATCTAAGAGCTTGTGCACTGCCAGCAAAGATATCTTGATTTTGTTTGTACATTTAAATATATTTACAGAATTATGTACCAGTCATGTAATAGTTTTATTACAGCCCATGAGGTGGAGTCAGGTCTGCTACTGCTGGTGTTAAATAGACAAACTCTTAAACACCTCTGTAATATATTTTGGGAGTTTTACTAAAATAAAGCCATTCGCTGCGCTGATCATCATTTTTGTTTTCATAAGTCCCTTGAAGTTCATTTTTGTTTCTGAAGTAATGGAAAGATGGCGAGGGGCCAGCAGTTAGGTGCTGGCTCATGTTACAGCAAAACGGCGGGTCCCTATTTTTTTCGTCTCTTGGTGAAACGGCTTAATTGGTGTCAGAGCCCCAGGGATAAAGGCCTCTCACTCTGAAACGCCACCACACAGGCCCCTGTCTTCCCTCAGACCAAGAGGAACGGCCCAACGTCTGCTGGTGAATGAGGACTGAGCTGTGGCATAACAATACCAAATGATGTTTGGGATGACAGAAATTAATATGCACTTGCTCCCAGAAAGCCATGATTAATGACAGCGAGCGGGGGAATGCTGTCCCTCCTTTTGCTCCTCTTTGATGGGGACTGAAAACCTTAAAAAAAGGCTGGTTTCTCCTCTCTTTAGGAAATGGAGGTCATCCAGCATACATTACTGCTGTTCTTCTTTTGTTTTTTCCTCAAGAAGACTATAAGGAAGAGGTGATAGATTGTAATGAATTTTAGAATGATTAACTAACGTACTGGGCAAGGTTTTTGTCCTGCTGCATCAAAAAATTGTAGGACATTTATCCAAATACCTTAGCAATGAAGCTGATTTCAACTGATATAGTTAAGTGCAAATATAACTTGATAATGCTCCTTTATATGGTTCATTTTACCAAAAAAGATTCAATACCATTCCGTTCTTCCGTGTTTGAAATTAAACCATACCCATTGATCTGAAGCCAAATGTGTGGACAAAATGGTGGTATGCTGTTGCCATGATAATGATCTGTATCTGTTGTGTCCTAGGAGGAGACACATGAATATTTAATTGTGTCTGCTAGAGAGATCCCCAGACCCTTCTGTTCATTTCTTACTTTCTCTAATGCGTTTCCACCCTCCCAGGTACTTCCTCTCTAAGTAATGGAGAATTAAAGCAAGCATTAAAACGACATAAATTGCGACGTAAGGGATTTCTGAGGACATTCGTCTCGGTGCGATGTGCTCGAAAATTCAAATGGCAAGTTTTGACAACGGACATTCTGCTGACGCCGTGCATTTGCCTCACATCGGCTCCTTCAAATAAGCATTCCCTCTGTCAGGGTGATTGATATGTATTCAGCATGCACTTTTTACGTGGCGGTTTGCTCTGGAAGATGATGTGGGTGCAAGGATATGAGTTTTAAACAGTGAATGAGCTCCCCTCATATTGATCTATTTGTGTTGCCAGAGTGGCAGGTGCTATACGAACACTGTGTCAGCTTTGATTGTTTGTGTCAGTGATCCGAGCCGACACTGAGCTCTCTTACTGTTCGTCGCCATGCTGGCTTCCTGTTGATGAATGGCAGCATGCTGCTCACATCCTAAAAAAAATCATGTCAGTGTCAAATTCCACACTGAATTTTAGAGATTAGTCATCATTTGTGTAGACTTAGATTTCTTTTCCATCTTTTTTTTTCATTATTATTAGACATGCACCGATCAGGCTTTTGACTGGCCAATACCAAGTTATGAATTTTTTTAAGTCTGACCTGCCTGTTACGATTTCGATCAATTAATATTTTTCTTTTAAAGGACCATAACACCTAAAATAGAAATAATATTCTGATTTGAATCCAACAGGAAATAAAGGAATTACAGGACTATTCTCTTTAGTGCATCAGAGTATATGTCCCTAATCTTTATTTGAGTATTAAACAGAAAAAATACAGTCAATCTAGATAAATGTGGACAATTCTGATTGTTGCATCTCTAGTAACTATGAAACATCTGAAATCTTTATTAGCATGGTCTAATTAGGGTATGTCAATGTTTTTAAATGTTAATGTCAGGCTATAGAAAGTGACAGTGAAAAGAGTTCTCTTCAGCTGTATAAAACATAGAGTAAGGCAGCACTTCTCCTTCCCCACCTGTTGCTACACACTGCCACTCAGCTGGCTGATAGTAGACAATGACACTGTTACTTAAAAGATAGCTAAATTCTGCTTTTTGGAGATATTTAATGTGACAACAAATTCAGATGAAATTACAGTGTCAAGACTAAATGCCAACCATCACTCTTAATAAATTAACACAGTTTTAAAACTTTAGTTAGCTATGAGCAGTGTTTTTATCAAGAAGCCAGATGCATGCTCTTTCCCAAACAGATGAGCCAAGTATTTAAATAGTGATTATCCACTTGTTATACTTGTTTTACTTTTATATAAAGGGCAGGACAGTAAAACATACAATTTTTTGCATAGTAAGCACTTAAAAACTACATTTTTGTTTAAATCTTTGTATCCAAAAAGCAACAACTAATTATTATTATAGCTATAAAAATCACTATTCAATATTTTAGAAGCAGTAGGAATTATTCTTGGCTTTCTTTACAGTTATACATTTTTTTTGTTTTTTTGTATGAAAATCCTGGTACTGACAGTATGATACAGAAAGTTTATCATACTGTGAGAATCTCATATGCTTTATTCTAATGTTTTTGATTTCTTAAAGCAGTTATGTGAAAGCTTTTATTTTGAATGGTAACTCATTATTGAGGGACAAGAGGTGTGGTTCCTCTCCTTCTTAGACATTCAAGTTTCAGTTCAAACCTGTATATGTGTGTGTGTGTGTGTGTGTGTGTGTGTGTGTGTGTGTGTGTGTGTGTGTGTGCGCGCGTGCTGGGTGGCACGCTCGGGTACGGCGTTGAAGGTGAGCCCCAGTAAGTATGCAGAGCACGGCGGGCTTCGCACGGGTGCTGAAGGAGAGCATGGAGTGGCAGAGTTAATTTATTTAATGACTGAGCGTCTTATATCTTCCCCAGCCCTGATTAGAATCCATGCTTGATGAAGGAAGCGATAGAGGAGGGGGTGCACTGCCCCCTGGGCCTGAGCACGTACATTCATGATTTTCTTCCTCCAGCGACAGCTTTCTCAATGCTGTATCTTCCAGCTTTTGTAATAACAGAAAAATGTTTAAAAATAAGCCAAAATTCCACTACTTTTTATTATGATGCTCTTTGAAAATGACCGTACATCAGCATGTTTTCCTACCCTTTGACAGCAAAAACGCAGCTTAGAGCTGATTAAATATGTGTATTTGTGTGTACTTGTGTGTGTGTGTGTTTGTGTGCTTCTTGATAAAGACGAAGCACCGTGGAGCTGTATGAACGTGGGAAAGCCAAACAGAGTGTGTCACTTTGGCAGCACGGGCTGTCAGCATTGAGGAGCTGCAGTTGTAAAAACCATGACCTTCCTCTTTGCCAGCATGTCTCTCGCTGAGCCAAAGCGCTGCCCCGTAGATTTGGACTGGCTGTGGGAGGGAATACAAACAGAGAGGAAAAGACAGACAGTGGGAAAAAAAATAAAAATACTAAGAGCCATAATTGTAAAGAAGGGTGGGGAGGGGGATTGGTAGATGAAGTAATGAAATACTTCTTGGAGCTATCATGACTGTGAAGCTGAGAGGAAGCAGGAGGACTAAGGAAGAGGGGAAAAATACTCCCCGGCTTCTAACATTTCCATGAGCCATCATCAGTAATGCCGCAGCAGCCCCACAAACCAGAAATTATTTCTTCAGGCGTCGCTGTCAAGTGTTATTCAAATAACACCAGCCTCACATTTGAATAACAGCCGACATTTTGAATTAATTAATCAGACAAGATAGTCTGGGCCTTTTCTCATTAGTCTACAGGTCAGGCTGGGGAAGATATATGCGCC
Source organism: Anableps anableps (assembly GCA_014839685.1). NCBI lineage: Eukaryota > Metazoa > Chordata > Actinopteri > Cyprinodontiformes > Anablepidae > Anableps > Anableps anableps. The sequence continues at coordinate 12,561,473 of CM026066.1, read as the reverse complement.
GGTGATGATATACTTGTCTTTAATAGTGATTTATGGAGATTTGGGATTGTACTCGATTTGTCAAAGGGCTCGGTTGTAGAAAAACAGACGAGTGTATATTTCATTACTTTATCTTTGATACGTTCCACGATGTTAAAAGATACAGTCCTACTGTTTAGATGCACACAGAGCTCTTTTACATTCACCCTTCATGACTGAAGACACACATACACACTGACACACATTTAATCTCTTCTCATACTGTAGACCTCTCCCATTTTACTTTTCCTATGCAATTAAGCGAGGGCTGTAAATTATAACTGCGCCGTACTTTAATTATCGCAGTGTAAAAATAGAGTTCCTGTCTTTGAGCGGATTTCATTAACTTCCTCAATATTCCATGGCAGCTCAGAGAATCATAAGATTGCAGAAAGGTTTGTGCATACCATACTTCCAAAACAGTATTATTTTCATTTTTTATTACAATATAGGACTACAAAAACAAGTGGGTTGACTTAAAGATGCACTGGTCCGTCGTCCAGTGATCAGAATTAGCTAATTTTCCCTTCAATAATAATTCAAAACTACTACTTCTATCAAATAAGCTGCAATGCATTTTTTTCTGTTTTAATTTTTATTGTCTTTCAAAAAACATAACAACTGCAAAACAAGGAATTGGAATAGGTCAAAATTCTCAAAGAAAAAAGGAAAAGTATGGTCGGTGCATCTCTTGCTGATGTGCCAATATATACACTAAATATTTTCATGGCTTCATTTGTGGATCCACCTTAGTACCGCCTGTTTACCAGCTGGTGTGACATTTTATTTTGGGTTCATATACGTCGGTGTGTGTGGTTATGGAGGTGTAAATGAATTTTTTTAAGGATATCCAGTGTTAATGATATAGTGTCACCTGCTTTATGAGGTGTTAGATATAAATAACTGGTTAGTCTACAACTGATTTTTTTTTACTCAGGTTTTAATTATAGAGCAGAAATAGAGTACAGTTATGCATCTGGGATTTTATTCTAGACTCTGTGTGTGTGTGCTAGCACATGTGTATGTGTGTGCCTGTGTGGTTGTGTGTGTATGTGTGTGTGTGTTTGAGAGTGTCAGGAAGCTCTGAGCTGTTGCCATTCCGGTGAGCAGCCCACACAAAATGCACCAACACCAGTGTGACAAAACATTCAAATAAATTGCTGTCAGGCTGCCGAAACACCAAGTGCAGCGATTTTTATCTGACATGTGGAAGACCCAGACATGCAGTCCTGACAAGTAACGCCGGAGCACCTGTGAGAGACGAGCGATAAAAATCAGAATGTGCCTGATCCTCGGCATAACAATACCTATCATTACTTGATATTATTTCTTGTCTTTAAGAGAGAGCTCAAGATGGGGAGATAGGAAGGACGCGCTGGCTGGTTTAAAGTGAGAATATAGTAAATGATCTTTGGATGTGCATCAAAGTGAAAATAGCTTTAATTTTTATATAGAATTGTGTGGATTATTGCATCTTACAGTGATGAAATTTTAGTAAATTGTTGAAAATGCATGCACACATGCTTGTATTGTTTTATATATGTTTGTAATTTGGATTTGTTGATGTACTATTTGCATCCTTTGACATTTTTGTGCTAGAAAAACAAACTGATGGGCTTTTGTAGCACTGTTCCAAGCAGGACACAGGCACAAACACCTACCAAAAGAGGCTCATTTTGTCACTGGTTTTCTTTGAGTCTACAAAATTAACTCTGTAATTCTGAAATCCGATTGAGAAATGCTAAAAATAAAAGAAGAAGAAGAAGGAAAAAAAGAAAACTAGGAGACAAAGAACTGACTGTGGAATGTGCCATCCATTCTCTGCTGTATTGTTATTTTCTCCCTTATAGGTTACTAATGAGGAATCGGCCCTCATTATGATTTTAAGGATGAGAGAGGAAAGCTTTTAATTAATGATATGTAAATGGTTCTGAATTGATTATGTTAGAATATCAAGAGAGATGGGTAGAAGCTGTGGTGTAATATATTTTAATTAAGAATTAATTAAAAATGATGGCAATTTTATAGAGGCTCATGGAAAATAGAAGAATTTATTCTCTGTCACAAGTAAATCAGCCCTTGATTAAATAAACAGGCACACTGTACTCATAGAAGACATATCTATATGTATCCAGAACACACACACACACACACACACACACACACACACACACACACACACATATCTATATCTATCTATCTATCTATATATATATATATATATATATATATATATATATATATATATATATATATATATATATATATATATATATATATATATACTATGAGTAGTGGTTTGTTCGTAGTGGACCAGCCTCAAGCCACGTTTTCTGGAGTTTATTTTAATTTATCTCATTCTTAATTCATGAGATCCTCCTGGTTTGTGTTACGAGGATCAATAAAGCTGTGTTTCCTTTTTGCATTCAGTGTCTACAATTAGATTTGCAACAAGGAATGCAATTATGAGCAAGACATGAATGCAAGTTTTTATTTCTTGTGGCAAGTGTATGCACATCCCCTAAAGATACCAGTCTGTATACGAGGTAAAAAGAAAAAAAAGATTTGTGTGAAAACGATGAGTGGAGACGAGACGTGGACCCCGGTTAACCTTTTTAATTGCGATTTGCTTTCTTTCATTCATTCTTCGGGGCACAGGGAAGCAGGAGACATTAGGTGCGTTAATAATGTGAGCCGCTATTAAAGGGAGAGAGGTCTTTGTTTTTCTGCTAACAGTGGCATACATGCTCTGCGCTAAACTCTGCGATCAATGGCAGAGAGGCTGCTATCACAGCACTTGGAGCAGGCGTTGCTCAGGGGGGAGGGAAGCGGGGGTCCCTGGTGGTTCATTTTGATTGGAGCACGGAGTTTTGTGTTGAAAGGCGAGGGAGAGACAGGCTGTTGGAAGCAAATCCCCCTGGATCAGTTAGAGCTTTGCAACAAAAACACCTTGATATTCCTGGGAACATTTGCTTAGGAAAAAAAGGTGAATTTAAATAAACAGGCAATGAGAGAATGAAATGATCTAAAGCAATTTTGAAGGTTTGAGTGTTCAGAAAGAGCTTTTATGCCCCAAGCTTGGAATTAATTTAGGACCTCTTTTCAAATTACAGTAGATGACTGCAATAGAAAACCAGGAATCATTGTTACTGTGGCTTGGAATACTTTCTTTAAAAACAAATAGTGTGTATAATTGACTGGGAAGAATCAAGGTGTGAGTGGAGAACATTTATAACTTAATAAGTTAAAGGTGGGTTTAAGGGAGGATGTGCTGCTGAGATAGAGGGAGTATTAAATCGATAAATAGTTCCACCATACCATGTCACATGTAAGAGCTTAGAGCCATCATGAATGGTCACGTGTGCATGAATCAAATGTAAGGGGGAGCACAAGGAAGATGCATGTTAAGAAAAAAAAACATGCAATGCCCACATGTGAGCATGCATGCATATACAGTGTGTGCGCATCAATGGCTGGAGGAGCGTCTTTTTTGACACGTTCAACTAGTTGCAATACATCACTGTCAGGATCACTTTCTCCACCTATCCGCATTTGTGCATTAGTTATCCATGGAGGCCTTCATCAAAAAGTTGAGCAGTCTTGACATCAGCTCTCTAGTGGAAGCAGCAAAGGTGAAGTTGTGCTCAGGGTGCTGTGGCGGTTGTCGTTGCAGAATGTACTCTTTGCACCCAACTGCATTAGAATGACAACTAAAGAGAGAGAAATGATGCTTTAACATAAAAATATTATGCCACCATTAATTTAGCCATGGACATCTGAGGACAAATTTTGAGATGCGAAATGAAACATGTTGGATGTGCCGTTGTTCTTTATCAAGGTTTACTCATAAATACTGTGCTGAGTATTCTATGCTTATGAAATGAAGAATCTGACACAATAAAAAGCCACTGTGATGATTGTTTTAAGACCTCTAGTTGAGATGCACTGACAATTAAGTTGTCGACCTGAATCAGATGATTTTTAGCTTAATTGCCTTTGACTGAGGACTGGCTATATATATATATATATATATATATATATATATATATATATATATATATATATATATATATATATATATATATATATATATATATAGAGAGAGAGAGAGAGAGAGAGAGAGAGATTCATTCAGGCTGTGAGAGTGCGAGAGAAAGCAAGACTTTTAGCAGATACTACTAAAGTTGAACAGAGTGCACCAGAGTTGCTCTGTTTTACCCTTTCAACCTCTGTCTGTCATGGAGTATGGTACATTTTGAAATGTTGTCTCTTTTCGTAAGGTAGACAAACACACAGAAACTACCGTTTTCTTGATGCTAGCTGTACTATACTTGTTAAAAGCTATCACAAGATTCTAAGCTCTGGTATAATTTTTTTCTTTGTTTTTAAATGTTAGTAAAAAACCTGCTTGGCAGCTCTCTCTAACGCACACACAGTCATGTCATTTTAGCTCCTAATAGAAAAATTTCATAACTGCTCATGGCAGGACATGTAGTAAAAATATTGGGAACACGATTTTTATGTCTTCATATATAATACTATTTAAGGATAGATTGTAAATGGCCAGAATCAATATAGGCAGGTTCAAATTTTATAAAAACCAGAGCTCAGACATGTGTCACAGAATTTTTGATCAGTGCACTTCGAGTCTCAAGTGTGTTTGTGTAATCTAACAGAGACTTTGGCTAGTGAGGGGGAAGTAAGGTCAGGGCTCCCCCTGTGTGAGCTCACTGTGGAGATGAGGAGAGGTTTCCAGTGGCACTGCTAGTGGTGAGGACCAGCAGCTCTGGCCACGACAGAGAGGAGATTGGGAGTAGTGAGTGGTGGAGGTGGGGGGGGGGTTGGTGGTGCTTCAGCATCTGAACTGGTTGATAGGAGCCAGAACATGAAACAATGCCGGGGGAACGTCTGGTGGGTTCGCTGCACAGAATTACAAGCAAGGGAGCAGGCCTGCTGAGGCAATTACAGCTTAATGGGGTCATTTGGAAGGCAATTGCCAGGGGTTAATGTAGTATGGAGAGATGAGGTGAGATTGAAGTGAAATTTTTGGCTAGAAAATGTGTTCAAATGAAAAGGGAGCAGGCAGACAAGTTGTGCACTGATGGGGTGGGAGGTTGACTGGGGGGAGCTGGTCTCTCACTGAGAGGTGAGAGGCCTGACCGCACACTCAGATGTACACTAGTACAGGCAAATGCACATGTCCACACAGGTGCACTCATTCTTCTATTGTATCAATTTGCTGTCCAAAGTATGAACACATTTCTGGTGGGTTTTATTTGTTTTTAGTCACAGTTATATTAATCCCAGCCCTGAAAATATTATAAATCAGTATAAAAAATAGAAACCAATGCTGTTTTCAAGTGATGCAAAGAGAGTTGTGTCAGATGAGCTGCAAGAGGCACCTTAGAGAACAAGGATAAAAAGGATCATTATGGCTGTTATGTTAGCCAGTTCATTACCTTAATTACCCAACATAATCTGGTGTTGGAAGGGTGCGCTGAAGCCTTGGGAAGGAGTCTTTGCCAGGACCTTCTTGCCCAGGTCTCATCTCCCTGATCCCCCTGATCTGCAGTAAGCAGCCTGATCATGCTAACGCTAAACTTTGATCAAAGCCAAACTTATTTAAGGTCAGTCATGTGAAATCTCCCGGGAGCCACCGTGTGCGGCCAAATGGGCTGCGATGTAGGAAGTGGTACAGCACTGTGCCTTGCTGCTGCTGCTGCTGCTGCAGCCTTTGACCGTGCTGGATCACTGGACAGCAATAGCATTATCATCAACCCTTTCAAGTCCTCAGCATTTTTACGCGATTATGCTCAACAGTGGAACTTAACATCATCCACGGCTGGAGATTCCCGGAGACCCCATTCTCCCCCACATTCTCTCTCTGTCTGTCATTCTGGTCCGCTCACTTTCTGTCATCTCTGTGAAGTCTTTGCCCCCTCCGTCCAGCCCCCCCCGCCCCCTACACAGGGTTTTGGCTGTGAGCCGGGCACTTCACTGAGGCAGATTTTCCCAGGCTCCCCAAAGGCTATTTTACCAGGACTCCCATTAGGTCTTTACCCATTACCAGTGTTCCAAATCATTTACAGAAGAATCTATTTATTTTATGTAGTAATGGATTCATTTGACACAGTTCTCTGTAATGAAAGTCTTGCTTTTAACATGCACCATACTCCAATGGATTTATTTACTGGTCTTTCTATGCCTGATTTATTTCAATATGTTAAAGATCTGTTGCCTTACAAAAGTTTTTCCACATTTTGTCACATTACAAACACAAGCTTTGATGTAATATATTGGGACTTTACGAGAGAAACAGAAGTAGTGCATAAATAGATAGAAGCCAAAGGACACAGTTTTCAAATATCTTTACAAGTATAAGATGCACATATTTGTATTAAGCCCTCTTTACTCTGGTGCCCTTAAACAAGATCTAGTAAAACCAGTTGCTTTCAGAAATCAGAATAATGTAGAGTCCCCCTGAGTGTGATTAGATTGATAATTCTTAATATAAATCCAGCTGTTCTGTGAGGTCCTCGTTTGTTTGTTAGAGAACATTAGAGAACACAGGATATCATGAAGACCAAGGGACACATCAGACAAATCAGGGATAAATGTTGTGGATATGTTTAAAGCAGTGGTAGGTTATAAAATAATATCTGAAGTTCACACCATCAGCTGATGATACAAAGAGTATGGCACAACTGAAGAGCTACCAAGACATGGCCTAACACTTAAACTGAGGCAGGGCAAAGAGGTCAATAATCTAATAAGCAGATGGGTGGTCCATTATAACTCTGGAGGACCTGTTCCACTGCTTAGGTGGAATAATATATTCACAGAACAACTATTAGTAGTGAACTCCACAAGTTTATTCTTTATAGAGGAATAGTAAGAAGAAAACCACATGAGCCCAAACGAGCGCATCATATCTGACCAGAGCAAGAAGGTGCTCTGGTCAGATAAGTCCAAACTGTAACTTCTTGGCCTACATGCCAAACACGACTTGTGGCAGACAACGAACATTACATGCCAGCAGGAAAGTTGGTGAGAAGGAAGAAAGATGGAGCTATATATATATATATATATATATATATATATATATATATATATGTCCCCTTCACAATTCTGTGCCATATAAAATATTTTGAGATTTGTGGTTTTAATGTGCCAAAAGTCTAAAGAAGTTCAAGGGGGATGAATGTATTTGCAAGGTACTGTATGTGCCTGAAATCATCCTCACCCAAGTACAGTATTGCACTGAGGTGGTTTGGCTTTGTGTCAATGCTGCAGGAAAACAAGTATGATGCAACTGTGTTGTCATTTTAGAGTGACAAATAGACAGTGGCAGACCATCAGAGAAGGGGAGAGAGTGGAATAGTGTCACTGACATTCTGCCATGACCTTTGGGCCTTTGGGCCTCCACAGTGCAAGGCACATAAAATGTTTACCTCAGGTCAGCAACCGCTTTAACATGGTGGATGTGATGCATGTGTCTGTAATAAGAATTTAAAAACTGTATTGCAGACTCTTTGTCTTCTCTTCTAAATCACAAGTGTTTGCTCATGTGAAAAAGTATTTAATTCATAAATGGTCCATGAAGCTTAAAGCCAATGCAGAAGAGAACTGTAGCGCCTAAAGCTAGTGCACTTCTCCTTCCCCTACCCCCTGTCACCAAAGCATCCCATCAAAGCCTGCCTCCTTCCTGTTGTAAGGTAGGGGGAAAAAATCAATGCTGCAATCTTTTCTTTTTGCCTCCTCCAATCCGTAATTGAAATGGAAAATCAAATGAACGGCAAGCAGATAATTGTTTTATCAATATTCTGTGCCTGCCCTACAAGGGTCAGTGCAGAATGATCATGAGTCGGGGATATGACGAGGACAAAATGTGAAATTGAACAGCTAGGAGGCAATAAATCAGCCTTGACAACTAAGAGTGACCAGCATGTAGCTGCAGCAGGCGGCTCTCCCTTCAGAATTTGTCCTAAAGCTGTCTACAGTAAATGGAGAATATTCATCTCATTATTGTTGCACTTAATATTGCTATCAAATATTATTCCTAGAGTCCAGACAGGATGTCAAGGTCACCCGTTCTATTATTGTTGTCATTGTTAGTGTGTGATATTGAGACTATAATGGAGGACAATGCCATGTGGTCTGCTAGAAATATGAAAAGGTGAAGAATACATTTAGTTATTTATCAGAGTTGGAGAAGAATGTTTGCTGTTTAGTTCATGAACGGCTGTACATAATTTTCACTTTAATAATAGCTGCATTCTGACATTACATACATTTTTTAAAACTTTCAAGTCAAAGTTAGACATTACTGATCAATATCTAATTGTTTCAGCTTTGCAGAGATTCACACCAGCTTATTCCTACTTCTCCTGCATAATACATGTTTAAATAAACTTGTTGTGCAATCCATGTCTTGTTAAAACTGGAGATAAAACCATTGCGAGAAAATCGACATCTTAAATCATACGACGTCCTTTCCCATCGGACTCATCCAGTTGCAAGACATCGACAAAAATATGAAATTGATTTGGTTGAAGGGTGTTAAAGAGCCGACAGGAGAATGTCACAAACAATGAATGGTCACAGCTTGGAGGAAAATCAATGGCGGAGGTTGAAGCCAGTCTAGAGTGCAACTTGGCAGCATTACAATTTTGCTTTGAAAGAAAAAGCTGTCTCTTAGCCTGGATTGTCTTGGTCAAAAGAAGGGGTTTGATTGTTTTTAGTGAGGGGAGGATACGCTCGACTGGATGATTTACAGACAAGATATTTTGCTTCAAAATAAAGTTTAGTATGAAGATGAACAATCGTTTTTCATTTGAAGCTGCATGATGTCACTCTTCAAGTGCATGCGTATTCATTGGGAGTGTAACGATAAACCCAGCTAATGAGACAAGACGATGCACGATATTAGGTTTGTGAGAAGACTTTTGCAATATTTTTTATGAAAACTTAGATTCCGCATTTTATTGTTTTCATAATTACAGTAAAGGGTGAAAAAATATTAGTCTGTAATCAGTATAATATATCCCAGTTCCATTTTCACTAGTATATGATGCTGATTGTCATATATACAGAATCCTTAAAAAGCTGTGAAGTAGCCCTTTAGTTTAGTTCCGATAGCAAGCTCTGATACAGACAACAGCTTTAGCATCATTAGCAGCTAATGGTTTGCCACTCATGGTTTGCTCATAGAGCTCACAATTCGGTGGTATCTTATCTATCACTGTAATACAATAGTTTTTTATTTTCAGGTACCCATAAGCTGCCAAATAAATGATTTGTGCTGGAGGCTTCTTCAATGCATTTGTAAATTAATCTCATAGGCCAGCTCAACAAATTGTCTTTCTTAGTTGACTTTATCAACATAAAAGGGCAACTCAGGAAACAACTATTTTCTGACTTCCAAATTTGAATCTTGAACTTAAATACAACAGGGTGTAAAGCCTAAAGGACTAACCTTCAAAGGTGTGACCCATAATAATAGATGATACTTACTTTATCTGACCAGAAATATTGTGACATTTCAATGTTGTGAGAGTTCATGGCACCTCCCTTGGTATTTTGCAGATGTCTCACAGATCCTTGGAAGCTTCTGGATAGAAATGCACCAATCAAGCTTTTCTTGACCAATGGCGATTTCCATTTTTCTTTTTAGGTCTGACTCAGCAATATCGTTTTTGACAGTTTCCAATTTTTGACTGCTGCAAGTTCTTTGAAAAACGTAGTAGTTGCAAATGGAACCATGAATAAATGGATTACTTGATTAACCCTATTTGTACATTAAAGCATATGTCCCTAACCTATATCTGTTTTATATTCACCGCACACAAGTACATCTATGTACAAGCTGGTGGTTGATGCATTAAGACACTTGCCAACCAACAATGAAAGCCGATCAAGGACAATTTGGCTCATTTCAGTGTCTGGCCGATTGGTTGGTGGATCTCTGCTTCAGAAGCATTAGTTTCGTCCTCCTAAAGGAAATTACTCTTTAAATTATTGCAGTGGCATTACTCTCTGAATTACTACATCTACCATGTAGATTATGGAGCTAAAGACAAAAATACAAAAGAAAAGGCAGAATTGACAGGATGTCTTTCAAGTGGACACAGTGATGGAAATCCCCCCCTACTTTGTTGGGATTGCAGTTGTAAGCTTTGTACCATATGCTACTTTCCTCTTTAGCTGGGATTATGCCATCATTATTGCTGATAAAAGCTGTTTACTGCCTTGGCTCCAAATTGATGCTCGGGGCGCTCTGAAACTGGCATTCCCTCTCCAGAAGAGTTCATTCCATGCCAGCTGCTCGGGATTCAACCCCCCTTTTGTTTAAGATTTCACAGCTTTTGTAATGTTTATTTTCTATTTAGTCCCCCCTCCACCCCCTAAGCATACAAGGTTTTTCTTGGGTTCGAATGTGTTTTCAACAGTTTGACATTTACACTTGATTTGCTTATAGCAGATTGAAGGTGTCTGGAAAGCGGTTGTGCACTGCTCAGGAGCTGCAGCTCTAGCTCACAATTGAAATAATAGGGCATGCTTTTGTGTGATGGTTTGCCACCACATTTTGGAGCAATATCCTGAAGGGTCCCTTTTTACTATTTTACCAATCAATGGCATAATCAGTCAATGCAGATTCAGCTTGACAGCTGAGTTAAGATAACAACTGGTTCTCATGACTAAACCGGCCCCAGTGACCTTGTGGGCTTGAAATTAATAATGTAAAATCAACACAAGACAACCACACTGTGGTTCCCATGCAGACAATGATGAACTACCTTTTTTCTTCCCATCAAAGTTCACTCAGTCGAAATCGTGTTTCAAGGCATACGCTAAAACGTCACTTTTTTTCTTTTTTTCTTTTTTTTTTTCTTTTTTTTTTTTTTTGAAGTTAGGCTCCACGTCCCTTAAATAATGTCTCTCACTCTTCCTCTACAGCTCCCCGGCACCCAGGGAAATCATGCTGATCAATATTTCCCATTTTAGAGGAACTGCAGCAAACATTCACACAGGATTTACTGTAGCTCTCTGTTAGACTTTAATCAAGCTATAATTTAGACCCAACAAACAAAAGGTTTTCTTAGGAAATAAAGGAGAAGTCTATTTGCTTTTGCTAGAGTTTTTTTTTTCCATTGTATTAGGTTTATTTCGTAATCTAGCTTCTGTTTGTTTTAATTTATATCGTGATCAATCTATTTATCCTTTTTTATGTTGTGTTTTTGTTCATGCGTGTGCTTGCATGCATTGATAATGTCTTCACAGGACATAAATCAGAACATGCTATCTCAGTACCTCTTTATATTGGTTAAGGGCCATTGAACAAAACAGCTTAATGCTCCTTTAACCATTTCATTCATGGCAGGAAGTAGAAAGTCAGCCAGGACAGAGATCCTCTACAGTTTCTTTAGTATATAACTGCAGTTTGCCAGAATTTCTGGAAAATACATATAATAACCAGTAATGAAGTATTTAAAATGATGTGAATGAACATCAAATGAAGTGAAATTAATTATATGTTTCATGAATATATGTCTTGAACAGCTGCTGAAATACTTTTGGCTGTGATTCTAGTACAAAGATAGGGTATACTTAGGTTTAGTATGTTTCCTCATATCAATGTCAGTATTTGAAAAACCCTCCCTTTTACTACTAAAGGTAACATAAAAATATCAAAAGTAGGAGGCTCCTTAACAGATAATATTCAGTGCCTATAAAAAGTATTCACCCCATAGATGTTTTACCCTTTTTTATTGTTTTTACAAATCAATGATAAAGAAAAATGTAAAATTTTTGACAAAAAAAATTCCCAAAAAAACCTTTTAATTTCAAAGTGAAAACTGATTTCTACAAAATAATGACAAATAAATAAAAATATGTAACAGCAAATAAGTGATTGGATAAATATTTAACCCATTAAAGTGACTGACCTAATTCAACAGAGCTCAAGCCAATTGCTGCAAGTAGTCTCACAATGAATGGAGATAACCTGGGTGCAGTGGCTGTGTCTCAAGTGATTGTATTATCAATACACCTGTGTCTGGAAGGTCCACTGGTTAATCTGCTGGTTAATTAGCATTCCTGGCTACCATTAAAGCATGAAGACAAAAAAAAAAAAAAAAAATACTCCAAGCAAATCAGAGAAAAGGTTATTGAAAAGTATAAGTCAGGGGATGGATAGAAAAAAATCTCATAAGGTACTGAACATCCCCTGGAGTTCAATTAAATCCATCATCAAGAACTGGAAAGAATATGGCAAATGTGTAAATCTTCCTGAATCAGTCTTTCCTCACAAACTGAGTGACTGAGTGATTCAAGAAGGAGGCTAGTGAGAGAGGCGACCAGGACACTTATGACTACGCTGAAAGAGTTACAAACTTAAGCAGCTGAGATGGAAGAGACAGTGCATACAACAACTATTGACCGGGTTCTTCCCCAGTTAAAGCTTTATGAGAGAGTGACAATGAGAAATACACAGTTAAAGAAAACTCACGTTAAGGATCAACTAGAGTTTGCCAAAAGCCATGTGGGAGACTTCATGGTCAAATGGAAGAAAATCTGACAAGACCAAAATGGCGCTTTTGGGTCATCAGACAAGATGCCATGTTTGGTGGACACCAAACACTGCACAGCAACACAAACACCATCCCCAATGTGAAGCATTGTGGTGGCAGCATCATGTTGTGGGTATGCTTCTCGGCAGCAGGCCCTGGAAGGCTTGTAAAAGCAGAAGGTAAAATGAATGCAGTAAAATATATTGAAATCCTGGAGGACAATTTGTTTCCATCTGAAAGAGAACTACGGCTTCAGAGAACATTTACTTCTCAGCAAGGCAACGACCCGAAGCATCCGGCTACAGCTAAACAGAAATGGTTTGAAGACAACATGGTGGATGTTCTGGAGTGGCCAGTCAAAGCCCAGACCTCAGTCGGATAGAGAATTTGTGGCAGGACTTGAAAAGGTCTGTTCACAGCCGATCCCTACACAATCTGACAGAGTAGGAACAGTTTTACAAGTAATAATTGATTGAGACCTATCCACACAGATGTGCTGTGATTCCAGCCAAAGGTGCATCTACTAAATACTGACTGGAAGGGGGTGAATATTTATGCAATCACTTATTTTATGTTACATATTTGTATTTTCCATCATTTTGTTGAAATCAGTTTGCACTTTGACATAAAAGATTTTTTTTTTTTTTTTTTGTCAAAAAAGCCAAATTTTGTTGATCATGATTAATTTGTAAAAGTAATAAGGGTAAAACATCCAAGGGGGTGAACAGTTTTTATACGCAAAAAAAGCACATAGATAAGCTAACCTACTGAATAACTAGGTTAACTAGTTAGTAGCCCTTCCAGAAAACAAGAGTTAAACTTAAGTGGTCAGTAGCTCAAAGGTAGTCTTTACTAATGCCAAAAAACTCAGTCCAAACTCATTAAAAACAGGGAATAGCCCTTTAGTTCAGGAACTTTAGCCAACTGTAGCAGCTAAAAGCTGGCCAGTTGTGGTATTCCCACAGTTTTTACAAATACTTTGTATCTTGTCAATCGCCATTTAATCTTTCCAGAGATTGGTGTAAAAGTGGTTGAGCTGCTTTTGTAACCAAATGTTGTCTCTTAGCCCCACAAGAAGTCTTAATTAGGTAACTCTGTAAACACAATTAAGGAACTTTTCAACAATTAAGGAACTTCCTTTTTTAATTCAAAAGAGGAGCCTCAACCATAGGTACGAGAGTGTTAAGCTTTGAACACTCACTATTATATTTGGGGCTCATAACGTTAAACATACTTCACCAGATAACATCACATTCTGACAGCAATTGGATGAGGTATCATGAGGTTGCTTTGTCATCTATGTTTGATTCTGCTCAGAGGAACTAAACCACAGCCAAGACTTTTGTTGACCTTTGTCCATGTCAGGAGGTGACACCGCATGTGTGGTCCCATCACAGGTGTGTGCAATTACCCTGGATTACCAAGAAATAAGTGTGAATTGTTTTTGTCACAATATGTAGGCATTTTTTTGTGTAGTTTCTAGAAAATGTAAGGTGTTGTTTCCCCACTAGTACATTTAAAGAAGTAGCAGCATGGTGCAGCGTCGTTAGGTGATGTTACACGGTACAGTTTGCAGTTCAAAAATAGAGGTTTTTGTGATATTGGGGAAATCTGTGTATCATTTATTCACCCTGCTGTAATGGAAAATGGACTTGGAAGAGGAGAGAGGGTAATGTATTGGAAAATATCCCTTTCAGCACCTCAGCTTTACTTGTCATAGGTCAGGCTTAAAACGTATCTTGATACAGTTATTAACTCTAATCCAGGCATAAACACAAATCCTCAAGCACCAGCCCAATTAATAATTTGCATAATTAACATGCATTTTAAATAGAGGCTGCTCTTGTCGTTGCCAACGCAGAGATGTGGGTAATTAGGGCTAACGGAGTGGTGCCTTGGGCCTTTACCCGTGGACGTGCTGCAGTCATTTCCAGCAAAGGGATTGACAACTGCAAGACAAGCTCCCTCGGCTTAGAGCAAAACCCCCTTTGACAGAATTAATAGTTGACAAACTGCTCCTAAAGCCCTGGCATTGTTTCTGTCAGTTGTATGGTTTGATGTCACTGTTAGACATTATAAATCAATAGTGTCAGGATTTAGTAATGTTTATAGCCAGCCATGGTTTATTATTTCATGTGACTGTCATGGACAAATAGTATTTATCATAGCTGTCTATAAATTACTGCAGACAGACTGTTGGTTTACTAAAACTCAGGGTGTTCTTACAGGACCCATTCCAACTTCTACTTACATATTTAGAGTAATGTATTTTTGCAGCCATAGGCTCACATTAACCCTTTGCATTTATATCCTCTCTCCCAGACTTATTGTGGCTTCATTACTGCGTGTCTGCTGATGCATCAACAGACAACAAAACAGCTGATTAAAGCTTGCTGCCAGCTGTTTTGCACATTTGTTCTCACTTATCTTTGAATTTGATTTGAGTGAAAAGTCTGATTGATCAGCTGTATTCCTCTTTTATGTTTTTATTCAGTGCTGTGAAAAATGATTTGGCCCCTTAACGATTTCTTCTGTCTCTGCTTTTTTTTTTATAACACCTAAATGTTTCAGATCACCAAACAAATTTTAATAGACAAAGATAACCATAGTAAATCAGTTTTCAAATGATGATTTCATTTATTAAGCGAAACAAGTTATCCAAACCAACCTGGCCCAATGTACAAAAGTAATTGCTCCTTTAACGTATAACTATAACAACTACCAGTAGTCTTTTACGTCGTGAAAGAATTGTGGCCCACTCTTCTTTGCAGAATTGTTTTAATTCAGCCATGCTGGAGGGTTTTCAAGCATGTTTAAGACTATGCTGTATCATCTTAACTGGACTTAAGTTCAGACTTTGACTGGGCCACTCTTAAACTTTCATTTTGTTTTGTTTTTTTACCCATTTCAAGGTAGAGTTACTTTAGGACTTTGGATCATTGTCCTTCTGCATCACCCAAGTAAGCTGGAGCTTAAGGTCATGAACTGATGGCCAGACTTTCTCCTTCAGGATTTTCATTTTTTCATCAGTTATGGCAAGTTGTCCAATTCTTGGAAGAGCTTAGAAACCCCTTACCATTACACAACTACCACAAAGCTTGACTATTGGTTTGATGTCATTTTTCTCAAAAGCTGTGCTGGTTTTACACCAGATGTAACAGGACACACAGTTTCCAGACAGTTATGCTTTTTTTCTTGTCAGTCCACAGCAAATCTTTCCAAAGGTGTTTGGGGGTCCCCATAATGTTTTTCTGGCAAATGTGAGAGGAGCGTTTGTTTTCTTTTGGTCATCAGTGGCTTTTACCCTGGAACTCTCACATGGACTCCATTTTTGACCACTCTTTAACTATTTTACTTTTTGAAATCAACATTTAAAAACTGCTTTTTGTATTCACTCAGGTTATCTTTGTCTGAAATTAAAATTTGTGTAATGATTGAAAATATTTATATCACAAAAAAGCAAATATAGAACAAATCTCTAAGGGGGCAAATGCATTTTCACAGCATTGTATTTATATTATTTTCTGCTGTCTTTTTGATGTATCTGTGGCTTATTATGAAAAAAAATAAGTCTGAATGATGTTCGTTGGAGCTTCTTTAGTGTCAGATGTTAACCTGATAAAGTTAGACTGTAATATTATTGTTTCAATCTTTGCTTCAGTTCATCAAAACTGCTCAGTTTTTAGGTCACACTATGTCAACATAAAACACTATTATTGTAGCTAGCGATTGATGATATTTGGCTGCATGACTGGAACACACCAGCACATGGTTTTGTATTCTCATCTCTAATAGAGTCACAAAAATGAGCTAGTATTAACCAGTGTCTTTTATACTCAGTTGTCATCCTACAGGTGAATCACTGAGTTTATGCAAGATTTATATTCAAACACACATCAGCACAAGTGACTTTTATGATTTTTCTCTAGTTTACTTTTTGATAATTTGTGTTGATTATCTTTTCTAAGACTGTGAAAGGTAACTGTTGAGCACTTAAAAGAGAGAAGAGAATGTAAACTAAGCCGAAGCTGCTGTATTGATCAGCTGTGCCATTGACTATAAGGTCCACTTTCAGCAGGGAGGTCATTAGTTAGTCCTGTGTGCTAATTCATCCCCGAGTTGAGGCGTATCTGTTAGAATGCTAATTCACTGCTATGATCTGACAGCCAGGGTAAAGAAAGGGCCAAGCAGGCTGCTGCAGAGAGAAAAGAAGAGAGAGCTGCAGCAGAATAGTGCACTGGTATTGTGTTTGGGTAAAGAAGAGGACTTCAGTTCATGGGATGTGGCAGAGTGTGCACAGGAAGAGGGGTGCAGACCTGACCCCTGCTGTCTTTGTCCCCTGGCAGCAGTGATGTAAAAGGAAGATGACATTTGGTGTCCACATTTAACTTGCATTTGCAGTCAACTTGAGAGGTCCAGTATGCATGACCTACCTTGATTAAGCCTGGAGCTGCCTTGGTATGTACCCTTTAGACTGAAACAAAAAGTGGAAGCTCACAGCCGAAAGCCGAGCCCGTATAATTGGGCCAAGTAGAGCTGCAGGAGGCAGGCAGTCTCCGCTTCGCCTTTTGTATATTCATGACCCCCCCGACTTGATTGATGGAAGGATAGCATTTGGTGACACTGTCATTTGCAAGTTGAAAAGGTAGTGCAGTGGCTGGAGCGGCACTGTAGCTGTGCCTTAAAAGGGGCATCGGGAAGGCTCATTTCTATGCTGATGATATCCAGCCCCCTCTCATTTTCTTTGTCTCAGTTAAAAGGACATCTGCTGACAAGACTGAGCTAAAAAGAACCAAGTTGGAAATGAAAAGACGGCAAAGGAACATACATCTGTGTGTTTGCATGTGAAAAGCACATTGTTCAAATGTGACTTTAATCTGTGTGAGACATAGCAATTTGGTTTTTGCCGAACTGTATCTTACTTTTTTATTGAAGTTTAGCATTTTTAACTTGCTGACAAGTGAAACATATCAACACAGTCACATGTAGGGTTGTTGATGCTAAATTTTGGATTTGAGTTTGGCGTCAGATGATACAATCACTCAGCCTCAAGCATACGAATCTTGGAAACCGATTGGGGTGGAATGAAACGTCATGAGATGAGATGATATATAATATTAGGTTCACAAGAGGAGATTTGAGTCCTTTTTTTTTGGAAAGCTAAGATAAATTGAAAGTAAGGGTTTCATAATTCATATGCTGAATGATTTCAAAGATTTTTTTCATTTGTGTCAAATTATCCAGTTCAAGTTTGATTAGACTATAGATCGTAAATGTTAATTTAGCTTGAAAGCTGCAAAGTAGATTCCAACTTCAGCATTGTTAGGTGCTATCATCTAGCCAATCATCATATAGTGCTTACAAATTATTGGTAGCTTGTCTGTCTTGGTTTCTTTTTCCTATGAAGTACCTAAAATGCTGCCACATAAACCATATAAAAGTAGAATAGGCTTTGTTTGCCCTGTCAGTCTGACGATCAATCTTTATTGGCCAACTGTGTCACCTCAGCATGGGAACTCAAGAATCACTTCCTTTTTTACTTTAAAATAAGAGTCTTAAATATAGATTCAACAGTATGTCGTGCTTGAAACAATAAATAGTGTGGCGTCTTAATCTCACTAGATCTGGTGGAAGGAGAAGTTACACTTACATTATACTACTCATCTTGTTTTGCGAGATGAAGTCCTCTGTTTTAATCAGTTTTTGTTACAATAGTATCACCAAGAATAATTAATCAGATTTTTCTTTCAGGTTGTCTTCTCAGCAATATCTCAAATGACTTACATTTTTAGAAATATTAACTATGACAAAATTGCTTTGTTATAAAAATGCTGTATTTACATCAAAGAGGTCATCAGTTATTTTAGGTTATCAGAATGCTTTAAGTAATTACATAAAAACACTTCTATATATTCTGTTATGGTAAAAATTATTCATATTCCAGGCAAATTTAGATTTAAAATGACATTTTGTTTAATCAAAAAGTTTGTTTTGATAAAAAAAATGAGACTGGGATTTCTCAAAAGAAATAAAACAACACAAAATGGGAGTCAATTTTGAAAACAAAGTTTTACATTTTATTTTTAAAACTGACATGTCAAAAATTATTAATATGTCTATCAATAATTAATAATAAATATTTACTAGCATTACAGCAAGTCCTTCTCATATTTACTGACCGCTTTTTGCATGTTTCCACTGGTATTTTGATGATGACCTCTAAGTCTTTGAGCCTGGGAGGCCTCCTTGTCATCACCCTAATCTTTAGCTCCCCCCACAGATTCTCTAATTTCAGGACTGTGGTTGGACCACTCCATAATGTAAATATTACTTGCATTTGGAAGAGAATGTGATGGTAAAATTGAAAGCTTACATTAGACCTAAATTTGCCATTCATGTATGAATAATTGTGGACTGGACATCTATATATAGTTTTATGTAGTTACTTTAATTAAATCTAAGTATTTGACAGAAGTGTAGTACTGAATGTAGTAGAGACGGAGAACCACACATCTATATATAATTCAGACTGGGAGAGAGTGCCATGTCTTGACAATTAAGCTGACAACTTGGCCTTGAAATAATAAATGTGACATTTGCCATGCAAAGGTAAATTAGACTTTCCAAGCCAGAAGATGCAAAGATATCTTAAGCTGTCAAGATATTATTCAATGCATGAATCACTCTCAATGTGTAAAAAAAATAGAACTGACAGAAATATCAGTTTCTTAGAGACACTGCTGCTATTCCCTCAGCACTACAGCCCACACTTATCAGAGGCACAATTTATAGCTACTGTGTGAAAGTGATTGCCTGCAACTCCCATCTTTGTATTTACACCAATTAGCACATAAACTCTAATTACTGAGATCATGGCAACCGGGAGTCCATAAATGCAAAGCGACACAGAGAGCCAAATCAGCTGACAGGGAGGGAAGGTGACAATAAATAGGGAAGTATCAATTAGGCATCAATGGCGTGATGATGCATGTGCATGCTGGGAGATGTCACGTCGAGGGAGGTGGGAGTGTGAAATGTGTGGGGGCAGCAGGGTGCACAGAAAGTTGCACAGGCTGTGGGGTCTTGTAACACAGCCGCTGATGCACAGCGCAGTGACACATTGACTGTAAAACACGTTTCCATATTAACACCGAGGCACAATCAGGCACTCCCATTGTGTCTCTGTGAAAAGTAGCATTTATCACAGCGATGCACTTCTTCTAAGGTAACAATTAACATGTGCTAATTTAAGGAGCACGTTGCAAAGTCGAAAGGTATAAAAGTTAGTTCAAAATAAGAGGAAATTAATACGTTATAGCAAAGGGTCATTAAAGGACCGTCACAACTGGAGGAGAGACTTGACAGCTTAAACTTGTGTGTAATTATAAGGACTAGGAACCCAATCACAGCTGGAGAGAGCGGAGGCTTCATATAATGACTTGAAATGGATCGTGGACCGTGCTTGAACCCCAGGTTAATCCCAATAAATTGAACTTGATCAAAGACCATGGCAGTAAAAAAAGTATGGCTCTGCACATTAATCTAACAAACGCATAAAACAGGACCAGCTCAGCTCTATAAATTAAACTCTGGCTGCAATAATGCTGATCAGGTGAAATTTTGCCAGCACCGGCTCAAACTGCCTCTGTATGTCTGAGCTCTTGTTACACCCTTGATCAGAAATGGAGTTAACCATTTTTCTCTCCTTGTGCAGCTTTTACGTTGTTTTTTTGTGCAGGATGGTCCAATGATGAATTTACAAAGTGGCTGTTTACAAGAGAGCATAGAGGATCTAAGAGCTGCCAGAAGGTCCATTACCATAAATGTTTAAATCAAACACACAAAGTTGTGCGCCCAAAAATAAAGCCGTTTCCTGCATTAATCTGCCAGATATGCCTTCGGTCCAACAATTAGTCCCCTCCCATTCCATCTCCTTTTCTCAGACAGTTACCAAACTGTCTGAGAAAAGGCACAAAGAGGCAAATATATGGTGTGCTCTGTCACTGCTGAGGCAGCAACTTCAGCTTACCCCCATCGGGATCCAGAAAATAATTTTCACTCTTGTATATTACGATTAAGTTTACTGTAAGGTCTCACAGACCTGCTGTGACACACCAGACAGTTTACTTCTTCTTTTTTCCCCCCTCTCTCCCTCTCTCTATCAACACATGGCTCCAGTGCTGATTTAAAGCCTTGTAAAAATGTCTCATTTTAAAAACTGTTTGCATGCAGGTCCCTTGAACACATTTCATGTTCAGCAGATTTACATTACAGCTATTATTATGATTTTATGATGCTGAAGTCTTGAAAAGTATTTCCCTAAAAATGCTTGGGAATTGTCTGAGTGTAAATATTTGCCTGTGCTCCATCCGTGTTTTTCTCCCACGAGAAGCCAGAAGGTCCCAAACATGCCATGACTCTCCCAAGAGATTATCATGGCATTTTTCTCCTTTTTCTCAAATCAGGTTGAAAATGTAGATATTTTTTTATATATTCATCTATTTATTGTAGAGATGAACAGATCAGAATATTGTGGCTAATATCTGGTTTTTGTAAAGCTTCGACCTGTCCATTTTAGCTGGATACAATTGTTTTTTTTAACAATTATAATCTAAGGAAACATAGTAACAGCATTTAAAAAATGCTTATTAAATTATTTGCATTTGGAGCAGAAGTAATATCCTGACATATGTGTGAGAAAGCAATGGCTGTAAAATGATTTTACTATTTTTAAGCAAAGACATAATTATAATAGTTAAGCATCTTATTTTTATAGTTCACAGAGCTATCAATACTGAAACAACAGTAGTATCTATTCCTAGAGAACATAGACCCATTTCTTTCAGATTTCCAAAAAGCTGCCAACATTTCCAAACCTAGCATGTTTCATGAAAAAGGAAGAAAAATGAAAAAAAAAAAACAAAAACAAAACAAAAAAAAAAAAAAACCCAGCAAATTGGCTGTAATATGTTTAGCCTTGCTGTTATCTCCTCTCTGGTCGCCCCACAGCCTGAATCAACCACACATGCCTAAGCATGTCATAAAATTTGTTCCCCTTAAAACAACTTACATCTTTTATCTTCCATTCTTTTAAACACCTCAGTGAGAATGAAATTAACTAACTTTCTTCACTCAGTCTCAGCATTCACAGCAAAGAGTGTTGCTGTTTCTGCAACCTGGTAGCACTTATGAAATTGTGTTTTTCAGTATTTTACCAGTTGAATAGTGTTACTGTACACCTACAGATGATACGTCACATATTCGTTGTGCAATCACCTGCGAACAAGGTAGTGAAAAAATGGTTATTTGATGATAATTATTTTCAGAATGTATTTTACAGAACGATAAGCTCTTCCCTCACTTGCAACACCGACACTAAAGATTGTTGCTGTCAGTGTAACCCAGTAGCACTTTTGCATGGTGTGTTCACTGATCGGAAAAAAAATCAAAATCTTCCATTTTTGACTGGCTGATCACCGGTCAGTCTAATATGGTCTCAGTTTGTCTGTGCATTGTGAGTCTTCTGGGTTATTTTATTCAGTTCAGTAAAGTTTTACCTTTTATATTTCATTGCAGACAAAGTAAATCTGATGAAAGAAGTAGGAATAAATTAGCATCTCCTTATCCCCATTGCTCATCCCATTTTCTTATATTATCTTGTCTTTTAATAATACCATGCCTTTTTTATTATGTTTGGCAGCAGAAGGCCTAGGAGGACGTGTCTGTGATCAAGTGAAAAAAAAATCATCTGCATTGATTCCTCTATCACCTGGATGGACTGTTGATTTTTAGGGAAGACTTATTGCTGTTTTCCTAAGTGTGGCGTGGAGATTTGTTGGAGGGCTGAGTGATCAATTCAGCCGCCTGTAGTATCCTAGTGTGTTTATACATGGCTTGTATGGCAGCTTTCATAAGACATTTACCCCATGATTTGCGATGAGCTTATGTGTGAATAATTAATGGCAATTAATCCTTAATTACAGTAATTAGGCAAGTCACAGGAAATTAGGCTGCAGCTGGAGAAGCCCGTGCCGAGGAAAGGGAGGAATGGGGCTGAGAGAACGTGCCATTTAGTGACAGTGGAGCCATGGTACAATGATCGTGTGGCAGGCCTGCACCATTGTGATCGCTTGCCAGCAGAGATAAGAGTATAGGAAAACACAGATGCTACTGGCTTGTGAGCCAGTCGGTAAAGCAATCACAGACACCGAGCACAGACACGCCCAATAAAACTACCCTATTAAAGTCCCAATACTGTGACCTTTGACCCCAGCCATGCGTATATTTCTTAGTTTGCACAAAATTACACGCTAAGAGGTGACGAACCTTCAACAGGTTGTGACTGATGGGCCAACAGTAGCTGGTTAATGACGAGGCAACTCTTTTTTTTTTCTTTATAAAACCAGATTTACCATTTATTGGGGACCCCTCAGGCAGTGGACTTGTGCAGCCAATTTGCTCCTAATGCAAAGCTTATGAATCTACTGCTGCTAGATAGAGAGGCAGTCCTAGAAATATTTATTTCTACCGCCAATAAAACAATTAGCTGGCTTAGAATTCTTAAAGGAAATTACAGCGAACGTAGTTGTTTGGTCGCTGATTTCATTGTTTGGTAATGGTGGGGAGAGATTAGGTAGAGCCAGTACTGGAAAAAAAAAAACAGAGCAGAAGAATAGAGGGCCGAAGCCCTCTGTGTCTCTCTCCAAGCTCATTTGTGCTTTTCCATGCTTGCCTTGATGAATTTCCGCTTCTTTCTGCTCCTGTTGCTTTCAATTACACTCTTATTCACAATCCTAATTGATATGCCAGTCTCAGAAGATGAGCCACGGACTTTTTGTAGTCCATTTTTCTATTCTTAGACCAACGTTTCCACACAGCAAAATGAATGTGGATTTCTGACTCTTTTGTTATCTTCAAATGCGTTGTTGTTATATTTAAAATGAATAGATAATAACTCATTTAATCGATCAAACAAATCCTCATAAAAGGACCCCTTTGAGAGGCCATTTTTGGGTGTAATTCTCAGGCTCTCTGCCATGCTCTCTCGTCATTGGCATCTCCAATCGTCACCTCCTTTTATGCAGGGCAGACTCCCCCCCCACTTTTTTTTTTCACTGAAGGACTTTTAAGCTAACAGGGAATGTAAGTGAGTAGAGGAGGCATCCAACTGTGATATTACATTAACCCATAGTGCTTGGCCATGTCTGCCTGTGACTGAGGAATAAAAGAGAACATGCTCTGCTCTACTCCTCAGCCTTCAGAAGCGCTATTAGAAATAATGAGAATTTATAGTAAGATAAAAGATGTTTCTCCCAGCTCCTGAATTTTGAATATCTGGTCATATTCCACCACCTAAAGCTGAATAAGGCTTATTGATGATCCATACACAGCTGTGGTGATGTAATTAGAGAACGCATTGCATTTCATATTGCATTTTTCTGTTATGAGGAAACAAGCTGCGTGTTCAAAACCAGATATTAGACTGTGCAGCGATATGCGCTTATGCTGAACATGTAATAAAATCTTTTAATCAGAGCTCAGCGGGCGTGTTGCATTTTTGTGCCATTCAATAAGCAATGGTATTCCAGAGACTCATGTTTTTATTTTTTCCTGTCTTGTGGAATGTGAGCAGGACACCTTTGAATGCTTGGATAACAATACTTCAGCAGGCTCATCACTGGCGCCAGGAGATACAGCTAACAGTGACAAGGTCAGCATGTTAAGCGGATCGTGCACATACATTCCTCACTATAAGTAATATAAATGAGGCTGAGTTAGCTGTGAACTCAGCGTGTTGCTTGTAAGCTAAAGGGTAAGTGTGCAAAAGCAACATATCGAAATCTCCTCCTAAGCAGATCCAATGACATGTAACAATCTGTGTTGTAAAGGATAATAACAATCTTGATTTAATCTGCAGTGCCTTGCAAAGTATTCATGCTCCTTAAACTTTTTCATATTTTGTCACAATGCAATCATAATGGTCAATGTAATTTACAGGGATTTTATGACCAACAAAAAGCGAGAACTAAAGTCTCCCAGTGGGCAATCACATCTCATTATAAATCCAGTTGTTCTGTAAAGGCCTCAGGATCAGTGAACAAACAGCATTGTGGAAACTAAGGAACCCAGCTGACAGATCAGGGATAAGATTGTGGAGAAGTTCATACCAGGGTTAGGTTATAAAACAATATCCTAAGCTTTGAACATCCCATAGAGCACTAAAAATGGGGGAAAAAAATATGCAAAAACTGAAAGCCTACCAAAACATGGCCAAGACGGCACATCAGTCTGAGTAAACCATTCACACACTTATGCATAGTTGTAGCAGCATCATTCTCCTCCTTAACAGGGAAGGGAAGCTGGTCGAAGTTGATCGTAGATGGATGGAACCCAAAACTTGGAAATACGGTTAAAAACCTGTTAGTCGTGACAAAACACAAGAGACTGTGGCGGAGGTTCATCTTCCAGCAGGAAAACAACCCTAAACATACACCATATAATTATAATGGAAGGGTTTAGATTGAGTCCTATTTGTTTGTTAGGATGCCCTAGTGAAAGTCCAGATGTGCTGTAATATTGACTCAGTGGGGTTGAATACAAATGTTTTCTACATATGTCAGATATTTATTTACAAAACCTTTTAAAAGCACATATTTTCAGTTCACTTTACGATTACGCACTACTTTGTGTTGGTCTGTTAAATTTGGGGCCGTAACAATGTGAAAAAGGTCAAAGGCTATGAATACTTCTGTAAAATACTGTAAAGGTTCATGCACTAAACTATGCTAAATGTGGCTGTACTGCTCTTTCCGTGACACATACACACAATGTCAGTTCAAGAATTTTTTTCGAGACGCAAACAAACAGTGCCACATCGCATCTTTTCAAAACTCAACTAAATTTGTTGAGCGCACAGCTTTAAGTGGGAGCAGCATGGTGGGTGTTGTTGGGGGCATTCTTGTATCTTCGCTGGTGTTTACTCACATTGCCAATTAATTATTAATGCAGAAGCGCTGAGAGGTTACAGCGATATGGCGTTCAGGCTTTCCAAGCACTGTCTTTATATGAGCAGTCAACAGAGTGAGAGCTTCAAAGGAGCCCTCTGAAAATGCTTCAGACTCGCATGGAGAAAGCTTATTACAGTTGAAATGTTTTTCTAGGAGCCCCAGATATTCTTTGTGAATGCTATTGCCTGGAAAATATGGGGTATTTTTGTTTGTCTGTATCAGGAAACATGTAAACAAAGAGACAGCACTTGCGGCTTACTTGGCACAAGTACTGCAGTTCACAAGTGTGAACTTGTTTGGGCAAAAAGATAAAAAAAAAAAAAAGTGCAAAAAAACTGTGAAGATTTGAAAAAAGGAAAAATTAAGGATTTGGTTTCCCAATTTAGAAAGATATTACTTATCCCAAGACACTTCCACTATGAAAAACTAATTATTCCTTCAATTAATTTCCAACAACCTTCACATGAAAAACAAAATTCAGGTACAGTTAAAACCAGATGTGGTATAAAAACACAAAAAACATTTTTTCCTTACTGTGTGACAATAAATCAGGTTAAACTTTTCCTTTTTAAGGTCAGTTAACATTAGCAAAAGAATAATTTTTGTTTTCTAATTGCCAGTATTATGAGAAACATAATTTTTAGATTTTTTTAAAAACTTTTTTCAAACTCAGAAGCTTGGTAGAATTACCATATAAACTGTATCCCTCCACAAACTTCTCATGATAATGCTGCCCCCCAAAGCTTTACAGAAATCAAGATTTCATAATGGCTACTTTATAACATGAACTTTGTGGTCCTTAAATAAATAATTTGGCAATATGTTTAGGGTCACTGTCCATTTGGAAGACCGATTTGTGCCAAAGCTCTTCCTGGTTGATGCCTTGAGATGTTGCTTTAGTATTTCCACATGATGTTCTTTCCTCTGGATTCATTGTGTTTCAATGGGAGTCAATTGCTCCGTTCCCTTCTGCAGCAAAACACACCCTACAACATGATGCTCCCACCCCATTCTACAGAATTGGGAAGGTCTTTGTTTTCCAAACTGTCTGGATTTGCAAAGTGTAATCTTTCTTTTGTAGTAATTGCTTCTTCCTCTCTGAGTGGCTTTTCATCCCATGTCAGTACATGACTTGTTTTAGTGTGGAAAACAACACTCTCTTATCAGCTGACAAAGCCATGACATCATCATCTGGGCTCTCCCAAGTTGTTTAAAAAAATAGTAATCTAAATATATGTAAACTTTTAACCTAATTAGAACGGATAGAATTATTTAAAAAAAAAATCTGAAAAAAAAAAATCTTTCGCTCAATATTCAGACATTTAGCAAATATGCAAATAATTTTGGCAGTAATAACTGACCTAAAACATGAATAGCTTAGTCAGATTTAATGGCAGACAGCATTTTTATACAGCATATGTTAACATCTAGTTTCAACTGCAGGTGGAGAGATAAACATCAGTTCACAATCTGCTCTTTTCGAGGCATATTTGTTGCCTGCACAGCCCCGCTGATGACACCTCTGCAGGTCTGCTAATGGAGGAGGACCTGTAAGGCTATCCCCTGGCCTTTGTCTGACCTCTTTGTGGAGCTGAATTCTTCAGATGTTTGCAGGATCAAGTCACTTAATCTGTGGCATAGAGTGGGGCCAGAAAAAAAAAAAACACAGGAGAGAAAGAGGAGGAGGAAGAAGAGAAAGGACAGCAGACAAGCGCCTCGCTTTGTCTAAAGGAAGAGAATTCAACACAGAGTAAAAAACTGCAAATGTCTGGCTGTTCTGTTATGCACCATTGTTTCACACAGAGCTGTAAATAGACAGAAACAGTGTAGCAGCAGAGCTCTGGCAGCCGGCGCATTTTATTACTGCTAGACCATAGACTCAGACATTAGTGAATATGGCTCATTAAATGGCATGGAATGTTACCATTTTACATAATTCCTCCTGTATCGTTGTTGTAAATGAAATCCTGTTCCTGTCTCTGACTGCACTCTCGTCACTCCACAGCCATTACAGCTTGCCCCAGCACTCCTTGAAAGCAGCTATCTGTAATTTCAGGTCTGTGTCACACAGGCAAAAAAAAAGCATGCTTTACAAGCCTAATGGTTGAAGGAGGCTGATGTAGAATGGGATTTCGCACAAATAGGAGGAAATCTGAAGAAATATTTGAGAATTAGGACATGATGTATTCAGATGGCTGAATGGAGAAGACTGGGGTGGGCAACAAATATAAATAATGCATGTGGCAAGGCCCCTTAACATAAGCTGGAATTTGCTGCTGCACTTTTTTGTTCTCAATCACCTTGATGAAACAATCCTGAAGAAATGGCTGTGTGAATGAGACCACTGACAAGCTGATTTTCCACCCCTGGCATGAGGCTGCTTTCTCCACTTAATGTTCCCCGATAAAGTGTAGCACAGAAGTAAACTAGAAGAGCCTCCACTCCTGACACATGTGACAGTATTTGCATCAATTATGCAGTCTACGGCTGCAGCGGGAGAGAGAGGGGAGAGAGAGAGAGAGGGGAGGAGATAGAAGAGAAAAGGGTTTGTGACAAGATGCAGAGGCAGAAATGGGAATTTCTCTTTAAAATGCATTCTTTAGAAAATAACATTCAGGATCATTTACATGAAAGCAGCTGCAGTGGTGAACTCGGCAAGGCAGCAACAAAGTCTGTGCAGCGTTTTGACACTAAAGACTTTGGCAAACAGACTACAATATAATGGGAGAGTTCTTTGTCTCTTCTGTATTCAGTGTATGCTGAATTCTTACTTTAAAGGATGCAGGAAGAAACAGTGGGATGAGGAGAGATAATGGATATTGATATGGATTGGTTCCAAAAAGATGTGCAGGGTTAAATAAACCAAATATAATGATGCTCGGTTATAGGTAAAAATCGGTTAAAATCAACCCAACACTCAAACATAATGTTCGGAATACAGTCAAGAAACCCTGTTAAAGTCATTTTTTTGAGCTTGTCTTCAATATTTCAGTTGTATCATTAGGTTGCAACAACATGAAGATATATAGGTGCATCTCAGTTATTTTTTATATATTTTAAAAGCTAATATGTTTCAGTAAATCAATTCAAAAAGTGCATTCATATAGATTTATGACACACAGGATGATGTATTGTAATCATTTATTTCTATTTTTTGATAGTTATGGTTAACAGCTAATGAAAACCCAAAATTCAGTGTTGAAGAAAATTAGAATCACCAAGTATATTAATGAAAAGTTTAGTGGAAGAAAAAACTGTAGTGAGGAAAAATTCAAGCCTTTTAAAGTTGTAAATCTATCACTCCATCCAGTCAGAGTTTTACAAATGCAAATGCTGCTTTAATGATAAAGGTTGCCCATCATTAAATAGAATACTTTAGTATACCAGTGGTGCAACAGTATAGCTAAACAATGCTTAGTAATAACATTTTAACAGTTTTTCAATTGTGGTGCCTGACTGCATGGTGGAGCAGCTGGTAGCACTGTTGCTTTCCAGCAAGAAGGTCCTGGATTCAAATCCTAGCCTGGGGTCTTTCTGCATGGAGTTTGGATGTTCTCCCTGTGCATGTGTGGTTCCCCCCCAGGTACTTTGGCTTTCTCCCACTGTCCAAAAACATCACTGTTAGGTTAATTAATTACTCTAAATTAACTTTAGGTGTGAGTGTGTATGTGCTGTTAGTCTTGTGTGTCCGACCTGTCCAGGGTGTACCCTGCCCCTCGCCCATTGACTGCTGGGAAATGGCACCAGTTCAAGGTACAAGGGCCAGCAGGTATAAACAATGGATGGATGGATCAAATGTATTTCAATATATTGATGCTCACATGGAAGAAACAGTGGAAAAATTCAGCCAAATTAGCAGTCTTATCTAGTTTTTGCTCAGTTTTCGGTTTGCAAACATCATTGAGTTTATTGTTATCATGAAAAATCTTCTTATCATTATGTTTTTTTTTTTTTTCTTTTTTCAAATGACAATAAACAAAACAGCCACTGCCCCTCCCTACTTGAGAAGATTGTGAAGCGAACCCATTAAAGAGTTTTGAGGTGATCACATAGTACAGACCAGGGATGCCCAAGTTCAGTCCTCAAGAGGAACCACCCTGCAACTGTCAGATGCATCCCTTCTCCTGCACACCTGGATCAAATGAACTGCTTGTTACCAGGCCAACTAGCAGTAACTCAGGCAAAGCTGACTTACTGCTGGTGAGGGAATTCAGCCTTTTGACTCAGGCACGTTGGAGCAGGGATGCATCTAAAAGTTGCAGGATGGTAGCTCTCGAGGACTAGAGTTGGGCACCCCAGCCACAGAGTGTGGCTGAAGTTAGTGTTTCAGTTCTTATGAAAAGTGAAAGCCCAAAATTCAAGTTCTCTGAAAATTTAAATGAAGCTCTGACTCCAGTTGTAGTCAACACCTTAAGAACCTTTCTCAAACTCTTGAATATGCCTAGCTTCACAATCCTTGCAAGGCTGCTGTTATCCGTATTGATGGTGCAGATTTCCATCTACTCAACTTTCCAGTTACATGGTTGGGTTAGCTATGACCTTTTGTGGATTTCCCTCCTTGTAAAGGGTGTCGATGACTGCTGGACAATTGTCTTGTAACTGTGTTGGAATTTTTGTAGTAAAAGACTTTTTTTGTTTGTATTATGTTGCATTGTTATTTTCTGAGAAATAGAAATTTGGGTTTCACTTGCATCACCTTCTTCAAAACTGAAATCCCAAGAAATTCCATCGGTATTTCAATTTATTTAGATGCACCTGTGTATGAACAGCACTTCATATTAGCAAACTCAGGAGGCTGCAATTCCCCTCCAGTTGGAGAAGATGGCTTTTTATTAGCAGGGGGAATAACTTTTAAACCATGTCCCAGTTTCAGCAGACTCCAGCACAGCATTTTATTTCACTGTGTCCAACCCTATTTCACATCCTTGTTAAGTACACATACAAATTTGCTGTGCCATGGTTTCGAACCTCTCATCCGCATGTGAATCCACACTCACAAACACAAACGCACTCACACACACATGTAGAGTCGCATCACCAGGCCTGTCACTGCCTTTTATCCATCGTCAACCTTCAGCTGTATGGTTTATCCGTAGTGACACTATAGCAAAGTGCTTGACTGCTTTTTGCCAACAGACTGCAACACTTTAACTGTACTTAGTCATGCATCATTATGGCAGACTCAAAGTGGTGTGTCTGGGAACGCCTGCAGATGGTGGAGGCTGAACCATTTGGAAGGGAAGGCTCTGTGACAATGATGCTTATTGCATGAGTAAGTGTGCGCGGACACCGGAGTGTATCTGTGCAGACGCGCTGAATAGAAATTATGTATCTAAAAGAAAGAGAGAAAAAGGTGCAGCACTGCTAATTCAACAGGCTTTCAGAGAACCTTCTCTATGGAGCATGATATTTGAAATCCACATGTAAGTCTTTGTTGGAAAGAGCCTTTTATGTGTGTATTGATCAGTCATTGTTTACTCCAATCGATGCTGACTTAGTGAAATGCAGCCCTCACTCTGCTCTTTATAGAGATTCAACCCTCTCTCTGCACTGCACTTTTTATGGCTTTGTTCTCTCTTCAAACCTTCCTTCTGCAGAAAATGTGATAGCGTTTACTGTCACTTGTCACTTTCTCTTTATTTCAGGAGATGACAAAGCTCTTACATTCAGCATTCATCGCCACACGTGGGTATATTCAACAGATCTTTTTTCTGCTGTTGAAAGATAAGATGTTCGCCTCATTCGGCAGAAGCCACATTCCACGGTGCGCGCAAAGCGGGTCTCTTTATTCTTTAAGGAAATAAAGAAGCCATTTGCAAAATATTCTTTCGCGGAGAAATAAAATCTTATCTTTATCCTCCATGACCATGAAGAGCAATATTACTTTTGACATCATTATGTAAAACCGATTCCTCTCTCACATCATTTCCACTGTGCTGCGTTACCACATCTATACACTTGCTATTCTTTATTACAAAGTAGGTGGCCAAGAGGAAAATATATGCATTTGGTCCTGGTGGCATAAAATATGCATATAGGTGCCTCATTTCATCTCCAATCTGTGTTATTCCTTTAATAATTCACAATTGCCTGCAGTCCCTCTTTAATATTTAATTTGACAACTTTTTAATCTGTCTTTGTGTGATGATGAAGAAATCGTCAGCTGTCACTGAAATGATTGAAGTGTACAATAGGGCTGAAGTGACTCATAGGTTGTAGGCTTCATTATTTGTTTTGCTTCATCTGCAGCGTAAGCTCGGGGGGAAGAATATACTTTTCACACACTAATTTATCTTCCATTCTTATTCATCTTTGTTTCAATGGTTCCCCCACACGAAGCAGGGCCATGTGTGACATTCATGCATCATTCATGCTTTGTTTACTAGCTTTTTAGTTGGAGGCAAATCAAAATACTAGTGTGAGAGCATTTGAATGTGTATCCATTGTGCGTGCTGTTCCTGAGTCCTACATTTATTAGCATAGCCATAGTATGGTGGCAATTATTTCTTTCTTTGCTTCATCCTTATTTTATCCATGAGTGCAGCTAAATAATTAGAAGCAACAAGCAGGTGAACATGCAGTTCCTTGTTACAACCACATACTTTGGAGTAGTTTATTAGGATTTTATGTGATAGACCAACACACAGTACAATATAATGGTGAAATGGAAGTTAAAAAAATGCATGGTGGTGGCAGAATTATGCTGTGGGGATGCTTTTTTTTGAAGCTGGTCACAGTCAGTATTACAAAGGACAACGGCATAAAGTGGTTTATTGGAGAACATTAGTGAACAAACAGCATGTTGATAACCAAGGAACATAGCAGGCAGATAGAACATAGCAGAACATAGCAGAGATAAAGTTGTGGAGAAATTTAAAGCAAGATTAGCTTATAAAACAATATCCCAACCTTTCAATATTTCAATAAGAACTGCTCAGTGCATCATTTGAAAATGGAAAGGTGTAGCCCAGCTGCAAACCTACAGAGATGTTGCTGTCTAAGAGACCCATGGTAGCTCTAGAGAATCTGTAGAAATTTGCAACTCTGTTGGTGGAATCTGTTGTTAGAACAAATATTAGTCAGGCATCACACTATAGTCTGGGCTTTATGGAAGAATTAAAAGATAAAAGCACATTTCTTAGGATAAACCATAAGAAGCCCCATTTGAATTTTGCCACAAACCATGCATGAGGAGATAGCGAATATATGGAAAAAGTGCTCTGGTTAGATGAGACCAAAATATAACCTGCTGGCCTAGATGCAAAATGCTATGTGTGGTGGAAAACACACTGCACATCAACTCTGAAACACCAATCCTTAATGTTGAAACATGGTGATGGCAGCATCATACTATGGGAATGTTTTTCTTAAGCAGGAACAGCAAGCTTATTAGACTTGAAAAAAAAAACACTTTAAAGCTGCAAAATACTCTTGTCCAAGCGTTGACATACATGGACATCTTGTGTTAGCACTATTTAAGGCTGTGCGGCAAGTGTCTTTATTTAGACCCCCCACCCCCACTCCCCCCCCCAAAAAAAGTGTGTTGTGTTTTTAAAAAAAACATAGGTCACATTCAAAATTATTCTGAATAAAAATGTTGAAAATCAGGCTTTGTTGATCCATTTGATCAACCTCTGCCATGTTTCAAACACATTCAGATATCAAGAGAAATCTATCTGAGGATGTCTAATTTGACTGAGCTTGATCTGTTTTGCAAAACGAAGAATAAGGAAAATTTGCAGTGTCTGGAGGTGCAGCGCTGGTAGACGAACCAAATGGCTTGCAGCTGTAGATGCAGCAAAGTTTGTTCTACAGTGTATTGACTGAATACAAAGGCACACCATTTTATGTGGAATTTTTTTTGTGGAAAAAAAAAAATCACTCCATTTGACAATTATGCACTGTTTTGTGTTGGTATATTGCACAAAATTATAATAAAGTACATTAAAGTTTGAGGTTGTGATATGACAGAATGTGGAAAAGTTGAAAGGATGTGAATACTTTTTTAAAGCACTGCATAAGTTGTCTTTTTCCTCTCAGTGGCTACTAGAACAACATTTTCTGGAGATCTGATGAGACAATAAAGCTATTTCACTAAATGCAGCAGCAGATGAGTGATTAGCCCCTGCTAATTCTGTAGCACCACCTCTGCCGGGTTTTCTGGCAATCTGGCCAGAGTGGGCCCCCACTGTGGAACAGCATGGCACTGGGAGTTGTGGTAGCCAGTCCCCCTGTAGCCCAAGGCTGCCTCTACCTTTGGTGAGATATTCAAGGTTAAAGGGGTCCCAGTAGGGTGTTTAACAGTGTTGTGCTCTCATCTGAAATCTCTCCAGAATGTGGTGAATGATGCTGAAGATTCATCCAAAGCTGTTTATGTTGGTGTTTTACATCTAAAAGGAAGACCTTGCTTCACTGTTGCAGAGGTAATATTTCTTTGGCAGACCTTTAAATCCACATACCACGGTAATACTCTAATAAAGTAGCAGGGGAAAGTGATCCGAACCATTTTATCTTGAGGATGTGCCGTTTGCTGTACACACGCAGCTTTTGCTGACATTCATTTTGAAACTACTCGGAGCGCTTGCGACTCTCAGTAACAATACTGAGGGAAAAAACGCCTTGTGAGCTCAACAGTGAATATACCTCTGACCCAGACCGAGGAAAGGGAGATTTATGAAATCCACATGTTTAATACATTTCATTTTGTCCAAGGGATTTGTATTGCTTACCACAGTATTTTCGGGTTGAAACATTTTGAATAGTCACAGCTTGTATTGTCTGAGGAGAATAAACCCTGTCCAGTTGTGGCTGCTAAAGATTTGTTTCACAACACCTCCTTTCCCTTTACACACATCAGCCATGCACTGTCTGAGGTATTGCATTCTGTTCTGCTGATTTTATATATATATATATATATATATATATATATATATATATATATATATATATATATATATATATATATATATATATATATATATATATATATATATATACACACCCTTAATCTTTAATACATAATCCTCTGAAAATCCGCTGCATAAATGAAAAAGATAACCCTCATATCAGCATGGTGACAGAAAATGAGATAGCTGGGTAATTTAATAAAGGATTGGCGCTGGCCCCGGTGTGATACAGTGTGTGACCTCTGTGTGTTCATTGTGCAGCTCAGAGCAGGTGAGTGTTGCTCGGATTCTGGAAACCCATCCTGGTAGTGGAACATCTGAGGTGACAAACAGAATGTACCATATGGATTAAAGCGCAGGGAGGGTAGTCACTGAAATATTTGCTTTCCCAAAGTGTTGACACAGTATAAAAAAAGGAGAGCTGTGGCCGTGCTTTCCTCCTTCCTGTAATCAGGTAGCTGCTATGGCACTGAAGTGTTTACCTTCTTAATGGTGTTTCCATTTTGTGAGTCTTTGTCATTGGCTTCCCATTTGGTTCTGTCTCCTACCACAAGTAAGCTCCAACCTGCAAAAGTTTAACATGAAGAATTTCTGTGTTTGTTCTTTCTGGAAGAATCCAAAACAGGTGAAACACATTTTGAGAAAGAGAACTATATAGGAAGTTTTGGAAGTGCGGTGGACCCCTGTTTATTCACAGTTCTTTATTCACAGATTTTTCTGTGGAACTTAACTTCAAGTTAGTCACAGAAAATTTTACCAATTTGCAATTTTTTTCGAAGAGCATATCTAAAATATTCAAAAGAAAATGCGGCTTGGGAAACTGACATACTAAGGCACAATGCTACTTTAAATGCTATTGGCTGGCGTTTGCAAAGCAGCCGATCCAGGGACGCCATTCATTTTCCGTGCCACTGATTGCTTGTATCCCCAAATGGGGACATAAGGAAGACCTTGGGTATTAGATTCTGGGGTAGTCCTAAGAAGGTTTCCGCTGTGCATAATAATGCAGATTAAGGTATAGTTGGTGTTTGAACTATTAAAATTGGCTGTTATATATCTTTTGGAGTGGAGTGCCGAGTATTTGCAGATTTTAGCTTTGTGCGGGTTGGCTGTGGTCACTAACCCCTGTGAATACCAGACGTCTGCTGTATTTTGTATTGGACTGGACTTTATTTAGGGGTATCAGCATTGTGTGGTTGATTTGCACAAAGCTAAATCTGTATCCCAGTCTTAAGTCTTTTGCACACTTTAACAGGTTATGTCTAAGGATTTACCTCATTCTTTCCAATAAATCTGAGCAGCTTTCCTGCCCTGACAAGCATCCCAACAGTATGATGCTGCCGACACCATGCTTCACTTTGGGGATTGTGAGATTAAACTACACACAGGGGAACTCTGTTGACTTAATAGGTGACTTTTAAAAGTATCTGGCTGCGCTGGGTTTTATGTAAGGGTATCACAGCTAAAAGGCCAGATTAAAAGGTTCAGATTATTATTCGCAAAAATTTTTTAAAATCATATGTCATTTTCCAACCACTTATGCACTGATTTCTGTTAATTTGCTTCCATTTTGTCTGAGTCTGTGTTATTCTTCCCATTTGGCTCTGTTCCTACAACAGTAAGTGCCAACCTGCGGAGGCTTAGCATGTAATATTTCTGTTTGTTCTATTTGGGAAAATCTAAAAAAACAATGGGTGATGAATCGGGTGAGAAAGAGAAGTATTTTTGAAGTGTTGGAAGTGTGGTTACCTACTGCTGTGGGAGGTACTTACTTCATTTAGCAGCTGACCACATAAAACCATAAATACTCCTTTCAGAGAGCACTTGTTTTACATCTAAAATGCACTTGAGTGTAATGTTGACAGATATAGCTTGTGACGAGTGATAGTCAGAATGTATGAGTGCCCATAATGCCGCTGTCAACCACTGGTGCCAGATTGACAATAAGCAGTTCACCTCTGTTTTCATTCAGCAGAGTGCAGCAGACAGCACGGGCTCCTCCACTATATTTATTGACTTGTTTTACTAGCCTGAAACAGGGTGCTTTTATACGGGCCTGCTCGGTCTTAAGACTCTCCAGACATTTACATTATTCCTGAATGAGTTACACACACACATAAAGGAGCACGTCCGCAGGCAAGGTTAGATATATGCTCTTTTTTTCCCCCACCTTCTCTTCATACAGACTTGTACAACGTTTTATTACCACGCAATTTTAGATATTGTTACATTGTACCTTTCTGCAGTTGCCTTTGTGCTCCATTATTTAACATTTGTAGGCTAAATTAAAACTCTTATGTATAACATTTTTATAAAAACTAGTAAAGCATTCTTTAGATTCCACAACCACACTTGTGAAAACCCCCTTTTTCTGGTTATGCCGGGCTGGATTCAGACGAATAAAAAAGCAGCGATTTTGCAAAGCTTTAAAACTCATCTTTCGCTGACTAATCTGCGCAACTGCAGTGGAAGATAATGAATGCCAGCACCAGAGCCGACACTGTGATCCACCCCACCCGGCCTAAAACTCCAGCAGTATTTACATGATATTTCATTTTAGAATAAACCTCTTTTCTCTCCCACTGTGAAGATATTGAACTCTTCCGTGCAGATGTCATCTTAACCAAAGCTTATTAAAAAGATGGACATCAAAGTTGTAGACACCCATTTATCTTATCACACTCTAATTGGCCACCACAGGCTGGAGAACAACTAACTCCAAAATAAGAGGCGCAGGGTGGTTGGGGCTAAAGAAGAGGGTGTCTAAAGACCTCTCAGTGGATTTGTTGCCAATAAATCCCCCAGAATGAAACCCGGGCTTTTCTGTGGGGGATAAGGCTTTCATAAATATATTATAAAATTTGATTTGTTGAAAAACCAGTACACTTGTGAACACAGGGTTTGTTTTTTTTTTTTTTTGTTCTGATGGGTTTTGCGGTGACATTGTCCTGCACCTGACCTGCAGCTTCAATGTTTGCTTGACATACTAGGAGTTTTTAACATCACCGCTGACAACATGAGGCAATATGCTCTGAAAAGGTCACACAGCTCAATAGCCATGAGTGAACTCAGATTAGTTTTTACCGCTCCATATAGTATGTATTGTTTTGAGTTAACCACTCACCACAAACTGATTTGAGCTGATTCTTTAGCCAAAGTCACTGCAGCTCCATCTAACACCGCGTACAGGCCTGAGGTCAAATATGCATGATGGTGCCCTGCAAAAGTGTTGATAACCCTTGATTTTGTCATGTTATAACCTAAAACTTCAATATATTTTATTGGGATTTGATGTGACAGACTGCTATACAAAGAAGGAAGATGATACATCCTTTTCAATATTTTGTAAAAAAAAAAAAAAAAAAAAAAAAAAAAAAAAAAAAAATCTTAAAAGTGTGGCATGTTTTTGTACTTACCCCTTTTCAAACAGCCTTGAATAAAACCCAGTTACAGTTCAAAGATGGCCTAACTAGTACATAGAGAAATAGAATTTATTCAGCAGTTGTCTG
Source organism: Anableps anableps (assembly GCA_014839685.1). Taxonomy (NCBI): domain Eukaryota; kingdom Metazoa; phylum Chordata; class Actinopteri; order Cyprinodontiformes; family Anablepidae; genus Anableps; species Anableps anableps. The sequence continues at coordinate 12,523,464 of CM026066.1, read as the reverse complement.
AAGGCCTCAGGTTTGTTAGAGAACATTAGTGAACAAACAGCATCATATAAAATAAGGAACACTGTCAACAGGACAAAAATCAGAAAGCTACTGTTGATAAAATGCCACAGAAGTCTTATTTGCATTTCGCCAAAAGCCATAAAGGGAATACAACAATCATGCGGAAGAAGATGTTCTGGTCAGATCAGACCCAAACTGAAGTGTAAAACACTATATTTGGTGGTAAACACTGTACATCAACCTGCATGGCCCTACCCCACAGTTAAACATGGTTGTGGCAGCACCATGCTATGAGGATGCTTTTCTTTAGTTGAAACAAGCTGGTCAGGGTTGATAGGACATTTGATGGAGGCAAATACAGGACAAAGCAAAATACTTAAGACTTGTAGTCATACCTACAGAAGACTCGGTGAAGTATTTGCAGCAAAGGTAGTCGTAAAGTATTGATTCAGGGGGCTAAATACAAATGCTTGTGACACATGCTTCTGACACAATTTTGAAAGCATGTATTCTACTTCTTTGCCACTTCTCAATAAGATACAATAAAGTTTGTGGTTCTGACATGACAAAATGGGGGGAAAAGTAACTTTTGCTTTGCACAGTGCGTTGTCCACACAAGCATGCCATAAAAAAAAAAAAAAAAAAAAAAAAAAAAAAAAAAAAAAAAAAAAAAACATTAATTGCCCACATACAGTAGCCAAATGCCATCAAGAGCTTGTGCACTCATTAACCTGGCACCTAATTATCTGCCTCCAGTCTGAGTCCTGACAAGCCCCACCGTCTGAACCCTCAGCTCGGTTTGTGTTTTGCTGTGTTGTGTCAGCGCACTCCAACCACAGCCAAGGCACCGTCAGAGGAGACAAAAGCTTCTTGCAGGAAAAGGTTCCATCTGCACGCGCCACCACAATGTTCCTCCTGTTAATGCCTTCCCTTCCAATTAAATCTGCAACTGTTAATTATTGTAATTATGAGAGTGAGCTCTCAGTTTACCCCCCAACCCCTTCCTCCGAAGCCCCTCCTCCATGGTGTGTGGAGACGCTACGGGAGCTGTTGTGCTGCTTCATTGGGGCCTTGTCTCTGCTCCATTGAAGCCCTAGCAGGGGATTGGATGTGGGGGGGACTAGGTGCACATGACAACAGTGATGTGAGGTAGATTGCATGGTTCATGCTGGATAACTGGGAGAGCAAGTGACAGCCAATGGCCACGCCTCCAGTCTAACTCATTAAATGGTGTGTAAAGTACATGCTGGGAGTAATTAGCACCAAATAACCTTTTTTTGCTACCTTGTTCGCAGGGTAGCACGCAACAACAAAATGTGATGTATTGTCTGTGGGTGTACAATAAAACTATTCAGCTGCTCTATTGTAATGAGAGACATGATATTCCCAAAGCAGTACTTCACTTGAAATCAAATGACTTTCAGCAGTGATTCTGACCGGTGATTGGTTGGTCAGAAACTCAAAAATCGTATGTTTTTCCAATCCGTTCATGTGGAAATTGTTGGTTCTACCAGGTCGTCTTAACTATGACACTCTTTGGTGTTGATGCTTTCATAGGGTTAAGAAGATTTAAAATGCGCTGTTTTCCATATCAATGAACTGTCTAAATGAAGCAAGATGAACAACAGAGACATAAGAAGCTATTTCAAAAGAACTTCACCAGACATGTTGAGACATATTTGTGGTTCATTTTGGTTGTGGGAGCAAGACTTTCAGCGAATACCTGGAAGGCAGAACAAAGTACAGAAAAGTTGCTCTGTTTTATCCTTTTGTGATTTAAATCTCTGTCATAGAACATGCTTGATTTTGGAAATGTTTGTGGTCTTTTGGAAATCTCAGAGTGAAGGAAATGATCTACATTTCCTACAAATACTTGTGGAGACTGTAATGCTAATCACTAAAATAGGATGCTAAAAACGGTTTAAAATATCAACTCATCAGCAACAAGTCAGCCTGGAACAAATTTTGAAACAAAAGAAAAACTTTTTGAAAAATTTTGGAGGTTTATTTTGTTGCTAAATATGGACTCATGAAGAATCTACTCTATGCTTCAAATAACAGTGTGAGCTAGTTGTGTTCCCAGTTTTTTGTTGGCTGGTCAAAGACAACGCTTTACAGTGACTGCTCTAACACACATACATGGTGTGACATCACCTCTGCTCGTAATGAAAATTTTTTATGACCGGTAACTTCAGGAATGTTATAAAAATATTTGCCATTCTTATTTTTTACTCCTATTATTGTTATGTTAATGCATTAAAAAATCCAGAGATCTGAAATGGGCCACATAATTCTGATTTCTGGATGTCTATACATTTATTACACAGAACAAACAGTTGTGTTGCTCTTTTTATATGGTAATATGAAACAAAATTCTCACTGTGTTCTGTGGGAGACAGTTGCGATGGATCTGAAGTGATGTGTTGAGTATAAAGAGAGCTGAAAAAAAGTGGATGGCCGGCCGGCTGCCTGTTAAGTCTCTGCATATCTCCACATCCTCTTTGGCCTGCTTCTGTCACAAGCTGTTGTTTGGCTCAGACCTGATCTGCCCGGCTACTGTGTGCTCTGCAGAACTAGCACTAACCAGCTCTTTAGAAACAGTACTATTGCTCTGAAACAGTGGCAATATCTAAGATAATATATGAGTGTTTTTAAAGCTTTATCAGTGCTCCGAAAGAAAGCAGTGTGTGAAGAACAATGCTAATAATGTGTCGTTACCTCAGTTGCCTCGTAGTGGAATCCTCACATGCACGCACAGCTAGCAAAAAATTCTGGCTTTACAATTTGGAGCTGAATTCTCTTCTAAAAAGACACTGGCATAAAGAGCAGCTCCTTCTGCTTCAGGCAAAGCAGCCCTTTTTGTGGATACACTGCAAAATCTAAATGATGGACTGTCAACTCTCATGCAGAAATGGCACTGCAAAGAATAATCTCTCTGGCAGTGGATCATGGTTTGCTGTATGCTACCAATGCCGTTTCTGTGGTTATGCAGGCACGTTGCTTTCACGTAAGTTCATGAAGACAAGAAACTATGAACAGGGAAAAGGCACGCAAACACAACATATATACCCTAAAACCCTTCAAGCCTAAATCCTTTCTTCTGAAGCATACAGTGAAGTATATGGGATTAATAACATGAATGGCATTATTTCTTCACCTCCAGCCCTAAGAATAATGCATGCTTGGCTTGGTGTCTGGATGAAGTTTCACCCTCGTCTTTGCCTGGTTATCAGTGTGTACGAGACCTGCTGTGTGACCTGGTTTCATGCAATCTCCAGCTTCTAATTAGGAGGCTGCAGAAAGGCTGGAACGAGAGGAGGAGTGATTAGTTGCCTTTGGGTATTTCATAAGTGGCTTTCAGTGCCACATTTGCATTATTTGCTTCGGGTCTGAATATCAAATCAGCCTACCTTTTTCAGCAAATTGAGGCTAGCAGCTAAAGACCATCAATACATGAAATATAAAATGAATCAGAAGAAAAGGAATAAGCAAAACATGCTAATTCAATAAAAGTGGAATGAAATGAAATATTGAAACATGAGGTGCAATAACAATCTCCAACTGAGTCTACACAGAGCAAGGATGATATTCTGTAACAGACTGAGCATGCTTTTAGTGTGTTTCTTGAAGATTTGGCATGTCCCTCTAAAAAAAAACAAAAAACAAAAAAAAAACACCAGTGTCCATGTTTTGCGGATCATTCTGTGACCATCAGACCATGTGAACCATGCGGCCCCTATGATGGAGCCCCATGCTGTACAAGTCCTGTAGGGTCAGTCAGTGTGCTGATCTGTAGCGGAGGTCTTGTCCACTTATTTGGCCAGTCTCCCCGACCGCTGCGTGCGGCCGCCGCAGTCAGGTCTGGTCAGCCATCACTACTCCACTTGGCCGTTTGCCCACGCCAAGTCTTGGAGGGCAGGAAACAAAGTGGGCACTCCACGTAAAGACACACACACACACACACACACACACACACACACACACACACACACACACACACAAATACACTCATCACACGATCACAGCGAGTGACAGTGGCTCTTGTTTACCCCAGCCCTCCCACCCTCCCTCAGCCTCCTTTCATCCTCTCCTTCTAGTCTGTCATGTTGCGTGTCACTTCCCACAAATGTCAGTGCCACCGTGGGACAGTGATTAATTTTGGTGTGCCTGGCAAAATGTCTTCAAGATGTTTGTTTGGGTTGTCTTTTCCCACCCCCTCGCCCACCCCCCATTTCCATGCATGTCTTGGCGTCGTGGGTCGAGAGTGGCAAGCACCCCTCCTCCATCCTTTACGCCCCCTTGGCCCCCACCACCACTGTTACAGCCTCCTCTTTAGTGGGGGGAAGGAGTGCCTCATCATCTTTGACGAGGGACAAAGGCTACCTGAACTGACAGAGATCTTCTTTTCTTACCAGAGCCGCTTTTTGTCATTCCCCCACTCCACCACCACCAATGCCTCCATGACTGTCTGTTTAGTGTGTGCTGCTGGTGTATGATGGGAAAAGTCTTGACCTGGCACTGGGGGGCTGTAACACTTCACTGTCAGCGTTGCTGATTAGCTTATCACTCACTGCACTAGGAGGAAATACATCACCATTCCAGACAGGGATTCCCCAGTTTCCATCTTACTCCCTGCCTTCTTTCATTCGGCTTCCAATCATCAGGAGAAAGAATCATTGTCCATGCCAGTCTTTCAGCTTCATTTTTCTGTTCTTTCTTCTGTTTTTAATAAAATCAGAACTGCCACATTATTTGTATAAAATCACTTCCTACATTGTCCGTTGTTCAGGCTATTCAGTGTTTGACGAGTAAAGCAGTTCAAGCCATTACACCAATTCATTCCTTTCAACTTGTTCAACAAAGAAAGTGAAACACAAAGTGGCAAATGTGCTTTGGCTTCCCTACAGTGCAGTATCAGGTATGGTAATTACTCTGCGATTAACATTGGGAATAGTTAATGTGTATTAATGTGTTAATGGCATGTTAATTACTGTACATACCAAGGAGTGCCTGCAGGCATTCTTTCAGATTCTTTGCGCCATGTGGATGTAGGCCAATCGTTTTTTTTTTAATTTTTTTTTTTTTTTTTTTTTTTTATAAAAAAAAGCCTTTAAGAATGTCGATAAAAGAGGATCCTTGTGTTTCATTTGTCAGAACAAAAGATTTTCAGTGGTAATGTGAGACAGTTCCCGACTTCTGCAGCTGAAGGTTACTGATCCAGGCGCCACGACAAAGGAGATGATATGAAGTCAAAGGAGATGCAAAACGCGGCTGTAGTGACACTGGCCTCTTTGTGAAATGGATACCCTAAGCCCTCTGTAGTCTCTGGTGTGTTGCTTTGGCAGCGGGTTTTAATAACACGGTGGATTAGAAAGCTCAGACGCTGAGTGCCAAGCTCGAGTTAAAGCCTTACCTTGAACAAGCCTCAGAAACAGAATGGATCCTGCGCTCCCATACATCTTCCTCCTCCTCCTGGAAACTTCTCCAGTCACCCTGTCCACTCTACAGCTTTAAGAGAGATGACCTTTGCAAATATTGGCAGAAAATAAATTCTGTTTCGATCAGTTAGCTTTCGGAGACCTTTGCAGATCAATGCAATTAGATGAACAGAGTGTCGATACATGGTTGGAGCTGTTCATTTGAGGTGTGTGTTCAGGGAGGAGCTGCAGGAGGTCAGGGTTATTGGTAATGAATAGAGGTGTGATGACATATCCAGTTCACAAGACAATACAGTACATGTCTTGGTTTCACTAACACAAAATAAATGTATATTTTGGGGAAACTAATAAGGTCCAATTTCTTGTTTCAAATGTAAAAGTTTCATAAATCACAAAAATTGTTTCTAAGAATCTGTAAAGGGTGTGGAAAAATCCAGTCTGCATTGAACTAGTCCGTGCTGTATGTGGCGGTTTTTATGCGTGTCTAATCCTAAGGTGGTGCTAATGCCAAAAAAGCTTTGAAAATGCCCTTTTTGTGGTTTTACAAATAGAATGTAAGTTTTTATATATTTAAAACTGTGCTCATTTAATTAGTCAAAATATTTTAGATTTTGAGGTACACATGGTCAAAGTCCAGACTAATAAAAAAGCTGTGAAGTAGCCATTTACTTTAGTGTCGATAGTAAGATATGAAGCAGATGCCAAATTTCAGCATCATTAGCAGCTAACACTTAGCCCGTCCTGGTTTTCTCAAAATGCTTAGAAATCACTCGTATCTTCTCTGCTTCTGTCCTTGTCTTCTTCTTACCAAATCCTCAAAAATATTCCCAATACACCACTTTTAAAAAAACAACTTAAAAGTGATAAAGACTTCAATAAGAAGCCTTTATTTGTTGACTCTGTTAACGCAGCAATACACTCAAAAACTGCTTCCCTTTTCACCTCAAAATAAGAGACATTAGCTGGTTACCAGTATCAAGGTATAACACGGTTTTAAAAAGCTAAAGCTTTAAAACTGTGAGGATTCTCTGTCATACTGTTTCTACAGTTTGAGATCACTTTCATACTACACCGCAGAAAGTGCCAGAGCGACTAAGGTTTTCTCTGCTGATATGGGCCATTGATTAACTCTCCTCTCCCTTCTCCCAGTGCTGTCTAGAAACAACTAGGACCAACGGGTCTTAGCACTGTCAATCACCGTCTGAGTGGCGCCTATCATACCAACACCCCCCCCCCCCCCCCCCCCCCCCCCGTTCTCTGCTGCACTGCAACTAGCAGAGACTAAGACCTTCCTCCTGGCTCTGATTGGTTGTTTTAGGTCGGGAGCGGTGCAAAGTTACATATTGCAGCTTTAACCAAGTCATATCAGCTTATTTTCCCAGTGTTACTCTTAATCCAAGGAAGAAGAAATGAATGAATGAATGGAGCACTTATTCTAACATTTTTATTCAGTATGTTCGAATATTTCATAAGCAATATGCATAATTTAAGATATTCAGGTATAAATTTAAAGCAATTAGTTTGTGAAAACCATTTTTGTTTTAAATGAAACCAGGTTATTTTTACTGAACCTGAAAAGGGCCCATTCCTGGTATTTACCATACAAACAAGCTGTCAAGCTTAAAGTAGTGACTATCAGATTTGGGGGTCATAATTGTAACTTTTGCTGATTCAGCAACCAGATTGTGCTTCACTTTGTGGAGAAACAGAAATTTTAATATTGCGAGATCTTGAGGCATGACATTTTGCTACATGCCCAGTAACAGGAATAAACAGAATCACAATCTGAAGGTGAAGCACTGAGAAAATTCTGTCACTTCTACAGAGAAAGTAGAAAAAAGCATTATGGTATCGAAACAGGAACGTTCGAAATAAATCTCAGGCTTTATTTGCAAGAACTGCCTCTCTTTCAGCATGCTGTCTTGAGGCTTGACAGTGCAGTGAGTGCAGCAGAATGAGGTGGAGAAGCCCAGAGGAACCCCTTTCCTCTTCAGCAGGCCACATTAACCCAGCAGGGCTCTGCCTTTATGGCTCTCCTGCTCACACTTCAGTGATGAGAGTAAACAAGCAGCGGGCCAAAGGTCAGCTAAGCCCACAGAATAAAAGAGGGCACAAGGGGGAAAGGAGGTGGGAGGAAAGGAGAGCGGCCCGAGGCGCTGCTCATATCACTGTCAGGGCTTCAAGCAGGGAGTGATGTACGAGACAACAGCCCTGAACCGGAAATGATTATAAACAGAGATCACTGGGGGTGGAAGAGGAAAGAGCTGCATTGTCTTTATCTGTCAAATTTAGTTCTTTCTTTGTATCAGATAGCTGCAGTAAAACCTGTACAAAATAAAAAGGGAGCCAGCCCAGACAGATAGGCATGGATAGATCACAGTATTCTCTTTTTGAATGAGGAACGCATGAATTTGGTTTTTCCCAGCGGCCCCACATGTATTGTTGAAAGACGGATGAGGCCGATTAAGGACACGTGGCATCATTATTAAAATAACTTCTGATTTTCCTTTTCATTTTTACATCATTAAGCGCATTCTAGTAATTAAGTGAGCCGACGTCATCATTGTGGCCCGTGTGAAATCACATCAGCACATATAGATTTTTCATTCTTAAGTTCTCATTGCTTGCAGGCTTTAGCAAGGTGACTCTCCCTTTGCACTGAGATTAATCCCATTTTGACTGTGGAGGTGGATTAGAGCTCAAACTTGTTTTAATACCCATATCATCAGACAAAAAAAAAAAAAAAAAAAAAAAAAAAAAAAGCAGGATAAAGATTCGAGCCGAAAAGCAGCTAAAATATGACTGTTGAATCACGAGTTAGCCCACAGATTTGTCTGCCACACAGCAAATTAAAGATATTATCTTGCTGCAGGTTACAGTGTGGAAGCTGTGTGATGATGTTCAGCTTAAGCAGTGGATCCCAAATCTCTAGCTCCTCCAACAATGGTTCACAGTAGGGGACAGAGATAGAGCTTCTTCTATAGTTTTTATTTTAATTTTTTCAGTGCGCTTGTCCCTCCCAACATGTGTTATGAATGACCAGCTTGAGCTGCTGTGGCACAAACACACCCTTGGCGGACTCCTGCAGGGCTGTCTGCTTCTCGGAGCAGTGGAGTAATCATTTTTATCCCGCTGATTTCCCAAATAGAAATGGACACATATGATAAAAGTGTCGCGGCCACTCCACATGTCTGTGAACTAACAGGATTACACGTCACTTTCCAATGTTTTGTCACGAATGGCCACAATATTGCGTGCAGGAACTTTGGTGGTAATATATGGCGAGAGACAAGTAGCTCTTTATGGTCTGTGATTATTTAGTTTGAATGAAACCAGTGATTTATGCCCATTTAGCTGAAAAGCCCTGTAAATTCCCCTCAGCTGCATTTTTTCCTGGATGGAGAGTGAGCGGAGTGAAAGTGACAACTGGGTTTGGTGTGGAATAGTGCACCGTGTCCCAGAGTTATATTTAATATACCTGACATGAAAAACGTGCCTACCTACTTACCACCACCCGCAGCACAAAGGAAAACCCATGGCCCGCCGAGCTCCGGTTGAAGCTGAGAGTGGGAGTAAATAGCAAATTAGGAAATATGAACTTTTATGGCAGATAAACCACCAGCTATTAGAGCATGTTGAGATATGTAGCCAGGCGTCTGGTCAATCAACATTTGAGCTGCGTGCCCATTTTTTGTTTCATGCTGCACAACAAGCTGGAGCAGAGAAATCAGGAGTGGTGTGCAAATGCAGTGTGGTGTGGACGGGGGTTAGTGGAGCAGCGGCAGATTGTCCACTTGGATGGCTTGGCTCTGCAAGCATGATGGAGCCCTGTCCAGCATCTCAATGTCTCCAACACAAATAGGCACATTCATCCACTCCTCTCACACCATTACACCTAAAAGACTTGAAGCCAGCCCATCCATAAATAGAGGCAAATTTGTTTTTTCGCTGGCACTGTGACCGGAGAAAACACCAACAGAGGCGAGGAGCCCACAACATGTTGCCTAGATTTTTCTGTTGCTGTTTTTTTTTTTCTATCCCAAGATTGTTTTTTAAGGACACAAAGAGGGAAGGGGTTGTTTTCTGTTGTGCATTTACTCCTGTGGACAGTGGCAATCCTTTCATGGATAGCATCCTGCGCCACTCAAGTTGAATCCAAACATTGTTTAAAATATTTTTAGTGTAAACAGATTAACTTCAGATTAGATCAGTCACTTTGTTTTGTATCTTACCATGTCTGCTAGCATATATATAAAAAAAACATGTTCATTGAAAGAGTGAAGAAATCAAAGGGAATTTTGTGTATTTCCAATGTTTTTTCACGAATGGCCACAATACTGTGTGCAGGAACTTTGGTGGTAATATATGGCGAGAGACATATATTGCCTCTTTTTGGCAGCTTTTATAAAATCCCAGTTTGGTATAAAATGATCCAACTCAAGTTTAACCATAGTAGTTTGGAGTAGAGTAGATGAATTGCATTCCAGATTCCTTAAGAAACAGTGAAATCACTATTTTAGTGATATCAGCTTTAGCATAATGAGCCAGCCTTGATATATGGCCATGTTTTATGAGTATGCACAACACTAAGAAACAACGCTCCACTCTCATTTACTAGATATGCAATCAATACATATAAAACTTGTTTGGGCATAAAATTTAAAATTATTTGTGGCGCTCCCCAGACCGTGGCACCCTGGGCAGCAGAGGTGGTTTGCCACTAAGTACTATTTACTTGAGTAACTTTTTTGGAAAAAATGTACTTTTAAGAGTAATTTTACTACACCATACTTTTTACTTATACTTGAGTAATATCAAGATGAAGTATCGCTTCTGTTACTTTGCAAAATTTTTAAGTACTCTACCCACTGCGAGTAGCTTCACTGATTGAAGAAGAAATACATTTTAAACAAAAATTCACCAGACACAGACACATACCTACATGTTTATGTTAAAGTGAAACTTCTTGTTTGTTCACAAGCTTTGTTATTCCACTGTTATTTTCAATATGCTGAGCCTGGTGGGCCATTTGGAGAACCAAAAGGATGCCGTAAACACTATATATTGGCTCTGGAAGTACTTAACCCTGTTCTAACACACACACACACACACACACACACACACACACACACACACACACACACATATATATATTAAAAAAAAAAAAAAATTCCCTTCTCACCCTCCACGGGTGGTCTTTCTCAACCTCTGAGCTCGGGTCCTCTACCAGAGGCCTGGGAGCTTGAGGGTTCTGCGTAGTATCTTGGCTGTGCCGAGAACTGCGCATTTCTGGACTGAGATGTCTGATGTTGTTCCTGGGATCTGTTTTAGCCACTGCTCCAGTTTGGGGGTGACTGCCCCGAGGGCCCCGATGACCACAGGCACCACTGTGGTCTTCACCTTCCAGGCCTTCTCCAGTTCCTCTCTGAGGCCCTGGTATTTCTCCAGTTTCTCGTGTTCCTTTTTCCTGATGTTGCAATCGCTTGGTATTGCTACATCCACCACAACGGCTTTCCTCTGTTGTTTATCCACCACCACGATGTCCGGTTGGTTCGCCATTACCATTTTGTCTGTCTGGATCTGGAAGTCCCACAGGATCTTAGCTCAGTCATTCTCCACCACCTTTGGGGGTGTGCCCCACTTTGATCTCGGAGCTTCCAGTCCATATCCTGCACAGATGTTTCTGTACACTATGCCCACCACTTGGTTATGACGTTCCATGTATGCTTTCCCTGCCAGCATCTTGCACCCTGTTGTTATGTGTATGGGTAGCTCAATGGGTAAGTCACCCAACCTTCACCCGGGAGACTGGGGTTCTAATCCAGGGCGGGTCGCCTTGTTGAGATATCCAGTGTGGGTCCTTAGGCAAGATCCTTCGCGCTACTGCCTACCTCATGATGAGAGACAAAGGAATACATGCCATACCGGCTCAGACGTCGCCCGGTCAAACAAGGTCTGCGTCAGGTGCTGGGGAACCAGGGCACCTTCACGAAAAATGGGTTACTGGAACAAGACGGAATATATATATATATATATATATATATATATATATATATATATATATATACACACACACACACATTGCTTGTAATAATTTTGTCTGTCTGATGACATAGTTTTTAACTAATAAATCATACGTTCTGTTCAGTTACTCAGTACTTCAGTACACTTTAAAAATACTCAAGTAAAATACTTTTTTTCTTGAGTAATTTCTTGGATAGTTACTTTTTACTTTTACTTGAGTAAAAACATGTTGAGGTAGTGTTACTACCTCTGTTAGTGTTACTCTTACTTGAGTACAATTTTTGGGTACTCTACTCACCTCTGCTGGGCAGTGAGCCAGTTGAACTATATCAAAAACCACCACAGCCTGTGGATGGAGGGTCAGTCGGTTAAACATTGGTATTAGTGCTTCTCTGATTTCGTTCCCACTGGCTGACACAATAGAGCCTCTAATCTTCTCACTTAGAATCCAGAGGCTGGCCATATCTTAATGAAGCTATAATGAGCTGTTGAAAATATCTGAATTGCGAGAGGGATTATTGAATCGAAACAACTCTGGAAATCATAACGTTTGAGTGGCCACTCAGTATTTACTGCCTATCGAGTCACCTTTTTATCCACTTACCCGAACTGAATTGGCTCGTGCTTGTTTTTTGTTGTAATTTTGACCCGCAGTGTTTTTGTGTTTGTTTACTCTCTGGAAAGCCCTGGCGTTGTGGCTGCAATGCCAGTGCACCCAGGTGTGAATGTATGCTATCTGCTGTGTGATTACGAAGCGCTGAGAGGCTGCCGAGACAGACAACCAAAGGAAACAAACAGCAGGATCTGTGAGCAAAAACAGATTTCACAAATAGGCACTTTGCATATGACTGACTTAGTGCTCATCTTGCAGTATGAAGATTTTATTCTATCCACACAATGTGTATTACTTCTCCTCCTACTGCTAAATTTAGGGCTGGAGAATAATATTCTGAAGTTAGGGAAACTGTATTAAGATTTAGGGGATCCCTTCAGTCAGTTTGTGGAAGACAGAGACACTTACAGTAGGTATAGCTTCCTGTTTAGCATCTTTTCACAGAGTAGAAGTGCCACTTCACTATTGAGCATTTGTCAGTTTATGGATGTTGCTGTCATGTCAGCTTTCCTGTACACCCAGTGTGCAGCGCAGTGTGTAAATAAAAGAGAACAGACATAGATGCGGGCGACAGGAACACACCACATACACAGGAGGTGCTCAATTCATACCTGCAAGGGAGGAATCACAGCATGGCAGACTGCAGACAGAATGCATTTAATTGCACTTGACTGTTCAGTCATTGTTTTGCATGATTTTGGTTTTTTTTTTACAGTTTTTTTTGTTTCTCTGAATGTCATTTGCTGAAGGATTGCTCTTTCTGTATGTGCTGCTGCAGGTCTCAGCATCCGGGGAGCCCAGGAGGAGGACCCTCCAGACCCCCAGCTCATGCGTTTAGACAACATGCTGCTAGCAGAAGGAGTGGCAGGACCAGAGAAAGGTGGCGGATCTGCTGCAGCCGCCGCCGCGGCCGCAGCCTCAGGCGGGGCAGCCGACAACTCCATCGAACATTCTGACTACAGAGCCAAACTCACACAGATCAGACAGATCTACCACACAGAGCTCGAGAAATACGAGCAGGTAAGTAGGGATCTTTACAAATTCCAGGATCATATTCACAAAAAATTGTGTCAAAATTGTTTTTCCTCAAGCATGCAGTGCCCACAGGAATTTATGCTTCTGAATTGGTCAAAGTAGGACGGAAAAAGAAAAATGTTTTCTCTCTCTTTTTTTTTTTTTTTTTTTACAAATCTTCCCTCAGCTCTGACTAGTTTCTCCATTTATGCTGGAAAAAATAAATCCCCATATTATGATGATGTTTTACCTTGAAAATAGTGTGTTATGGGTGATGTCCAGTGTTCGTTTTCTACCACACTTAGTGTTTTGCATGTAGGCCAAAAGGTTCAACTTTGGTCTACAGAGCACCTTTTTCTACATGCTTACTGTGTCCATTACTTGACTTTTAATTGAGCTATTCATGGCTTCTTTTATCCACAGTTGTGGAGTGTAGAATTTATAGACAGATTCTTCCACCTGAGCTGTGGATCTTTGCAGCTGCTTCAGAGTTACCATGGCTGCTTATTTGATTAACACTCTTCTTTTCCAGCTTCACAGTTTAGGTGTATAGTCTTGAGTTGGCAGGTTTCCAGTTGTGCCTTAACCTTTCCATATTCAGATGATGGTTTAAACAGTCCTCTAGAAAATGCTTAAAATCTGGGATATCCTATTGTAACCTAACTAATCTTCAAACTTCTCTACAACTTTCTATATGTCATGTCTTCTGGGTTTCTTGGCTGATGCTCACACATGAAAAATGATACACAAATGTCTTCTATTTACGTATTAGGTGACTTCTGCAAGCAGTTGGTTCACTAAATTTTAAAAGATTTTGAAAACCACAATTTTGCTCTACTTGCTTTTGGTCTATTGGATAAATTCCCAATAAAACACAATGAAGTTTGCGGTTGTAGCGTAACAAAATGTGAAAAAGTTTTAATAGCAGGCAATGTACTTTAGCTCCTAGTCACTTTTTTCATTACATCCAGTTAAAGAACATTTTTAGCCATGTTTTTTTTTTAACTATTAAAACTTTTACATGACTTGCTTACAGGGATGTTGAGATGTATTTCAGAGTTTAGGCTGCTGCACTGCGAGCAGCTTATACCCGCCATTGTTGAGAACATTGCTAGTAATATGATGAGAGAGAACAACTCAGGAAAATAAATTGTAGTATTATGCGCTGTGTTGTAGATGATTATAGAGATCCCAAGGATTGTACTCGTCATCTTTGTTCAATAAAAAGTATGATCAGCTCCTTCACCTACCACTTTGAGCCTCCCATTAAGCACTGGAGCATTATGGGTTTAAAGAAAAGGTGTAACAGTGATGCCTCAGCAAGCCAGTGAGCTAAATTAGACTAATTTACTCTGTGCTTTGTGGGAGAGGGTGCGGGGGCACACAACACTTTGCCCAGAGTAAATGCATCTTTCTTAAGGGTGTTTCCGTGTTTTAATTATCTAAATGTAAATACTTAACGAATTTTACTTAGAGTAATGAGCTAAAGTGTGCACTGCGTAAATGAGTTATTCTAATTAATCTTGTATGAACTACTGGTTTAACAGAAGCCTGTTTGAATTCACTCTGTGTTATGGGCAAGCAAAAATTGCAAATGTGCACTTATTGAAAGATGACATCATCTATTATGTCATCAGAGTCACATGAACACTAAAGCACTCTACTGAAGTTAATTTGATGAATGAAAAATTTAAATAACTGTTGAAAAATCAATCAGGTTTTTTTATGTTTGAGTACAGATGACTCACTTTGCTTGTTTATGCTCTCCTGTTCCTTTTCAGGCATGTAACGAGTTCACCACCCATGTGATGAACCTGCTGAGGGAACAATCTCGTACGCGGCCCATCTCGCCCAAAGAGATCGAGCGCATGGTGGGAATAATCCACCGTAAGTTCAGCTCCATCCAGATGCAGCTGAAGCAAAGCACCTGCGAGGCTGTCATGATCCTGCGCTCCAGATTCCTTGATGCCAGGTCTGTGGATTAGATGTGTTGTGTGTAGCGTACATGTGTGCATGGTGGATATAAAAAGATTACACATGGCTGTTCAAATACCAGGTTTTTACCAAAAGAATAGACAATGCAAAATCATTTTACAACTTTTTCCACATGTATTGTGATCTATATCCTGTATTAATAAACTGAAAAGCGTTAATTTAAGGTAGAAGTCAAAAAACAAAAGCTATAAAAATCTGGTTGCATAAGTGTGCAAACCCTTAAACTAATACTTTGTTGAAGCATCTTTTGAGTGAGTATCAGCATTTAGTCTTCCTGGTAACATACCTGCCATCAATAACGGAGAATCTAATTACCTTTTCGTAAAGTTCAGCTGTTCTAGCAGGATTTTAATGACATTTGCTTATTTGCATCCTTTGCAGCCATTGTTTGCAAAGAGGTTACAAAAGACTAAATAATCTTGTTGCGTAGAGGTATCAGTCAGGAGAAGAGTACAAAAAATTGACAGCATTATTGATATACTTTGGCATACAGACAGTAATAACAGTCATCAATAATTGAAGAAAATATGAAACAGTGATATCACTGAAACTCCATAATTGATCAATAGAAACTTGTAAGAGAGAGGCTGCCAAGAGACTGACAGTAAAAAAGAAGTACATGGATTGTACAAGTGTTATCCTACCTGGGACAAGCCTTCTGTATTCTTTATATGACTGATCTAAAGAGTACGGTTAAAAAACAGAAGCCTTTTCTTCTAAAAATAAAATAAATTACAGGTCTCGCTAAAATCTCCCATACCCCAAAAGTAGAATACGTTATGGTCAGATTAAAGCAAACGTGAACTTTGACCTCAACTCTATGTTTAACACAAAAAGAAAACACCACATCATCAAAGGAACACCATACCCATAGTGAACCATGGTGGTGGTTGCATCATTCATTGGGGTTCCTTATCGTCAGATGGAACTAGATATTTTTCTTAAGGTAAAGGAAGTCATGAAAATTTCTAAATATCAGTAAGTTTTTAATCCAAAACCCCAAGGTGTCTGCAGGAAACCTGAAGAAGAAGGATTTCATTTTTCTGCATCACGGTAAGTTCAAACACTCCAAACAACAAGAAAAGAAAAAGAAGAAGAAGAAGAAAAAAGTTTGGGAATGGCCTAGCCAAAGTCCAGAACAAAATCTGACAGAAAATCTTTGAGGTCACCTGAAGAGGGCTGAGCACAAGAGACATCCTCACAATATGATAGATATGGAGAACTTTTGGAAGCTGGAGTAGGCAAACATTGCCAAGTCATGACGTTAGATGCTGATAGACTCCTACCAATAAAGACGGAATGCAGAAACTGAATCAAATGGTATTCTAACATAGTATTAGTTTAAAGGTGTGCATACTTAGGCAACTGGCTTGTTGCAACTTTTTACTTTTTATGTTTCCCCCCGACAGATTTGTTCGTTCTTCAGGAAAATTACACAGGATAGATGTTGCATTAAATATGGATAGATTTCGGAAATGGTTTATCATGGTCCCATTTTTTACAAAAACCTGGGATTTGAAAAGGAGTGTGTACACCTTTTATACCCATGGATGTGTGTGTGTGCATTAGGTACTCAAAAACTTTTTGCTTCTGTGTGACCCATATAAACAAACCCAGCGGGCAGGGGAGTTTTTTCAGACTCTTGTACAGGTCTGAAGTTACTCTCGCCTTTCTAGCACAGCACACAGTGTGAGCACCACAGAGATGCATGAATTTAATTACGTCCATGTTCCATGCATTATCCATTTTGAAGACAATCACGGCCCCACACCTGAAAGCAGTTAAGACCAAATGAAATGGGGGCCGAGTCATGTGTAATGGATGGAAGGGAGGTCATCAGCAGGTGTTGTGGATTACTCTAATCACTAACAGTATCCGTGCAGTGTGGAGCTATGCCGAGAGCAGCACAAGTTCTGGCCAAACAAGCCGAGTGGAAGCACATTTGCTGCCCGCTGCTTGTGTGGAGCGCGGTAAACAAGGCAAAATAAGCAAATGCTCAACAACATGATAAGTAGTGCCCTTGGGAGGGAAGGGGACCCAGATCTAGTTAAGAGTTTTCCTTGTTTCTGCCACAGAACCCAGGGCTGTGGCACTTCAGGAACAATGCTCAACTGTGCATGCCATGATTTCTATAATGCACCGAGATGCACTACAACTGGGCTTTTGCGCTCCATCACGAAGCCCACCCATCCGCTGCACTAAACTCTCCACATTACACGCTTGGACTGGGGATTGGAGACCAACAGACCAAATTAAACATTGTATGTGTTTTGAGACTATGTGCATTTGTGTGTGTCAGCTTATTGAGGTCCGAGTTCGCTCTTTTTATGTGTGGGACACAATATTCGGCTCCCAGAGGCCCTTAAAAAGAATTCCTCATTATTTTCACCATTTGTGTGTGAGACTGATTGTGCAGTCCCAAAATGGACGGGTTCACGCTGGTCTTGCTAACAGGCCCTTTTCTCTGTCTTTTTTTGCTCTCCACTCAGGCGAAAAAGGAGAAACTTCAGCAAGCAGGCGACAGAAATTTTGAACGAATATTTCTACTCGCACCTTAGTAACCCATACCCGAGCGAGGAGGCTAAGGAGGAATTGGCCAAGAAGTGCAGCATCACAGTTTCCCAGGTGGGTAGCACTCCTCTAACAGTGGGCTGCTGGGCAAAGCAAGGTGGGGGAGCCTAGAGGGATTGTTACAGTGGGTCACACCACTGAGACACAATGTCCTCTGCTAACCTTGACATTGTGACTGCTTAATGATGCTTCAGTCAAGGCTGGTCCCAGTCAGTCAGAGCAGGGCCACGGGGAAGGGAGGCCTATATCATCTTAGCCTCAATCATAGCAGTATGCTGTCCTTCCTTACTGTTGGTCCCCTGACATTTTTCCCTCTCATTCCCGTCCACCATGTTTCTTCTCTCTCTGTTGCCCGGTCAGTCGTTCAGGTCATAAGCTGGGGAGATAAAAATGGCATCATCCATTACTTTAAGAAAAGCAGTTAAAGGCTGGTGCTTCAAAACTCTGGGTGAAATTGGGTATTTATCCGTATGTTTTCCCTTCAAGTGGCCTGGCAGGAGTCTGCTAATTCGCTGTTATACTTTACACTTAAAGATGAGGCTTTCCCTCTTTCTATATATCATAGCCTCCTCATTGGGTACACCTGAAGGCAATATCCCTCACATCTAACACCCCCCCCTACACATCCAAAGTATTATTATCCTGTGCTCTCCTTTTTTTGTTCTGCTGTGATTGTGACTACTATAAAGATTTTTATCCTCTGTTGTTCTGTGGCTGTCCTCGTGAGACACAATAACATGGAAACA
Source organism: Anableps anableps (assembly GCA_014839685.1). Classification (NCBI taxonomy): domain Eukaryota; kingdom Metazoa; phylum Chordata; class Actinopteri; order Cyprinodontiformes; family Anablepidae; genus Anableps; species Anableps anableps. Next base: position 12,505,063 of record CM026066.1, on the reverse strand, counting down.
TGAATCTATACAATTATCTGCAGTGTTTTGTGTGTGTGGGGAGGGGGTATATTGAGTGTAGTCGTGAAGAGTCAGATACTGTAAAAGCCCATTCTTTTTTGCCTTCAGGGGGTGGGAAGCACCATCACAGTATCACAGGTATGTCATAACCTCTCCTGATCAACTGTTTTCATGTTCTTTGAACCTCCTTTTGTTTTGGTTTATTTCTTTCTTTTTGAATGTCGTAGGCTTACAGTTTTCTTCACTGCACAGAACCTTTCCCCCTCTCACACATGGATCAATGCTAATGTTAGAGAAAAGAATGTGAAGTTTGACTTTACATTTAAAGAATGAATGACAATATTAAGTATTTACCTACAATGTACCTGCAAGTCTCACAAATCTATAATTGCATCACACCCACGTAATCACTGTGTGTAACGATGTGTCACATTCCTCTATAGTCATTTATTATCATGATTTATTATTTTTATGTTTTCCTTTTTTATTTTAATTAGTGCTACAATTTATTTTGGTTTGTGTTTTTTTTCATGTTTCTCCACACAGGGCTCTTCTTTTTTGCACTTGAGTGGAAAAATAACATTTTCTACTGTTTTTTTTTTGTTTTGTTTTTTTTCAAGTACCTGAACTCAGATACTATTTAAAGGGTTCTTCTTAATGAGTGCATGCCTGAGAATCTTGACTCATTTTGGTTGGGGCATAATGATACACCTAGCCTTCAGCAACACTTTCAAAAACTGTATAAAAATAAATTGACTGGAAAATATGCTGTATAGGATGGGTGTCTCAAAGGGCAAAATTGTTATTGTTGATGGTAATAATATAAATAGCTGTGCAGTCAATGTTGACAATGTGAGGTTTAGTTTCATTCAATGTGGGGATAATTTAAGGATTTAACTGGTGTGCGGAGACTGAAATAATTATAAGTTGAGGTGTATGAGAGGGGCAGGAAATTATAAGATCTTTTATCTTTTACCTGCTTCTTTTTGAAAAATTTGTGCAAAATTGCATGTCAACTGGCATGACTATTATTTATTTTATTTGTTTCAGTTGATTTTGTCAGTTTGAAATAAACAAATGAATGAAATGATAAATATATTAAAGGCTTTTATATACTACAAAGTTTTAAATAATCTTTGATTAGTGCAAAATAATCCAGTTTAGGTTTGAGAAATCTATATATTACATGCTTTTATGCTGTCATTAATTCTAAGGTGGTCCTGACAGTGAAACAAAGGTTTCATGACTTTTCAACTAGCCTATTGGTAAAAATATTAAGGTAAGGTTTTACCATTGTATTTAGTGCTATACTGATAATTAAATCTGTTAAATAGCTCTTTAATGTAGCACCAATAGGAAGCCCTGAAGCGGATGCTAACATTAGCATTATTAGAGGCTAATGATTTGCACTTTGCGAAATGCAGCACTTTTTAAGCAAGCTTTAGTGGCAATTTCATCAACCAACCACAGTGCACGGCCATATTCTCCTACAGTGCTTATAGAAATCTCCATTGGCACGCAAATAAGCAATAGAAAATTCAGTGGGGTTCAACTGACAAAATATGAACTGCCAATGACACCCATGACAGAAATACACCTTGTCCAGGGAGCCAAATTAAAACCACTGCTGTATTTTAGTATAGCAAGATCTTTACCATGAGATCTCATAACATTCCTTACATTCTGGCTGGTATTGAGTCAAAAAGCTAGAAACTTGATATAATGCTGGGTGAAACATGTATATACATAATCTCTCAGTGACTGAACCTTTTCAGTCACAAATGTCTCACTGTGGTCACATTGAAGCCCTGACTGAGTCATTTTTCAAACTCCCTGTAGCTCTTTTTGTCCTGCTTTGTTGATTGCACACATAGTTCATTAAGTAAACACCATCCATTGTGTATGGTATGCCAATATCACTCTGTGACTTTGCTCGATGCATCATTGCTGATGAAACACTCAGCATCAGTTTATCAGTGATCATTTAAAATGCCTGTGATGCACAGAAGTCATCCCTGAGAGAAGTCCTTGGTTTCTGCCAGTCAGAGGCAGAGTTAAAATTTATGTTGTTTCATGGACTCCTAAAATGCTCCAGTCTTCCAATCGCTGTAGTTCAGTCATAGCGTGACTCAGTGGATCTATACATGTAGGTCACTTTACATGTATGTTGCAACAATAAGCATGGCATGAGACTATTTTCATTTTCATCCGACAATTTAGAGGCCACAGTTGATACCAGTTTGTGACTGGAACTCTAGATTCAATTCCTAAACCTGTTTCCAGTGCAAATATCAGTTATTTATCTTTAAAGAGAAATGTTTTTTTTTTCTAATCTTGTTTGACAGTGAATTTCTGATAGAGTGCTATGACAGCTTTTTGTCTGATGTAAAATAACTTATTCCAGAATTTATCATAGAGGGTTATTGCATTGCTATAGATTGCCCAGAGAATTCAGATGACAAGTTAAGGAAGTTAAAATAGTTTTGAATTATTAACAACAGCTTCTCTGTCTCTGAAAATAGCCATACAACATCATGTCTTCGCAAGAACTCTGCATTGTTGCATACAATGGGTGCCTTTTAGGAAGTTAATGTTAGCCACCGCAGTCTCACAATCTGACTCTTCCAAACACAGAAGTGAAGTGAATGCACTGCCTCCCATGAGACTGAAGGGAATTAGTTCTGCAGATTGGGTTTTGCTCCACACCTTACACTGCAGTGCATTTGCTCATTGTTTAGCTAAACCTGAGGATAGCTAAAGCCAGAGTAATAGTGGGCAGGAGAGAGAAATATGGTGGAAAAACGTTTCCACAATGGTTTTATAACAGATGAAGAGAAATTAAAAAAAAAAAAAAAAAAAAAAAAAAAAAAAGGTCATTTGAAGTGTGACTTAATTGAAATTTGCTGCCAAATTTGGTGGCTGTTTCCTATGTTGTTGTAATAATATGTGCTGAAGTAGTGCCTGGCCTACTCATAAAGGGATTATATAAATATTTGTTTCCTTTTCATAAATGTGGATTTGTTTAACACACTGCATGAGCTTTTTGTTAAATTAAGCAGACTGATGAGCATTAGAAAACATTTCTATGATTTTCGTTGGTTTGTAGCCACAAAGCAAGCCATCTAAATGAGCGAGAATATTGCTCGTTGTTTGGCCCTACAATCTACTGTAAGCAGGTTAAGTAAAAAGGATGATGGCCAGGGCTTTCATTGCTTCCAATTAAACCTTGCTTGTTAGTTTAACCTCTAGGTAAACCCATCAAACAATTGATGTCAAGGAAGCCCTGCCAACTGTGGGCCTCGCCTGAATGGTCATTAATTTTAATTGCCTAGATATTAAAGATTTAGAGCGCAGAGACGTGCAGGATAGAAATGATCTGATGTCCTGCAAATCCAGTCAGTTTTTACACCACGGCATTGGCGGGCTGCTAGGGATATTAAAATTTAAGCACATGGGTGGAAATTAAATAAAGTGTCATTAGGGGCAGCTGCTCTTTGGCTGGTCCAGCCGTGGGCTGCAAGGGCCTGAGAGGAGGGCTGCAGCACAGCGACAAGACACTCTAATTTATAGAGCCATTAAAAACAAGCATCATCTCATTATTATTCCGCTGTTATTGCAGAGCCAGCATTTGCACATAAGGTTCACTCCTCATGCAACTTTTCAGAGTATGATTGTGGATGTCATCATTTCAATAAAATTTATCCTTGTAAGTCTGAACTTGATATGGCCCTAACCAAATTCTAACATTCTTCCACGCGACCATATTTTTTTTCTTGTGAAGTTTGGGTCCTGTATTAAAACATGCAATGCTGTTCTAAATAAACGAAGAAATAAACGACCTGGATTTCACTAGTTGAAAATATAAGAGCCTCTCATTTAAAAAGGAGTGCACAGATTATTTAGGTTCAGCTGGCAACAAGTTATTTAACCCTTAATCATGCTGCTAAATAAATAAATCAAAATAAGTAAATAAAACAGGCAAGTTTTGGACAAAAAAAAAAATCGCCAGGACATTTGTTAATCATAAGATTGCAAAAAGAAAGCCTCAGCTGTTTTATTAAACCTTGACATCAGTTACCAACCTATAACTAGCCACAGCCAATGTTTACATTCATAAAAATCTTTGAATATTCTGACAAAATCGTACAACCTTATTTTATTCTATTTTTATTGAGCATTGTATGTAACTGCTTCATGTAGCTGCATGTCTTTACTCTCCTCTACATGTTTATGAATTTTTTAGACAGTTCTCCAAATCGCCAGTTATGCATGCATACAAACACATACAAATGAACAGCTGGTTAATGTTATGTCATATTATATACAAAATATAATTAGTTTGGAACAAGAGTTTTAATTAAAGCTTCAATAATATTTTCAAACAGGTTGATCTGTTAGTAACATTTTTAACGTTATTTTCTGTGTTTCAGTGTTAATGCAAAACCTGACATGTTGTCTTACGCTAGCTAAATATCTTACAGCTTTATTTACCAACATGGTTTATTACATTTATTTTGTGAAGAAATTGTATTTGCATGAGGTGTCAATCAACTAGAGTCACTGAAATGGAATCAGGAAGCATTCTTTAGAGAACAAAAATCTGAATGTTGCTAACTTTTCAGCAGCCTTTTAAACCACTCTAGATAGAGAAACTCTGTCACACTGACTTTAATGTTAGTGCAATAGGAGCCTCTTGTGTTTTAATTTTGTCAGGAGACAGATGTGGGAGTGTGTCATGCTCCTATCCATGAGAAGACACAAGTGGCTCCTGATTACGGCTTAATTAGCTTGTGTACCCGGCGGACATCACCGCAGAGGCTGGGAATTGGGTACTTGATGGACCCAAACATGACATCTTGAAACAATCACACTGCTGAATGCACGCTGCTGTGGCTGCTTGACGTCTGACTCCTCTTGCTCCTCCTCCCTCTGTTGTCTCCCACACGCAGGTATCCAACTGGTTCGGCAACAAAAGGATCCGGTACAAGAAAAACATCGGCAAGTTTCAGGAAGAGGCCAACCTGTATGCCGCCAAGACCGCCGTGAACGCGGCACACGCTGCAGCCGCTGCAGTGCAGAACAGCCAGGCCAACTCCCCCACCACTCCCAACTCCGGTAGGCATTCCTGCATATAAAAAAATAAAAATAAAAGCAAATAAAATATGTGCCCTCAGCCTCAGTCCTAAACCTGCTGCCTTTCTACCACACTCACTCATGCACCATTCACACTGCCAAGAGTGACAGGCTCTGCTCCCAGCTTGGGGATCACAGTGTCTCCTGTCTATAAGACAGTTGATGCCAAGCAAACTCATGCATAAAGAGAGTGTTCCTGACTTGTGAACCGAGAACACATGTATTTTGGGGGAAATAAAGAAAAAAGTGAGAGTATTCAGAATGATGGCATGGGATTTGTTTTCCCTTGACTTTGTCAACTTCTTGTCATTTGTAAGGTAATGGTATGTAGTTCCACTGAATAGTTTTAGATTTTTCAAAAAAAAAAAAAACCCAAAATGAAACATAATTGCTGGGGGCATCTTATTAAGAGTAATATGGGATTATGTGGAGTTTACAGTGCAGGAAAAGTATTTCTTCTGTTTTTGCTTTTATGTTGCACTTAAATGTTTGAGATAATCAAATACATTTATTACTAGTAAATGCAAAAAGCAGTTTTCAAATGATGATTTCATTTATTAATGCGAAAAAGCTTTTGGAAAACTCAGTTTTCAGTTCAGCTCAGTTCAATTTCACTTGCCACACCCAGGCTTGATTACTGCTTGTACATCAAGAAGTTCCTTAAATAGAACCCATCTGCGACATGAAATAGGCTAAAAGATCTAAAAAAGCAACACATCATGTCCCGCTCTAAAGAAATGCAAGTACTGATGAGAAATAAAGTCACTGACATCTGTTAGCAAGGAAATGGTTACGAGGACATTTCTGAGGCTTTGGAAAGCCAGCAAACTGGAGTGAGAGCCATTAACCACAGATGGTTATTGAACAGTGATAAACCTTCCCAGGAGTGTCCAGTCTACCGAAAATATTCCAAGAGTGCATTGATAACTCATCTAGGAGATCATAAAAGAAGCTAGAACAGAACGATACAAAAGTTGAATTTTTGTTTGTTACATCTGGTGTGACACAGCATTTCAGCCATCAGTTCATGACCTTAAACTCAAACACAAATCCAACACACCAGCTCGTCCACTTCTGAATGGCCTAAAAGTAGATAAAACTAGTTTTGGAGTGGCCTTTTTAACAAAAGGTCTAAAATTCAATTAAGATGCTGTGGCATATCCTTAAACAAGCTATTTATGCTCGAAGAGCCTCCATTGTTGCAATTCTGCAAGGCAGAGTTGGGCAAAAATCCACAGTGATGTAAACAAGTCAATCCTAGTTATCACTTAATGGCAGTTGTTATCACAAAGGCTGGCACAATCATTTATAAGGTTTAGGGTATAATTACTTTTTTTTGTTGTTTTTTTTTTTTTTTTTTTTTTTTTTTTTTTTTTTTTTTTTTTTTTTTTACATATGTCCAGGTTGGTTTGGATAGCTTTTTCTTTTAAAAAAATGAAATCAGTATTTCAAACTTTTTGTATTTCTAGTTTTTTTTTTTTCTATTTTTAAAACTTGTTTGATTCTAAATCTGTAATTGGGGAAATACTTTTTCACAGCACTGTATATTTATGAAAAATACAGAAATAGAGCCTAGATGGATATGTTTTGTCCATTTTAACAAGTAATGTTTAATTGAAATTGGGCTTGGTTGACCTGCGTGAGGATGTGGTGAGCTTATGAAGTGGTCCCTTTTTCTTGCACCCAGGATTCCAGATGAAAGATGAAGAGTTTCAGCTGGATTCTGCAGAGAGCAAAAACACTCTTTTAAGCAACATGTTTACTGGTACTGCTCTTTTCATAAGCTTCTTATTGTCTTTGTCATGTACCATACGATGCCTCCCTGTCAGATTTAGCTTGGAAGTAGCTGATGTGGAACAACTGGGAGCTTAGGCGACCCAACCACATGTAGAGCCGGTCCCCCTGTGTGTCGTGTGATCCTCATTCCATTTGTGTTCACCACATTCATCATGAGATATTTGGTCCTTCTGCATTTTGTACCTCCTCCGTTTGGCTCCTTGCTTCCCTTCCTTTGCCCTCGTAGTTGCTTGCTTTGTGGAGACTTTCTTCTGTGTACTTGTCTGCCTGAGTTGGGTTTGTTTATACAGACGCACGCGTGCTGTGAGTCTGTGCCGCTTGTGTGTAGGCGGGTGTGTGTCTTTGCTTCTCCCTTTATAGCCCTCTCATGTATTCAGCCACTTACATCTTCCCTTTCCAGGTTCTTCAGGTTCTTTTAGCCTCCCAAACACTGGGGACATGTTCTTGAGCATGCAGAGTCTGAATGGGGATTCTTACCAAGGGGCACAAGTCGGAGCCAATGTACAGTCACAGGTAGGACCAACAATCAGGGACAGTTTCTGAGATGCCACCACAGAGAGCTGTCCTTGTCTTGCCTGTGTACTGAGCCATCCACAGTGCAGTCTGAAGCACATTAAAACCAAAAATAGAAAATAAGGGAAAAACATGCTGCTCATGCGAAGGCAGCTCAAATTACCCAGTGAGGCCTCCAATAATATCCGGCTGTATGAAGTGTTTACTGACTATTTCGCTTTGGATGGAATATTTTGGCAATCAAAATATAATCCCACCCCACTGCTACCATACCAGGAAACAGTTTTCTGGTTACAAACATTTTGTGAATGCATTTGGCTTTGACTTGGGCTCTTGGATTTGGTATTGGGTTTTTTGGTACTATGTTTCCCCTTTTTTCCTGTCCTGTGTTGCTGTCCTCCTGTCTCATTGTGTTATTATTTATGGTCAATGTCTTCCATCTTGTGAGTTTATTATCAACCTAGATAGTATTAACTCCTTAAAAGCAGCCATTACATATGTGCTTTGTTGCTTTTTTAATGCTTTTATTATAATTTTTCTTGTTTATCAACCCAAAGCTATAGTCCAGAACACTACATCTGAGCATGCTTGTTACATTGGTATGCTTTATTTTTAATAGAATCTGTTAGCTGTGTTAGCTAGTTAGAACTCTGGCTGTTTTGGGAGTCTGTTTTTAAAAGCTTTTGATTATCACCTCTTGCTTCACCAAGCATGTTTGCAGTGATGTTTGCACTGCTGGAAGACATCAAACTGACCAGTTTGTGCACCTTTTCTGCCCCTTTAGGTGGATACCCTGCGCCATGTTATCAGTCAGACGGCAGGATACAATGATGCTCTAGCAGGAAACACCATGTATAGCCCTCATGGCCTAAATGTAAGTTTAAGCTCCAATGGTTAATGATAAAACTAAATCAGCTGCACCTTCTGTAGTACTGCTTTCATCATGAAATACGCTGTTAAAGGAATAGTAGATAACTCTCTTGGAGTCTTAACTGAGTAATAGCCTGTTGGATTTGTTGAATCCTAAGACTGAAGCTAATGGCTAGTCAAAAACCAAAGCAGATATCTCCCGTCTTAAATAGATATTTTGGATCCTTTGAATTAAAGCTCTGTAAAGAGCGATGTCCTTGTTGTTACGGCAGTGTTATGGTGGCAATGCTGCTGGCAGTATTAATGCATGCTTTAAGTCAGCCAGTGTCTTCACTTCACTCTAAACTCACTGATATCTGTCTGGAAACTTACTTGAAACTTAACTTAAAAACATTCAAACTATTTCTTTAAAACAAGTCCAATCAAAAAATTGTTTTACCAGTTTATTCTATTTTATAAACCTTTAAATGACTGTCACGCTTGCATTGGGCGGTTATTTACAAAGAAACCTAGCATTTACACAGGAAATAGAAGTTGGAGGAGGTGCATCACAAGTGATCTTCCAATGTGACTCACATACTAAGAGTGGAAGATTTAAGGTGTGTCCTGTTAGAGTATGTAAAAGTAAAGTGGTGTAAAATGCTGAAATAATGTTATGTAAACTATATTTTAGAGATTTGTACACTGCTTTAATGTTGCAAAGTTATGCAGAAACCAGAAACACCTCATGTCTCAGTATCTTTCACACAGGAATAAATTTGGTGGCACTGTTTTTTGTGCTAGTAATGGAGTAAATGGAGTTTGTATAATGTACTGTGAAATTTTTGAGTTTGGAAGTTGTTTAAAGGTGGTAGAAGTTCGATTTTGGTCTTGGCTCATCTTAGACTATAGCGGTTAGCTTCAGCCTCCAAGATCAATTGATCTGGGTTAATACTAAATGAAGATGTCAAGTGAGCTATATACATAGGGGAAATATTATATGTTTCCATTAGTTTACCTTTTCAAAGAATGATCTGTGTAATGTTAGACAATGTGCATTATCACCTGATATTGTATTCAGCATCCTTTTGTCTCAAAATATGAATAAGATCAAAAAATAAGTATCTTGCTGCATATTTCTCTGCATTTCAGCTGTTTTGAAATGCTTCAGAGAATTTTCCATGGACTTCTCCTCATTATAAAATATGAACACGTGATGGCCCGAAGCCTTTTTCAGACATGAATTCCATCTTTCCTGATGAGGTTTGATATGGCGCCTTTTTGTAAAGCAACGCATAATCTGAAGCCATTAGAGTAAAGATTAATTTTCTTGATGAGGAAGGAAGAAGAGTGAGGGAGTGAAAGAGAGAGAGAGAGAGAGAGAAATGGTATCCGACAGCTTTCTCTCTGCAGTATATCAGAGCCGCTCCCTTTACATTGTTACTGTATGCCTGCTGGGTAAAATGTACACACACACACACACACACACACACACACACACACACACACACACACACACACACACACACACACACACTCAAATATCACTTGGAACTGAGGCATCAAAATAAAATAACACATTTGAAACACACTTATTGAAAATTACAGGAGGATTTCTGTAAAACAGAATTAGCATGTTTTATGTAAACAAATAATGGCAGTTGTTTTTATTTTTTTTTTTTTTGAGAGTTCGGGATTTTAGTGTTGTTTTGGCTTTACTGTTGCTGTATTGCTGTAAGCTATGTTGGCATGTCAGCTCTGAACAGGATCAAGTGTTTTTCACTTTCTCCCAAGGTTTCTCACTTCCATGCGCAGTGTAGACCTGATGGTTCACCAGAGTAGGCTGATGCACCAACACTATTTAATATCTGGAAATAATGTGAATATTTTAAAAAAGATGAAAACTCTTGTAGCAGAACTCTTTTTTTCCCCCTCCTTTTTTCAGCAACAATCCGCCCAGCGGCTTCTACATGTATTTGTAGAGAGTAACCTTTTGCTTTGTTGATGGTGACGTAGAGAGATCCAGTAAAGGCTAGGTCACGCCTGGAGCAAAGCATAGTCAAGCTGGCTAGGGCTGGCTCTCTTGGAGAGGCCCTGCCTTGTCACTTTCACTCAGCTCTCCCCACCTCACCCAGCCAAGCCCTCCCTCTTCTTGACTGACAGGAGAATATGTAGCGACAAGCTGTCGGCCTCTGCTGAAATCTGCTTAGACACTGATTTCAGGGACTGCTCCCATTGGTTCGGACAAGAGACAAATTTGTTTCCGGGGTGCCTCTTTGCTGATGCCGCTGTAATGCAACGACTGGACTAATCACATGGCATCAACATGTATGGAGATGTAATTCTGCAAAAATGTATTTGCGTCCTTTAAGATGTCTTCTTGAAAGACTTCTTGCCCTTTTGTTGTTTATTTGTTGCATAAATGTTTTAGATCATAAAATAAATCTTAACATCAAATATAGAACCTATGAAAAAAACAAAATGTTGTTTTACAAAGATGTTTTCATTTATCAAGGAAAAAAAGCTATCCAAACTGACCTAGGGCTGGTGAAAAAGTGATTTCCCCTAAACTCAAGAGTGGCTTATTGCAAGCAAAAATTGCTTGCAATAAGTGGCAATGAAGGTTTCACGATTCTGGAAGTGTTTTGACCTACTATTCTTTGCAGAATTGTTTTATTTTGGCAACATTGGAGGGTTTTCAAGCATGAACCTTTCATGCCACAGTGTCTCAGTCAGATTAAATCTGGACTTTGACTAGGCCGTTCAAAAAACAAACTTTTTTTTCTTAAGCCTTTCAGTGATAGACTTGTTGATGTTCTTTAATTTCTATAGATCGGGGCATAATGTGTTGCTTTCATGTTGTCAGACAGGTTCTATTCAACTGATTTTTGGATTTTTACCAGTCAGGCAGTAATCAGGCCTGGCTGTGGCTGCTGAAATCAAACTAAAGAAAATGTGCTTAGTCACAGTTACATAAACGTAAGTCCATGCTCGTTAAAATAGCTTCTTACAATTAATGAATGAAATCATCATTTTAAAACTGAATTATGTATTTTTGCTTAATCCCTTTGTTGTATATTCAAGGTTGCTTGATCTGAAACATAAGTGTGACCATGAAAAAAAGGTTTTAATATGACCAGACGCATTAGTGAGACTAATATTTGTATAGTTGTTCACTCTCTCTTCAACTTCTGAAGTCTACCTGTTGTCTTGTTGCAGTACGTCGAACTGAAATCTCAATATTTTTCCGTTTGTGTCCTAGGCTAATGGAGGATGGCAAGATGCAAGGACTCCATCTTCTGTGATCTCTCCTACAGAAGGGCCTGGAAGTGTGCACTCGGACACCTCAAACTGATTAATGCATCTTCCCCTGCAGCGCAGCATGGACTTCTTCATTTCCTGTAAAACAGAAGAGGAATTAAAAAAAGAGTTTTCCATAAGATTTCCAGTGACTGCAGTGCACACGTGCACATGGCATCCTCTATTATGGACACTAAGTGTTTCCTGATCGCTCAGTGTTTTTCTTTCATGAATCAACTGTAATCACCATGCTTTTGTTGTAGTGGTAAACATACAAACGTACAAATACCACCAGCTCCCCCACACACCCCAACATCATTTTGCAAACTTTCAGGATAAATATCTCCAGCTCTGCTACAAAAATAACTGGATGACATTTTATGACATTTTAAACGCCCATTTGTTCGATTCTTGATTTGATTGCCGCTCTCAATTTTGATAGTTGAGCTCTCTCTTTCGTTTCTTTCAATTAATGCAGCTGTTTCTTTGACTCTAATGTGCTCGCAGTCTTGTCCGGCGACTCGACAATGCTCACGCTGACAGCTCAGTGGCAGCTTTGCGGTTACTTTTCAAGATTTATTTTTGTCTCACAGCTGTGTACATGAGTACGAGAAAATGACTATTCAAACTGTGGAACATAAAGAAGTGTAATTGATTGCTTGACTAAAACGTGACACGGTTCCATATTTTATAATTTGACGTTTTGTTGTACATATGTAAACATTTCTTTTGTACTGCTTATGGAATCAACAAATCTCCCCTAAAGTAAATCATTCTGACACGGCATACAGGAGCCTGCCCCATTAACGCTGGAAAAGTTGTACATAATATAGCTTAAGAGTAATTAAAACATCCAACCAATCAATACGCCACTTTCTTACCTCATTCATAGAAACCAGTCATTTGCAACATTTCTGTAGCTTAGAGTGCTCACTTACTACCTCTAAACAATATCACCATCATACCTTTCTTTTCTTTTCTTTTCTTTTCTTTTTTCTGGTCCTTATTTAATGGTTTAATCTGCTTATTTTAATTACATCTTACAACAGTGTAAACTTCATTCCCTATGTAATCTAATGTATATTTTAATCTTTTAATAAAATTGTGTTGCTGTACTGCAACTTAAAATGAAACAAAAATAAAAATAACAATATTAACACAATGGGGGAAAATGACTGGGATAGGGTGAAGAACTTGTTAGTTTAATGGCTTTTATCGAGGGGGGGGTGATAAACACCAAACAGTAAAACTGTTGTAAATACTGAAGAAAAAAAAAACATTTTGAATGTTGCTCATCTTGTTACTAAATCATTCAGAAAAAAGAGAAAAAAAAATCACTATAAAAAATGTAATGCATAGAGGTTTCAGTATTCAGAACTGTACATTTCCAGCTCTGTTCAACAGGGTTCAAGACTTCTTTTTCTCTCTTTTTTTTTTCTATTGTATGTGATTCTGAAACTGAAAAAAAAGTCATGACAAATGATTTGTGGCAGTGATTCTAATGTATTAAAGATGTTTAGTGTTACTTTCTAACCAGACTACACCCTGGACAGAAAAGTCTTCCTTGTGGTAGTTGTGTAATTTCAAACATGAATAAACCTTTTTGCTTTCATGACACCAAGGACTTTCTTTGTATGTTTGTTGCATAAGTCGGAGAGCTTGAATTATTTTTTCATTAACAACATGCAAAAAACTGTAAGGAGTGATACTGAAAATGCACAGTTAATATGCCCCTTCATATGATCAATGACAAAACAATAAATTTTGTTTGATTATTTAAGGCCCAAGGAAAATTAAAATGGGATTTAATTTCAGACTTTTGTTTCACATATCATTCTTCATATACAGAGCCTTGTCTTTATACCCCTTCAGTAATCCTTTATACTCCTTCAGTTTTTTCATATTTTGTTATGTTAAAGCCAGAAATGAACCAATTTTATTGGGACTTTATGTCATAGTCCAACTCAAAGTTGGAGCAAAAGGCAAAGTGAAACAAAAAGATACATTATTTTCAAATTTTTTCACAAATAAAATCTGAAAAATGTGACATGTGGTCTATTGCCTTTAATCTGATTCTCCTAAATAAAATCCAGTGAAGGAAATCCTGCTAGAGGCTTTAGTCACATACTCCATGAATCTGGCCATTATGAAAGAGTTTCAAGAGGAAGGCCTCAGTTGAAAGAAAGAAGTCATGTTTGCAGTTTATCACAAGCCATGTGAAGGACACAGCAGCCATGTGGAAGACATGCAATATGCTATGTGTGAAAATCTAATGCTACACACCCTTACTACACCATCCCCATGGTCAAACTTTATGTTGGCAGCAGTGTGCTGTGGGAATGCCTTTTTTCAGCAGGAAGCTGCTCAGAGTCAATAGAAAGATGGATTTTGCTAAATACAATCAATCAAATACAGTCAAAGTCAGTCTGACTGAGGAATAATTATTTTTTGAAAAACAAAATCTTTTGCTCAAAGCTGCTAGAGACAAACCTAAAAAAACTGCACCTGTAATTGCACCAGAAGGTGGTTCTAGAAAGTATTTCTTTTTGAAGCTAAATGCAACTGCACGTCACACTTTTCATATTTCTATTGTGAATGTAACATTGTGAATATACTGTATATGTTTTTCTTCAACTTCACAGTTATGTGCAATTGTGTATTAGTCTCTCACAAAGTTTGCGGTTGTAATAGCACAAAGGACAGAACATTTGAAGGGATATAAATACTTTTGCGAGGCACTTTATGAGGATGCCTTGTGAGGACAGAGGATGAGGATCTGCTAGGAAGCTACTGTTAGCTGACATAGTTAGTGCAATTAACTGAAATGTCAGACACTTCTAATTCAGGCTATTTTGTTTGTCTGTTGTGAAAAGGCTGGCTTAATGGATCATTGGTTAGCAATTCCACATGGAAATTGACATCCATTTATTCTCATTTTCACAGCAGAGTTCTCCATTCCCATCTCTTTCCATTCTCAGCATGTGTCCCGTGTTTGTGTCACTCATTCCTGGACCTTCTTGGATTTTTGGCAACAAAAAAGCAAACAAACAAACAAACAAAAAAAAAAAAATCCACTGCTGCTGCAAATAGAATCTTGCCTCTTGCAATGAGCAACATGCAAATGCACACATGTGGCTTTATCTTAAAGTGTGACGGTGGGGGGAAGCAGGAAAGAGATGTAACAGCACAAGTTTAATTCAAGCACAATGCACAGACGGTTTCCCGGGAGAGCACATTTGTCCACTCAACCAGTGCAGAACTTCATTGAACACCTTTCTCTTGAAATCATATCTTTATCCTGAATGTTACACATCCGTGCTTCAGATCTCCAGCTGTATTTTTCACAAGGCACTTTAAACAGGAATACTCTGCTGCTTTTAAAATACCCTAAAAAACATGTTTTTTTTTATTTCCTTGTATATCTTTATAGTCAATATGTGTTTAATGCATGTATTTATTATTAATATAATGCATTCCTGCCAGAGGCCAGGTTGTATATTTCTCTATCTAGACGATTCAGGAATAATTAAAAATTGTAAATTTAAACTGAGCTGGCTGCTCTGTTGCCTGTTTGCTAATTCTGCTTTTATTAATAAATACATTTGCTTCCCTACAACTTCGATTGCTGGATTTTAAGCAATGAGTTCTGCAGAATTGCACTCAGAACCTTTTCAAATAAAGAAGTTACATTTTCTTAGATTACGCCTATTAGAGGTTTTTCTAAGGTTCATTAAGGACGACATTTCCTAAGTAAAATTCACAGTGAAAAGCATGCATCATTAAATATGGAAATTCAAAATTATATTAGCAATATGCACCAAGCTAGTGCCAATTAAATTAGAGAAAGATATCATTTATATTATTAAGGTAGGGTTCATATTAGATTAAATATAATGTAATTTTTGTCATGGTTTGATTTATTGCTCATGGTGTATTGTTCACAGACCCATGTTACACCACATTTTAATAGAGTGATTGTTTATATTAAAATGTAAAATGTTGTAATTGCCTTCCACTAATAGAGGATTAGACTGCTGTGAGGTTTAAACTAAAAGTTCACAGTCATATATTGTTTTATTTTTTTTCTTGCAGAATGTGATTACATTTGCAAGCGTTCCAACAACTGCACCAAACCACAGGCAACGCTTGAAAGCCATGGAACCATTAATGCATTCTGTAACACTTAAGTAATGTGATCTCAGAGAGGGGAATAAATAAGTCTGGGTGGAGTCTGTGACAAAATGTTGCAGCTTTGATGCATGATCAAAGATTGCGACATCACAAGGAAAAGCACAAACCTCAGACGGTACTTTTTAAAAAAAAAAACATAACTTAATCTGACGAGAATATTCCAGTAATAATCATTGCGTAGAAGCTCATTTCTGAAAATAAGTAAATAAATTAATAAATCCACTGCTTTCTTATGAGTTTCCCTGATTATTTCTTCAACATTTTCCACATATCTGTCTGCATAAAATACCAGGTGCATCACAGTTAATTAGTGTAATCAAAAAGTTCATTTGTTTCAATAATTTAAAGTAAAATGTGAAACATATGTAATACAGATTCATTACTCACAGAGTGATATCTCTCAACCACTTATTTCTGATAATTTTGTTGAATATGACTTACAGCTAATATAAACTCCAAATCCAGTTTCCCATAAAGTTAGAATACTAGACAAAACCTGTAAACAAAATGATTTTTAATAATACAGAAATATGTTGTAATTATTAAACTATGCCCTACATAGTTAAGAAAGACTGTTCAGATGAGTCTTTAAAACCCATCACAAGAAGGCTAAAGCAGCAAAGGCCATTTCAGAAGAAGCTGGCTGTTCACAGAGTGCTGTACCTAAGCTTATTAATGGAAGTTGAGAGGAAAAAATTAAACATCGGTGGACAAAGCTGCACACGCAACAAGATAAAGCCAGATAAGACACATCTAACTTGGTTTCTGGAGTGGCTTTACACAAGGAATGCCACGATTGTAGTTCATGTTCTTGAAACAGTGACCCCAGCTGCGGTTCACACTCCCAAACCCTCGAATGGGAAATGCTTCACACACTGTTAAGGCTGTCATTTTCTGTGTTCCTTGTGCATGTTTTTCTACCACACTTTTTTCTTCCACTCAACTTTCCTTTGACATGCTTGCATACGGGACTCTGTGAATAAACATAATATTTAGTAATAAATTTTGTGGTTAGGCAGAAATGGCCCATGGCAATGCAAACCAAGCACAGGGGCCTCCCAAACTATCAGGGGCTCCCCATAAATGCTTAAAATTTAACACAGAGCATAAATGTAAAATTTGTGTATTGAGAATGAGAATAGTATTAGGACTGATTTCATGGTTTCAGTAAAGATAAATCAAAAGATGTTAAATTTAAAATTAAGATTTGAAGGGAATGGCAAATTTACTTAATTTGACTAAATTACTAAGAATAAACTTCATGGTTTTATTGATAACATCGTTATAATCTGACGCTCTAACTTTAATCCTTCCTTTGTGTTTGTTCACAAATACATCTCAGCAAATAAAAACCAATTATCCATGATTCCTTTTAAGGTCAACCAATTAAATTTGCTATCCCCTCACAGATTCAGCCTAAATCTGTATTGTTTGTGGTGGTGGATGGAACGGGAACTCACCTGCCATTTGTTTTCATGTTCCCATGTTTGAAATAGATATATTTCTTTGAGCAATATTGCATATTAAGGCATGTCAGGTGTTTGTAATATGTTCTTTGAATTTATGTGGGTTTATTTCATTGAAAATGTTTTGTTTGAAACACATAGCGAACCGGAAGTGCGACTGAAAATGAAATGAGCCAAACAGACAGAGACAGAAAACTGCCCAGATGGAGATATGTTAGAGACTCCGTTTTTATTTCTCCAACTGGTTTTAGCTGGTGAACATAGTGATGTCGTTAATAACTGTAATTTATGTAATTTGTTAAGTTTTGTACAATGTAATACTGTGAAAGAGAGAGAAAAAAGAACTCAGTATTGTTTGTTAACTGAAGCTGATGCTTAATGTTGTGTTGTTGTATTTTTTATACTTTTCACAGTGTTCCGTGGTTCTTGAGTGGAATAAAGAAACTGGACATCAGTATAATGTGTGGATTTCAGAGACCAGTGCAGTTACAGAAGTGATGTTCTTAACACAAAGAGGGGCCCCAAATCAAATTATGCTTAAGGCCCTATAAAACCTTAGGCCAGCCCCATAAAACCTTAGGCCAGCCCTGGGTGTAGAACAGTCTTTCCCATGATCCGGTATAACATATCATGTTTAAATAAAACTTTTTTTTTTTTATTGCTCTAATGTAATTCTATTGAAAAGCCTCTCTCCCAGATTTGGGGTTTTCATTGGCTGTATACCATTGTCATTAAAAGCTTGAACAATATCACTGTTTGTGTAATAAATCTTCACTTTTTAACAGGAGTAATGGAGTTTGTCCCTTAATCGGCGGGTTGCTGGTTCGAGCCCTGCTCCATCCGGTGGTGGTCAGAGGGCCCGGTGGCGCCGGTGCATGGCAGCTTCCCCTCTGTCAGACTGCCCCAGGGCAGCTGTGGCTACAATCCAGTAGCTTGCCACCATCAGCGTGTGAATGGGTGAATGACTGAATGTAGTGTAAAGCGCTTTGGGGTCCTCTGGACTTGATAAAGTGCTATTTAAGTACAGGCCATTTACCATTTAAATTATATTACTGAAATAAATGAACTTTTGAATGATATTCCAAGTATTGGGATTCACATATAAGGAAGTTAATAGAGTTAACTAATTTGCCTAAGTAAGTCAAGGTTATTTATATAACATTCCTTAAAAATAGTCTTTTACGGTAAAGTAAGGAGTTAACAAATTTGATTCAAAAATACATATATTAATAAAGAATGCAAAAAACAAACAAAAAAAACCCCCATTTCAGATGAAATTAAAACACAATGAAGTGCAGAAAACGTGAAAGCTATGAAACCTGTAGGTTTGTCTATATACAGGGGACTTCAGTTGCTTTTCAGTAGAGGGAGTAGATCATACTCGGTTATTAAAATGTTTTATTAGAAAGCTAGCCCTTGTCCCTTCTGACTTTCAGTTAAAAAAGTGAATATTTATGCAGGAGCAGAGAGGGAGATTTTACCACCTGCCAATAAAATGACATGATCAATTCAATGATCAAAAACAAACACATCTGATAATTCCTGAGTTTGGTGTTAGCTTCAGCTCTGCTCTAAAATGGGGGAAAAAAATTAAAATTATGCCTTGAAAAAAAGAGAAGTATATTCATTTTAACTACAATAAAACAGAAAAGTAACAGGCTGATGATTGTGTATTTGAAATACCTTTTACTATTTTTTTAGTCCAAAAATGTTACATTATAACAGTATTTAGGAGATTACAGATTGATTAGAGAAATGTGTATAACCAGGAACAGGAAACTGAGAAAGCGGTTTGATTTACTGAACAGATGTACAATGGACCATAGACTCCCTGCACTTATCTGTCCGGCTGAACTGACTTTCACAGAAAGAGATTAGGTCCAGGGTGGCCTTTGAGCTGAAAACAGTAGAGTTAAATAGAGTTAATTAACATTTGATCCTAACTCCCTCTACATCTCCAGAAGTTCATTTTCAATTCCATTTCAAGCCATTCACTCATTTTGGTGCAGGAGGATGGAAAGTAGTGTCATCTCTGAACTGAGAGGTGGTTTCCCATCGCTGCTGCTTGGGCAAAAAACAGGCATGTTGAAGGCTTGTGACAGGAAGCAGATGTTTGCCTTACCTCTTAGCAGACACATGTCAACAAGCTCTGCCTTTGTGCTGCTCAAATTTCCTGACACCAAGCAAGAAAAGATGGAATATGGAGGAAAGCAGGAGAGCTGCAATTCCTTCACTGCCTCATACTTCTGTCTGCAGATCAAATGTTTACACACACATATTGATTAAACAAGAAGATGCTTTTTATTTAAAGCATTATAAGCTTCTTAGTTAAACTTTATATAGTTGTCATAAATAAGTCATGTTCATCATGACTGACTAAACTGCACAATTTACAAGGCAGAGTAAAGTTTCTATTTTAAATGTATAGGTCCTACTTTAAGGTTGCATGGTGGAAAAATGGTCAGGACAGTTCCCTTGGTCCTGGGTTCGAATCGCTGCCTGTGGTCTTTCTCCATTGAGTTTGAATGTTTTCCCTCCACGTACGTACATGACTGTTAGGTTAATTGATCTCTCTAAACTGCCCTTTGGGATGAGTGTGCTCATGCATGGTTGTCTGTCCTGTGTGTTGTGTTGAAATGTAATTGACTGGTAACCTGTCCAGGGTGTACCCCACCTCCAGTCCAGTGACTACTGGAGACAGGCACCAGACGCCCTGTCACCTTGCAAGGATAAGTGAGTATAAGCAATGGATGGATATGCATTTAGTATAGTAGTTCTATATATAAATTTCTTCAGTGTATTTCAATTGAAATTTCCCCTTGGGGATCAATAAAGTACTTTGAGCTGAACTGAATTGAACTGAATTAATTAATTAATTTATTAATTTCTAAAACTATGAAAAAGGCTACATTATTTAATCTCTGAAAATGCCAAGCACTTTCCATGCACTCAACTTACTGCAACACAAGTACCTGAAATTACAATTTTATTTTATCTTCATCTAGGAGAGGAACACATCTTAGCATATAAGCTCATGTTTTAAAAGCTATAGAATGAAAGAAAGCACATACACTTAGTCACAACAAAAACTCAGCCAACATCTTTGTCTAGGAGAGAGACAGGGTTAAACACAGAAAGACAGGGGCAAGCACATCATCTATAGGATGAAATCATTAAGTTATTGGCAACAGTAGCTCAGCTGATGTCCCCTTCCAGGAAGATGTCACAGCTAAACAGAGCAGTTGCCATTTGATCAGGTATGCTAATTCATAGCCAGTTCTTTTTCTTGTACTACAGCACCAAATGAGCAAAAATATTTAATAATTCATAAAAATATAATTGATTTAGTTCAGAGTTTATAGTTGTGAAACTTACATTTCTTTCCACTTAGAAATGTTAATTAAAATCATGCCTGTTTCTAAAAGTTAGAAGTCAAGAACTTAAAGAGGGTGTGCTTTCATTATTAAAAATGAATGTTGACAGAAATGTGAAAATTAATCTATAGATTTTAGATATAAATATAGATTATATGTATAAAAAGCTATAAATTTCCTGTATATGTATGCTATATAAGAATTTCATTTCCATGTCTCCCTTTTCTATTTGTCCTTCCTTAGATTTATATACCCCGACATCTTAAAACAAACAAATATACAACAAACAAAGTCTGTTTTCAGCCTCTTGGAAAGATGAGGGTACCTGAACTCATTTGTGATTCCAGGCTGACCAAGTGGGTCACTGAAAGGATAATCAAGGGAGAAGACTGACTTCATGCAAGCTCTGAAAGAGGTAAAAAGTGGGAGATCTAAACTAACATGTTTCTGACTACATGATGTTGTTTATTGCGTTTTCTAAAACAGAAATGGCCTGCCAAATGTCATTTGTCACATTTTTCAACGGTAATTCAAACACAGGATGGCAACATGCTGAGAATGATTATCAAAAGCCTCTTGAAATATCGTGGATGTTCTATTCAAGGATATGTATTTGAAGTGTGTAACCTGGATGAGCCTTATTGGGTGATCTTGTCAGTGCTGCTACTTCAAAAGAGTTATTCCACAGATAGTTTAAGGTCTAGATGAGTTTACACAGAGGTTGGAACTGTCATACAGCATCAGGAATCAGCGGCTGGGATAGTTTGCTCAGTGTTTCTTTTAATATTTCTGTCCACATCATCCAATAAAAATAAGATCACAGAGTGTTTTCTATATGATTTGCCACATCTTAAGGAGCCATGCAGTTTTATTGATAAAGAAACAGAACTGCAAAGAGAAATCGACTGCTGACTGAAAATGAACAAATTGTATTTTGATTAACCAGGATGGGTGACTGGCTTGCCGGAAACTTAAAAATTCATTCTTTTTATTTGGTCACTACTGGGAAATGCTGACAACGTTGGTCCTCAGTGTGGAGGCTGTTAGTAAGGTAAGAAGACTGAAATGTTCCTATTTTCAGAAACATTTTATAAAGAAGTCAGATAACGCCCATAAATGCAAAAAATTAATTAAAAGGAAACTGTATTTTCAATTCCAGGACACATTTGCAGTTTTATTCAGGTGGGAAGAAAAAATGAGACTTTGAGCAGATAACAGGAAGGCTGAACGGAGTATATCAAAGTTGCTCTGTTTTATCCTTAAAGCTTTTAGTCATGTGGCTACAGAGAAGCTGAATGCTAAAGGTTCATACATGAATCATTATTCACCACATAAGGAATGATAGAAACTGCATGTGATGTGTTGAAGTTACATTCATCAATCCTGTTGTGACAGTGAAAATAGTTGCATTTTTGTAACAAACACATTTGTTTTGATTTCTAAGCTTGGGTTAGTTATTTCAATCTGGAGAGACTCACACAGAGAAAAAGCAGCAGTTAGAAAGAATTTATCTGACTTGAAGTTCCTTGGTGCTCGGACCCTGGCAGAAGACGTACATGCTGTGAATCGCCACAAACGTGGATGAACAGCTCGGGGAAGATTAGGGTCATCTTCCCCCCAAAAGAGGGTGCCGGGCTGAGGCCATGATGCATGCCCATGGGCGTAACTGAGATGTGGCAGTGTGATTTTCCGAGCCGTTTTTAAATGCACCACGAGTATACACATGGTGATGCTGGTTACACCTGTGGATCTGCTCACCAAGGGGAGACTTGCTGTTGAGCAGAGCTGGATGGTCTGTGTCATTTTTCAGCAACTAGCCAGAGAAGCAAAAGGCAAAAAACTTTGCACAGTTTTCTTCCAAACAAGCCGTGTAAGTTGAGTAATGCTGCTGCATGCAGATAACAGTAGCTAAATGATGACTAGTTAACCCATGCCAGTATTATGTTACGTAATTATGTTAAGGTAGTTAAGCATACTA
The DNA here is from genome assembly GCA_014839685.1 of Anableps anableps. Classification (NCBI taxonomy): domain Eukaryota; kingdom Metazoa; phylum Chordata; class Actinopteri; order Cyprinodontiformes; family Anablepidae; genus Anableps; species Anableps anableps. The sequence continues at coordinate 12,482,462 of CM026066.1, read as the reverse complement.
ACATTACGTATTTTACGTCCCTTGCTAGTTAATACCAGGAATAAACCAAACCCTCCTGTACAGAAGTATTGCTCACTATAGCTTTCCACATATTTAAAAGAAATCTTTTTTGTCACAATAGAAAGAGCAAAGAGTCAGGGAGGAGATATTAGACCAGAGGCCAGCAGCAGGATGATGATGCAGGGTCTCCTCAGGTAAGGAGGGATTAGAACTCACTGAGAAAAAGAAATCTATTGGAGGGAGAAATGCAATAGATTTGCATTTATAGATTAGAGGTATCACAGATATTTCAGAATAACTCTTGTTCACACTCAAAAATATTTTTTGACTGTGTTATCGGTAGCACAGAGAGAAGGCCATGTGTAGTTTATATTTAGACATATTTTTTTTAGACATTATTTGACCTCTGCATTATTGGTGTCCTAAAAGGCAGCAGATAGCAGTCATTCTATTTTTATTTATCTTGAATAAATTTGCACATCTGTGCTGTCACATTTGACTAAAATGCCAGTGTGTTTCATGTTATGGTCAATGTTCATACCATTAGATAAAAATATTAGGGTTATTACCATGATACCTGCCATTTCCATTCCACTTTGTGTGGTAAGTTATACTTTGCATACAGAAATGGTGTTTTACTGAACATTTCATGTTCAGTGTTGGCATTTGGCACTTAACGATCTGGCTACTTACCCTGTAGATGTTTGAGGCTAGCTGTGTCTACTCAACCAGAGTTTAACAGCTCAAACTTTAGATTGTTAGTTTGCAGTTTAAAGAATTAAATTAATGTTCAGTAAATTAATTGATTTAGAGGATGAGTGACCTTTATTAATGGCTTCCACCATGGCAGCATTATTGCATTATGCGCTTCCTTTTCCAATAGCGGCCCCAGAGGCAGCAAGCTGCGGTGATGGGGACATTCTCATAGAGAGCGGAGGACTCAGACTTCGGGAAAGAGGGCAGCCACAGTCGGTGAACCACTTGTCTGGGAAGAACCCCCCAAAACTGGAGGACAGAGCTGCGTCCGTGAAAAACTGCAGCAAGTCGGCCAAGAGGACGACATCATTATGGAAAAAGGATATGCCTTTCCAGTCAGAAAGCAGCTTCGACCAGAACGCAAGGTCGGAGCAGCAGCCCTCATCCAAGGAGACTTGGTTGAGCAGGGAAGGGTCTGAACTGGCCAGGTCGAGTAGGCAAGAGATAAAAGAGCGGCCTTGGGGAGTAATGCACATTGCGAAGTTGAAGTGACCATGCAAACACAGGAGCTGGCGCTTGGAAATAACCGCAGATGACACAAAAGAATAAGAAATCTTGCAAATGCAAGACAACTTGTCTACCAGCAATGAGGCAACCATAGAGACAGAATCCAGAGTGATGCCCAGGAATTCCAGCCATGTGGCCAGATCCACTGTCTTCTCCTCGGACAGGAGAATGCAGACATAGAGGAAAAGCTGACGGAGCTTCGCCAAAGAGGGACCAGGAGAGGAGGACGGGGGAACGATGAGTAGGAAATCATTGAGGAGGTGCAGCACAGCGGGGAGCCTGGAAGCATTAAGAAGGATCCAGCACAGGGCTTCGGACAGGGTGTCGAACAAGCTGGGGCTATTCCTGCAGCCAAAGGTAAGCCTCATGGCAAAGTAAAAGGAACGGTCCCATTTAGCTCCCAGCAGGTGCCATTGGGACGGGTGCACGGGCATCACTTTGAAGGCATCAGTAATGTCAGCCTTAGCAAACCATGCGTCCCTCCCAGTGACTTTTAATAAGGGAGATAGCATGGTCGACCAAAGCGTAAAGAAGAGAGAAGTGCGTCTTGGCAATGAGACTGTTGATGCTTAGGTGGGGGCCGAAGTGAGGAGCGGAAAGCTCAAGAATGTGGTGCTTCTGTCTGGAATATTTCTGGGTGGTGACGTCAAGAGGGCTAACACGGAATGGGGAAAATGAGGGGTAGAGGGGGAGGGGGTCCTAAAGAGACTGATCATGTAGCCCTTAGAAACCTCTTTGAGCAAGAGACAGACCATTACATCCGGTGCACGGCGCGCAGACTTGAGGTTGCGGCAAATGAGGGAGAGGGTAGGAGGGGAGGGGAAGGGACACCTATGAAGATCCCTGGGAGAGACCAGTGAGGAGGAAATTAATGAAAGGGCGGTCAGGTTGAAGCTGGAAAAGGGGGGGCACTTCGGGGACAACAATGGGCGTGGACAGGTGACGGGAGATCAGGACTAGGATCCGCGATGGCCTCTGCTGGGAGGCAGCCGGTCAGAGATCAGAGAGACCAGATTGACGTACACCCCCTGCAGGATCTTTGAGCGGACCCTGTGGGAGATGTTTTTTCGTGCATGGGTACGTAATGCCTACATTAACATTAAAACTTAATATTGCCTTGAGGCAATATTAAGTTTTTAACTCCAACTGTGACCTGTTTTCCTAAAGTTCTGTTGTCTTAAGAGACAAATCTTTGGTAGTGGTGTATTTTCTAAATTATATTTACATCTTACTCTTATACTTGGTCTTACTTTGCACAACCAGAGATGAGTATGCAGACTGTTTAAGAAAAAACAGGCTGTAAAAGTTAAGTTACTGGAGCAGGATTCAGTTTAACTAAATCTTCAAAATGCATGAATTGGCTGTTTTATTCATATACCAATGTTTCAGTGCAACTACAAAGTTATTGAAACTAATGTAAGACGTTAAAACCCAGATTAACAGAAAAATGTTAACTTAAGTTGAATTATTTCCTGACAAACTTCAGTAAGTTCCTGTTCTGTTTAGACTGAAACAGCATTTGTACACTGTCAAACTTAACAGAAAGTATTCTCAAAAATACTTTAAACCCTTCGCAAGAGAGAGAAGCAGAGACAGAGTTTTACTCTTAGGTGGTTTGCATAATGGAAACTTTAAAGCTTAGATTTAAAAATATAACATAAGCAACCCTCTTATAAGTGTATGGAACTGAAGAAATCACAAGTATCTCCCTACTTAGAGATTTCCTCTGTCTTTGCAGGACCTAAATGTTTCAGATCACTGAACAAATAGCAAAAAAAAAAAAAAAAAAAAAAAAAAAAAAAAAAAAAAAACCTGTATAAATACAAAGGAGTTTCAAACTGATAAGTTTAAATCAAAGAATTTCCACAACTCAATTGGCATTACTGGAATGACAACTACCCACTGAACCTGATAACTGGTTGTGCCACCTTTGGCAACAATAACTGCCATTTAGTCTTTTAAATCATGAAGGAACTTTGTCCACTCTTTTTTTGGAGAATTGTTTTAATGCAATGTGATGGGGTTTTTGTCATAATGCGGCGCTTAAGCCAAAAAAAAAAACAAACAAACAAAACACACACACACACACACACACACACACACACACACACACACACACACACACACACACAAAATCAAGACAAGGTTTATTAGGACTCTGGGGAGTCTTTTCAGAGGATGAGTGGGGCCTTGCTGTGGAAGAAAATGCAGTTATAAGTAGGATTCAACCAAGGAGATGTTTGGTGGCATGTTCAAGTGGAATGGAAATGGCTTACTTTTAGCACTGACACAGGGGCTGAGAGGGGGAGTCAACTGGAGTCTGGGTGCTGAGGAGCCAGAGAACAGACGAGATCCACAGTGGAGAAGAAGGAAGCAGGTGAGTCCAGGTATGGTAAACTACCAGATTGTGAGTGAGCAGGGCTTTCCAGGTGGATGCTTGAAGAGGGAATAAACACCAGAGTGAGGTTTCTCAAAAATCCTTGCAAAAACAACCTGCACAGAGAAAAACAGGCCAAGTCACAAAAATCTCAAGGAAGGTAACTCAAGAAAGACTCACTTTTCACAGGTAAACAGGAGCCAAAAATCACCAAGTTAGGTCAAAATACTGGTCTGAACCCAACTTAAAAAGCTTACAGGTCATCAGGGAAGAATCAGCTGCAGGTGTATAGAGCAGCACCGAAGAGAAAACTGTGCCCATGCATGTTGGCTAAGCAGAGCTAGGGTGGATCTCACCTGCAGGGAGGAGGAAATAAACAGGGAGGGGAAAGAGATGGAGAAAAAGAAAAGGTCCAACAGCACCCAGATACAAACAGTTTTAACCAAGAATTATCTACTTTTCTTCTTTCTTTTTTTAATGACACGTTTAAGGTCATACTACAACTTCTCAATTAGATCTAAGTCCATTGACTAGACCACATTAAAACTTTTATTTTTCTTTTTGGAATCAGGCCTGACTGTCACTAGTGAAACTGATCAGATCATTGTATGGCTGCTTTTTGTATTTACTTGGGTTATTTTTGTCTGATTTGAAAATTTGTTTGTAGATCTGAAACATTTAAGTGTGAATAGCAAAAACAGAAGAAATTTTTGAGGGGACACATAGCTTTGTCACAGCACCACATTTATAAGATAATTTCATCAACTTTCAAACCTTGATGAGATGCTGTTGTGTAAATTAGCTTTATGCAGAGAACATAAAATTATTATGGAACTGATTCAGGCCTAAAATTTATGATCCAGCTGCTTTGATTCTGGGAGTTATTTGAAATCCCGACTAATTTCACAGAATATTTTTCCATCCTCCAGAGCAGCATGGCTATAGGCTACGTGGTGTAATGGGAAGTCATTAGCTTTCGGTCTGATGCAGTTTGTTCTCAGTCCCTCGCTGCTGCATTTATATTTCATATCTCATGTTTCACACTGTATTAACAGCTGTGGCTTGTTTTTGCCATCTGCAGACGCTTACTTTAGTTTACCCGGCTTTGTAATAATAACATGTTTTCTTCTTGCAGCTCTCTCAATAGACAACGTACTGCACATTTTTGACAGGTGCTGAGGCATTTGCTCCAGAGACATGATGAGGAGGGTTATTACTGCATTATTTAGTTCCCTCGCAAATAAACAAACACATCCCCTTCCCAGTATTATGTGTGTCTCGCTAGTCAGGGCTCTGTTTTGCATAGCTCTAACTCTGAGCACCAAATTATGATTTACGCTGTCTAGCAGGAACCTCAGTGCCCCTTTTTACCTTCAACAAGACCCACTTAGTGTCAAATATTTTCCCTTCCATACCCTCTCATTTGCTCAGTATCTATCTCCTTTTATGACCTTTTTACATTCACCTTGCCTTGTTTCACCTTCTTGCTATCACCACAGTGGCTCAGGTTCCGCTCCACAGTCTAGTTTCAGTATAATAACTTGACACTTCACATTGCATTAGTCTTAGTCCTGACAACAAGGTTATGTGACCTATAGTGTCAGAGAGCATACAGCATAGTTGCCCGCAGTAGCTATTTATCAAGGCAGCTTTGGGCCACCTATGATTCAGAGCATAACAAATACAGATGTGAGGCAGTTAAACTGAGGACATATTTGTCCAGTGACTCGAGTTTTAGTCAGCAAACATCATCACAGTTTTTTTTTTTTTTCGCTGTTTAGTGATATATGCAATTTTTTTAAACTTGCATTAAAAAATTAATCTTTGATTTAAAGATTAGAATTATTCAAAAGTCATTAAAGTAGTTTAAAAACTGGTCACAGCCACATGAGTTGTTTTGTATGAATCAAAATTTATTATTTTTTTCTATAAATAACATGTAATAGTGTATAATGGCCATGTTTCAGAGCATGTAATTAATATTGGATAAATACACATTCTTTATTTGTTCTGCATCTGACCTCAACTATTGACTGAGCCATGACATGTACAAAAAAATTAAGCCTCAGGTTGAGCAGAAGAAGTCTGGCTTTGAGCCCTAAGGAAGCCATTACGAAGCCAGTGAACTCACTAGTGAACAACCCCAAAAAGCTGCTCCCTACTGGTAGGATGTCATGTTTTTTGTTTATATCATTAGTCATTGTACCAGTTTGGGCCATCAAGCCTTAGAAGAATACTGCAATTGACTATTATTGCATATTGTCATGAGAAACCATTATCTTATATGACCCAAACTGAGTATCTCATGACTTTAGCAGAGGGATGGTAAATGGTAAATGGCCAGTACTTGTAAAGCGCCTTATCTAGTCCAGAGGACCTCAAAGTGCTTTACGCTACATTCAGTCATTCACTCATTCACACATGGGATTGGAAAACATGATCTATAACCCATTCTCACTAAGCAAAAAGTACTTGAAAAGACACAAAAAATACAACATTGGCTTCTTTCCAACCAATGTAAAAATGTGTGAAATGTGAAAAGTGACTAAAATTGTAGAGAACTCTGGAGAAGTGAGAGTGGAAAAGTATGGAATCTTAACATGAAAAATGTGAGGGAACCCTGACTTTAAATTATATTCACATACAAATATAATGAATGTATGCATGTACTGTTAGCAACAAATGGGCTGTTCATTGGTGTTAACTTAAAAAACAATAGATAGGCATAAGTTTATTGGTACACAGTAGGCATTTGTGTTCAGCCCCCATCCCACACCCCTCTTTACATTTCTCCCTCATATGCTCTGGTATTAAAAACCATCTCACAGGACATACAACCACTGGAACCATTGTAGCCACTATGCATCACTGTGCTGCATAATTTATTTTATTGCACAAGAAGTAAACCTCGATCAGTCTTCCACACAGTCACAGCTTTACTGAACATGTTTATCTTGTTTATCCCCCCTGTCTCTCTTTCTCTCTCTGCTGGAGTCTCTTGGGTCCGAGTGGCCCCTGTCTGCTTCCTGGTGGTGTCTGGGAGCCCACGTCTGGGAGGCACCAGGATTATTTTCCTTCTCCAGCAGTTGTCACTAGTGTCGACTCAAATAATTTATCTTGCTAATGGCAGGTAGGTCAGTTGAGCACCATAATTGTGATTTCCGTCTTGCTGTTGCTCCTTAATATCTAAATGATATAGAAAACACCAAAACCAGCTCTGGTAAATAACAGGTCTACATGATCAGTCTCTAAGAGGATTTGAATATTAACTTGAGTCACAAAGTAAGAGTATAGATTGTTTAATTTATTATTAAATGAACATAAAAAAATCAAAATAAATAAGAAAAAAATTATGTATGCGTAACAGAGTGAAAAGAAACATAAAATAAGTACTGAAAACATTTCCTGAAATGTACTGAATAATTATTAGAAATGCCTTGTTTGGTATTTGAAATTTGCTAATACCATATAATAAAAAATGTTCCCACTCCCAAATTTCACTGTTGGCATGATGTTTTAGAGGTGTTGTTCAGTGCCTTTTCTTGACATCCAAAGATTTTAGCTTTGGTTCTGATCAGACTATCTTCTACCAGTGTGCTTTTTCTTCAGCAGTGGAGCCTTACGTTGTGAGTGTTACTAGAAACCATTGTAATTGGCTGCTATATTTTCTTCATGGAAAATCTGGACCTGGAAATCGCAGCTCTGCCTGAACCTCTCTGTGAGTGGTCTTTTAAGAACTTTTCCAATTATTCTTTTGAATTCTTTGCCAGAAATCTTGGAGGGACCACCTGGTTGTGGCTGGTTTTTATGGTAAAATTCTATTATTTCCTATCCTGGATTATGGCCCCAACAGTGCTCACAAGGACATTCAGAAGTTGGCATAGCTCTGTAACCATTGCCATCAGCATGATTTGCAGCAAAAAGAATAAATGTCTTGATAAAGCTCTTTGCTTTTACCCTCTTTGCTTATAAGGGCCAATGTTTTAATAGGCCATCAGTTAGGATTTAACCAGTTGATAATATTTTGGATTGATAGGGTGCAGGATTGATTTATACAGCTGGTTTCTTGGCTTTCTGTGCATTTCTGCAGCTTCTTTTCTTCAAGTGATCAACAGTTATTACCTGAATCATCTGTTTTCATTTGTTTATATGTGTGCATTATATACATTGTTAATATCTTTTGATGTAAATTATATGTTAATATGTTTTAGAAATACATTTACTGAAGAAGGTTGGCATCCTGACACCTTAATTGCTCCATTGTATATCATTTTAAAACTTGGGAATTGCTAAAGGATTTTAAATTATTTAAGTCCTCAAGTGGCACTTAGATTATTTCTGTACTGTATGGAGCCAACTGCTAGTCATGAGCTAGATAATAAAAGACATTTTCCATATGTATATAATGAGCTGTATGCTTTTTAAACAGTTAACAGATTTTCTTCAGAGTTACAAGAATGAAATCAGCAGTCAGTTGGAGTCACTGGGCCATGAATCTCCAGAGAAAAGTGTACATGAAATGAGCCCGGGCTGATTTCAGTCAGGGAGGAAGGTCGTCACCACACAAATGAAAAACATGAGAAGTGGTTCAAGGTCTAATCAAGTCCTCAGACTGCACTCACTGGGAGCAATTAAGTTCCTCCCTCTCAGTGAACATAGGTAACCAGATCCCTCTATTGACATTCTCAATAAAAGGTCATTTACTGTATGGATAAAATGATCAGCCTCCATTGCCTGAGAACCTTATAGCATAAAATGGATCTGAAAATTGTGGTCAGAGCTGCAACCAAAAATAGCAAGTTATTTACAAAATTGGCAATGACACAAAATCGAAGAAAGGATCCACTTGAACAAGCAAAATGAATACATTTAAGAGGTGCACCAACAATAAATGATGCACTGTGTATTTGGAATCTACAGGCAGCATCTTCGCTGCATGAATTTCAAGATCTTGGCACTGAGTCCAACTCAACCGCAGGAATTCATTACCATCATTGCTGGTCTGACACAAATTAAGTCCTCGTACTTTCTGTCGTGCCTCTCAGACCACAATTCTTCATCATAAGTCATCCCTAATTTGTATGGTTGTCATGGGCAGTTGTTGTCAAGTCTGTTATCTGGCTGCTTTCTTTGTCAAAGTCTGGCAGGACTGGACGGACTGAAGTGAGAGAGCAATGCCATTTTCACACGCTGATCCTACCTGCATTGTTACAAAAATCTAGTAATGGCTTTGAGCTGAAACATGAAGTATGACATGGATACTTGTATTTTCTCTTGTTAAATATGTTTTTTAAAAAGGGTTGTCATACTTGCACAAAGTGTAAAAGTCCAAACCTAAAGAAAATATTATACAATATGTTATTAAAAGTGGGAAACATTTACTCTTGTATTTTATCCCTCAAAGAAAACTATGTATTTTTGTGCTTTTTAGATCATCTGACTTTTAAATTATATCCTTGTTTTAAAGCTAACTTTAAGATGAAAATAAAGGAAGTCTGATAAAGGATGTAAATACCAAATGGTCCCATAAAACCCCTGTTCTACAACATAAACACAGATTCCTAGATGACCAACAAGTCAACCTCTTATTAATTTCATCTTGCCGGCATAAATAAGCATAAATAAATTCTTTTTAGTGTTTTCAGATCATCTTAAATACCCAGTCAAGTTTGAATAATGTGAATATACTGAAGGTTCAAGCTTAACTAAAGGATTAAGCCAAAGTTTGAAATGATATAAAGGAAATACAGAAAATAAATTCCAAAGGTTCAGCACTACATAAAAAGCTTGAGAAATTAGCAGGAGCGGGAAAAAAAGCAACTTAATTTATGATAGTCAGGAATCAGCTGTCATCTATCTATAAATGATTTTTCTGCTACCCCGCCATCTCTGTTAATTACTTCCACAGCAACACATAAATCCCCTGGGCTCTTTACCAAAAAGCAAAAAGAAAAAAAGGCAAAAAAGAAAAAAAAAACAGTGTATCACTCTAACTCACTGGCTGGAAAAAACAAAGTGCACTTTTTAATTGCAACATGTTACCGTTACAACCACACATTTCAATGTATTTTATTGTGATTTCATATGAAAAAAGCAAAACAAAGTAATATACAGCTGTCAAGTAGAAGTACATTACTACAGTTTTCCCCCACCTCACTGTGCAATTACAACTGCATGGCACTTTGGGGTATACGTCTCTACCAGATGTGCATGTCTAGTAACTGACATTTTTGCCCATCTTTTTGTAGGATATCTCAAGCTTTGTTTGATTAAATGGATGTTCAAGTGTTGCCACAGATTCTCAATTAGATTTAGGTCTGGACTTTGACTGGACTGAATAGGCCCTCTGCTATATCCATACTAAGATTAAACTATGTACAGGGGAACTCTGAAGGCAATTGGTTGCACTGGATTTTACTTAGGGGTATCAGAGTAAGAAGGTCTGGAAACAAACACAGACCACACCTTCAGATAACATATAAAATGCTTTTGCAAAGTACTGTATAGGTTCCAGAGGTTAAAGTTAACAGCTAGTCTAGGAAGGGCCAAGGTAAAAGTGAACTTTACTATCTTAAAACAACTCCATTCTAAAAAAAATCCCAGAGTGATGTATGTGAATGCTAATTTAGCAATCTTTAAACTGTTGTCATGTTTGTGTTGCGTAAATAATCACAGATTATTTACACTGGAAATGAGGATGGGACCGGGTGCACCATGAATGATCTTCCTCTGTAAAAAAAAGTACTGAGGACAGAACATGTGAAGCTGTTCTGCTTGGACTAACGGTCTAATATAAAGGTAAAGCACTGTAAACATCTCAAATATTAATGTATTTAAAAAAATGCTATTTTAATGATTTTTAGATTAACTTACTTTTCTGTTGGGTAGTTACAGTAAGTGCAAACACTGAAAAGATTCTGTGCTCTGTATGTGTTTCAAACAGAAAGATTATTAGTGGTGCACCACCCCCAACCTCTTGTGTATAATAAACATTAGCTTCCCTAAAAATAACTTCCCAATGCATTGTTGATCACTGTCAAGATTCATAAAACATTGTGCTATGAGGGTTTTTTTTAGAATTTTAGAAGCTATAGCTTCAGTTTTGAAATAGCTTTAGAATGGCCCAGTTTTACCTTCGCAGAAAACTTCAATAGGGAATATAAAGGGATTGATACCAGCTGAAGTTCTGAAGATGAATTTCTCTTCTCCACTGTTTGCTTCAGCCTCTGTGTCCATGTTAGTGTATATCATAGCTCATAAGATTCACATTTAATTTCTGTCCTTACAATCCCTTACAGTCCTTATCACTGGCCCAGAAGTTCACTATGCAGCAACGCTGAGGGTTTGTTTGTTTGTTTGTTTGTTTTTTACCATGCTTTTCAAGAACTTTGCATTTTAGTAAAATCCTGTCTAGAAAATTCATATCCTATTTCAAATTCAATTTATTCTGTTGCTGTTTTATAGTAAATGTACAGTAGTTAAAAGAAAGTGTGCATCTTGTTATACACTTAAAGCAATTGCAACAGCTATTCAGTTTCTCTGGTTCAAAATTTAAAATGCTTATAATTAGTCAAACTTGACTAGGTGCGAGTATATTGAACACAGATTTTTAAAAAATACAATTTAAGATTTCTGAAACACGAAAAGGAAAAGAAAACAAAGAAAATACCAAAAGGGGAATTTCATTTTTTACATCAGAGCCTCCCAGCAATATATGAGGTAGTTAAACATGGACTTGATTATTCTAAACTAATTGAATGACTGAAAAAAACCCCCAAAATATAGTTTTGTGAAATCTTTACTATATTTGTGAAAACAAAACTTCTTAGTTTTCCCCCCAAAATTGCTCAAATCTCGTCTCATTTCATGGGCTAGAGGTATTGTTACACCCACATCATTAACCTTTACTTATTAATGACAAAAACAACAGATGTTCGTGCATGTTACTTGCGTTTTTGTCCTCAACAAAAATGATTTTACAATGATAATGAATCATGGATGAGGCAAAAAGTGTATTTATCTCAAAGTCGCCCAAAACGAGGGTTATGATTAGATTCACACTTTCACTGAGTCCCTCTGAAGTGAGATGCAGCATACAGTATAGGTGTAAGAGAACAAACAGAAATAGCAAGAAATGTTTACAAAAAGTATTAACCTAGGATTGTTTTTGGAATATAATATGCATAGTGATAACTGAAGTCTCTGTGTAAAATTAAGACAGCCTGTGAGGTGGTTTAAGTTTTTCCTGTCCATGTCAACTACTTTGTTCCCACTGGGTTCAGCACATTTCAGCCAGAGTTGTCACACCCGTGCATCTTACTTGCTTGTACTGCTTACTTGCAAAGTGACATTCTTATTCATGTCTAAGTAGGCATAAGCGACACAAAGGACCCCTCACACAGAATGGGGTTTCAGTCAGTGTGATCCTACATGGTAAATAGAAGCAAAGTTGTTGCGCTGATGCATTGACATGACATCGAAGCAAACCTCTGCATCAACATACAGTTGGCTATCTTTGGAAAGTGATGATGATCATAGCGGTGCCTCTCATCAACAGTGAGAAAGATTGCAACGAACAGCCGTCTGTGCACTACATCCCATCTGACAAGCTGAGCAGCACGGGCCCTTAAAAGTGCACTTGTCAGGAAGTCGGAACTAATAGTGCAATGTCTAACTCCAGAAGATTAACCAAGCAATGACATAAGCTGTGGCTGCTCTGGTGTTTAGAAGTCGCTTTTTTGAAAAATGTCTGTGGCACTCGTACGTGAGGTGAGAGAAATGAAGGCGCCGCAGGAGTGGAAAATAAGTGAAATGCAAGTCACAGGTAGCAATATTTTGATAAAGTAATCATGCTCCAGGAGCAAAGCTTGGACTCTGATATCAGCCCTTGGTGATTCCACAGAGCTGCTCCAAACGTCGGCGGCATCAGATTTACAAATTGAAAATCATTAATAATTCTAACCAGGATGTGATAAATCTGGAATCACTCCCGATGAACCTGGACACACTTTCATAAATCAAAAAGATTACTTGGGAATTTTTAAAAATTTGACGTCAAAGTGTCAGCCTTACTAATGGTTTTTGTAGATTCCTTACCGTGATATATCATTAATCTGAGATACATTTGAAGTGTGTCACCGGGGCAATATGTGATCCCTTTAATATTAAGAATATGCAGGTCTGTGTCAATACTAGAGATGAGAGGGATAAAATAGGTGGGGAAAAAAATCCTTTTGGTTGCATTTTGACAAGGTGGTTCAATGAATATTTAAGTAAACCACATCAAGATTGAAATATTCTTATATAGTGCTGTGAAGAAGTATTTGGACCCCCACAGATTCCTTATGTTTTCACTTTTTTTGTCACACATAAATGTTTCAGATCATCACTTTAAGAACACATTTTATTTTATTTATTTAGGGAAAAAGCTATCCAAAGCAACCTAGCTATTTGTAAAGTAACTGTAATTATCCCATTTTTTTTTTTTTAAAGCTGAGATTATTTTCACAAGCCTGCTTATTACAACACATCTCACAAAATGAAATAGGGTAAAATAAACTAAACAGCAATACAAAGTTGTAAAGCTTTGGGAACACACTGAACCCCAGTGAGAATCATTATCCATCAATGAGGAAACATAGAACAGTGGCAAACCTTGCCAGGAGGCTGGCCAAAGTTGCTCTAAGAGCACATCTACAACTTATCCAGGAAGTGAGAGGCCACATTTACCTCAATTAAGGTCAAAGTTCATGACTCAACGCTGAGAAAGAGGGTGGGTAAAAGTGGCATTCATGAAGGCCTGTCTCATACTAACCAGTCAACATGTTGATGATCCCTAAGACTTTTAGGAAAAGTGGACTGATGAAAGAAAAGTAACTTTTTGAAAGGTTCATGTCCTGACACATCTGACATAAAACTGACACAGCATCTCAGATAAAGACGTAATACTGACAGTCGAAAATGGTTGTAATGGTGTGATGGTCTGCTGCTGCTTTGCCACTTCAGCACTTGGAATACTTGCTGTATTAGATGGAACCATGAATTCTGTTCTCTACCAAGAAAAACTGAAGGACCTGACCTTAAGCTCAAGCACATTTGGATTAGGACAACAGTCCAAAACACACCAGGAAGTGAACCTGTAAACAGATTTTAAAAATCCCTTAAATGATTGTTTAAGGAGAAGCCAAGTCAAAGTCCAGACTTTAATCTGATTGAGATACCGTGGCATTTGCTATTCTTGCTTGAAAACCCTTCAATGAAACATTTAAGCGTGACAAAAAAGCAAAAACTCAAAAAGTCTTTTTCACAGTACTGTCTTTAATAGTAACTGGTGGTGGTGCGTCGTGTAGTAATAAGCATGATCAAGAATTGATATTGAGGCATATGACCTACAGTAGAAATAATAACAAAACTCTACCTCTGTTTCTCTGCAAATATCCACAAAGAAGCCACAACATCACCAAAAATCCACATCACTGCTGAAATACTTTCTTTATTCAGAGAGCGGTATTGCTAAGACTTAGAGTGCTATTGTGAAAAAGGAGGTATTGAACGTGATGGCAAACAGGGCAACTCTGTAATCTAAATGTCATTCACTGAAAAGCATCTCCCACACAGCCAAGGGCTTTCATCTGAATGTGCCTCCAAAAGATTCAATTACTTTTTCTCTCCCTCTCCTTTTTTCACCCTCTGATCTCCACCGTTCCCATGCACTCACTAGTTGCTTATCTGCTGTGATTATAGTCATTATGAAGCAGCCATGTCCACAGTGAGATTTCATCATGGGGAGACATGCTCTGCCAGCTGCCTCTGCAACCAGGTCCCGTTTAGTAAAATGAGCTGTGCAAAGAGCAAAAGCTGGAGAAGTAATACTGAATAATACAAAGCCTTTGCTTTGCATTAAGGAGAACTAAGTAAAAAAAAAAAAAAAAAAAAAAAAAGATTCTGTGTCGTATAAAGCACAAGTGGCTCCCTCGAAAAGCATAAAGGTGTGGAAATGCACAGCTCTGACTAGTTCTTATTCTGCAGAAGTGTGGCAGCCTGAGGATACAGGGATGAATCAGACAACACAGCTGCTCTTTTCATGTTCAAAATCTGTTCCTCGCACGTCTCCGTCTAGGTTTCGGCAGAGGGGAGGAGTTTAAGTGCAACGGAACAAAACTCATTTTTTGACAATGACATCAAAGGAGATGGCTGCTTTTGTGTTTGAAGTGGAGCATGTTTGAAGTGTTCTGAAGACAGTGGAGTGGTGGGGCAAGTTCATTGTTGCTTCGCTCTGGGGATGATTATCAGCTGCTATCGGCACGAATCTCTGAAACAACTGTCAGTGTGACATGTGAATAATGATCTCCCTTTTTCACCTGCTGATGCCAAACCAGCTCTGACACCTAAATATCTACCAGGGCTTTAGACTTTCATTTCTTCCTCTGGCTGCAGTATTAGCCTGCTGCTGGAAATTATGTGAATGCCTTTTTTAAGCCCAACCTTTTGCTTTGTTCTTCTGAGTTCTATGGAAACAGTTAATGTATAGTAAAAATACACACGTACTGATGTTTAAGTGATGCTAAAACATTTTCTCTGAAACGATTTTTAAATATTTAGAGTATCTTTAATGTATTAACATAGATTTCGTACTGGATTGGACAAAAGTGCTACTATATATTCAATATATATGCCAAAGAAACTGTAGAATTCAGTAAGTACTGTGATAAAATATATTGCCTTGCAATACCTTTGTGAAGCAAACGAATAATGATTTTTTTAATGCATTTTACCATATTACAACCAAAAACTTTATATTGATGAACCAACAAAAGCTGCCTTTTACTATGAGTGCAGCTGCAAGTCTTTTGAGGTGTCTCTACCATCTTTGCACACCTAGTGACTTAAAATTGTATGGTATTGGATTTAGGTTCTCCATAGCTCTTAGTTTCTCAATTGGATTTAGGTCTAGACTTTGACTGGGCCATTCTAAAGCATGAACATGGTTTCACTGAAACCATTCCATTGTTACCCAGGCTGCTAGAATGTAAAATTGCAGTGTCTAATACATTTATTCCAAAGTTAGATTGCATTTACTTTCATCCATCATTCATCATCCATCATAAGCATCACCACATCATGATGCTGCTACTATCATGTTTCACAGTGGGGATAGTGTGTTCAGGGCTTTCCATAGCGTTTTGCATTTGGGCCAAAAAACAATTTTCTCTTTCCTGACACTAAATTTGGTGGTATCAGAATGAAGGGGGACAACTACAAATGGAGGTCACACCTTAGAAATTTTCACTCGTAAAAGTCATTGAAAACCATGGATCGTTTTAATTACTCTTCACAACTATTGCAACTTTGTGTTTGTCTGTCACATGAAATACCAAAATTAAAACACATTAGAGTTTGTGGTTGTAACGTGACAAACCGTGAAAAGGTTCAAGGAGTATATACTATATTGAAAAATCAAATAAAACTTTCAGACACCTCTGCAATTGATGCACATACATTTACTTGAGTCGCAGTTTTTGTCCATAAATTGTAAGTGCTGTGCTAGAAAATTTCAGTTTTCCTCTTTAAAATGATATGAGTCAAAGAGCAAAGGCTGACACTGCCCTTAAGTATTAAGCACTCATTCATATTAGCTACTCTCACATAACGGCACAGCCCTAATGGTTACATTAACCTAGTAAAATAGACAAGTTAACAGTCTTTCCGATATGAGTAGAAAGCTCTAAATTTAGTTGAGCCTCTAAAATCGTCCTCTGCTAACTATTATTGTACATGGGTTGGCAGTCCATAGTCCAGCCTGTAAAATCTTTAAGGAAGGGTCATTAAGGATATTTCATTATCTCCATATTGCCAAGGTCAGGTTGTCCATATATCCACTTTAAAGCTGCTAGGGGAATATGCTGCGACTGTAGTATAATAGACCAGAAAATGTCCACACCAGGAATGATGGGAAATCAATATTGGGCCCAGCTCATCAATACAAACCCCATTTTCACAAGCAGGAAGAAGGTTCTCTGGAAAAAAAAAATGTTGAGAGAAATAGATTGAATCAGGGCGAGAGAATAAAATAAAACAATGTTTTATTGTTAATAAAATGTTTGCTTTTCTGCTCTACAATGAGCTGAGAGACTCGCTGCCGAAGAGGTTTAAATTGGTTTTGGCTTGATTTTGCTTTAATCTGCCAGCACTGGATTAGACAGTCCATAAATGTCCCGGCACAGTCATGTAACCACGTTAAAGGAGAAAGAAACATGGGTTGTGACAATGATTTGCCACATTTGTTACAGCAGTGGCAGCCAAGAGCCTCAGTCTGCCTATGGACTGTTAGAAGGAATGTTGATGCCTTTAGTTTATTGCAGGGTGATGGCAAGAGGAAACATTCAGCCAGAATACCAGCAAACAAAGAAATATTCATATCATAACAACATTCAATCACTCTTGCCCTCTTCTCTCATATTGTGCTCATATTTTTTAAGTTGGAAATTTTTAATTAAGCAGAGCTGGAACATTATGATGTTTATAATACTTGTCCAAAGCATAACTACTGTAAGGTGAAACAGCCGGTGCATGTAGGCTATTTGTTCAATAAACAAAGCAGAGCGTTGTGGTCCTACGTGGAATTTACAATGTGCTATGGTGGAGAAAAGAGAAAACAGCCCGTGGTTGTTTAACCAGCCAGTGGTAGCCTTGGGCGCTGTTTGTTTATGCAGCACAGCTTCCAACAAATGAATATCACACTGGCAAACTGATGTTGGAAGAAAAGAAGTCTGAATACAAAAGCAACCTCCCTCCTCCTTCTTTTCTGCCAAACGACCACCAGCATCAACATAGTCCCCAAATATTTCAGCTTATGGTTATTACAGGGTTTCTGCAGGATCATAAAAAACTCTTACATTTCATGATTTCTGTTTCAGGCCTTACAAACCATAACATTTGTCCAGAGTTTTCCATACAATGTCTTAAATTACAATTATTTACATTTTCAATTTGTATGTTTGTTTTTGGCTTCTTGTATCTGTTTTTTTTAATTTATATAAGAAATAGACTTCCATTTATTTATAGTTATCATTCTCTAAGTTCTGCTTAGGAATTTAGGGTATGAAACCATACAGGCCTCAAACTTTACTCATAAAAAAAGTCTTAAATCTAGCTTCCTGAAATTAACAGAAACCCTGCTTTTTTGTTTCTGCCTCTCCATATTATGAAATGATATGTAAGGGGTGTGAAGAGATGTTGATCTCCCAACATTGAGATGCCAGTGCGGTGCATTTCTTATCTATTAAAATCTGCTTAGTGAAGCATAATTTGGTTCCTCTCATTATGACTTGATCTTGCTAAGTAAGTACAAGCTATTATTATGAAACCCAGTGTTGAAGGTCAGTTCTTTAAATTTGATAATCTGCAGTTATTGGACTCTTATTTTGAAGTACAAAGGAAGTAGTCTTTCCTTTGCTGCCTGGTTTGTTAACAGAGCTGGGTAAGAAAGACCTCATCAGGCTAACTGACAACACTTGGCTACAAAAGCATTGAATAAGCCACTTATTCAGTGCTTTTGAGCATCTCATATTATTTTAATGAGTCTGGACTGCATTTTGTTATTTCATATTCAAAATTTAAAACACACTTTCACAGACTTTTGCATTTCTTGATAAATTATGTGGCTTCATCTGCAGAGATTATCAAAAAAAAAAGCATTAGCCAGTCTTGCACAATGCAGTGTAGATGCTTTACTCACATCAGCATGCTGGATGCTTGAAAGTGAAACTGATGGTCTGACTTAATTTCTGTCCATTTGGGATACCCATCGAGCAATTTAATTCCCAGACAGTCAAGTCCTAAAACTTTTTTAAAAAGCAACCACAAACCACCCCCTCTCAAAACAAACAAAAAAACCCCACTAATAACAAAGAGTGACATACCCCATTTTGATGCAGCAGCATACTAAAAATCACACCCTTGATCCTAATATATATGCACTATTTAGAGTGTGAGCACTTTAAAAATGACACAAGGACACGACAGGACCCTGTTGCAAAAGACATCTCCTGCTCATCTTTACATTTAGAACCATATAATACATGTTTAAAATGAGAGCACACAAGGCATGATAGGAAACAGATCAAATCTGAACTAGATCATTTTACTCAGCATAGAAATTCTTTGAAACAGCATAATCCATGAAATGTTTATTCTAATTGTACCAACACATAAAGGAAGGATTTTCTATTTTTTTGTCATTAAGACAACCTTAGAATTAAACCAGCATGAGTCCCAATATGTAGACTAGTTAAAACTAATAAATTATAAATTGACAATGTTCTTTGAAATACAGTTTTCGATTTGTGAAACCTTAATTTGTGAAAAAAGGGGATTTCTTTTTCCTTTTACAAAATGATAAGTAAAATCTTATCCCATCTCATGAACTAAATATGATGCTTCCCTAAAGCATATCCCACCTGTGCTATTTATTTGCATTGAATCACCAACTTTTTTACTGTACAGTAGATACATTTTCTTTGTGTGAAGATTACACATTGTCTGCTGCATGTTAATGGCTTATTGACCATGTATGGTGTAATGAGAGCTCGGATGCGGGGGCCACCATGATATATGAGGGTGAAAATTGGCCTCTGCCTCACTGATGACCTAATTTCAATATTCAGGGACTTGGGGATGGAAATGACACTTTTCACATTTAAGTGCTTTGTATTAGCCCCTGGCTTACTGTACCTCTGTCTAATCCCAGTTCACAGACTGGACCGCACACATTAGACGCTAGCATGGGTGGAAGAAGAGGATTGTCAGAATTACAGCCATTCATTGTGAACACAGCAAGGTTTCCATGCTACCAGGAAGGGCGCACAAAGAGACAGCATTCGACTTCTTCAAGGAGTCACCTTCATCTTTTTTACTCTCCCATTCAGCTGACTTGATGCATGCATCCAAGAAAATAAAGCAGAAGGCAGATTCCAAAAGGACTCTGTCTTCAGAGATAACCTTGAGGATGTATGGCATTTAGCATTCCGCTCAACCCCGGTCATGGCTTCCTGAAAGCGGTCATGGTTTCCCTAAAGCATATATTTTGATCCCCAGCCTTACATTGGGAAAATATTACCACCTCTTCATACAAAATAGGAAAGTTTCTTACATTTTCTTCTGCTTCCTGCTTCAAATTTAAAGACTGTCATTGCGTGTTAGGATAAAAGGGGGTGAAGCTCAATGACCTATTTGCATTTCTGTCTAGTGGAGGAGAAGAACAGGAGGGTGGGGTATATAGCTGAAGGTTGTGAAAAAGGCAGACTTATTTATCATTCATCCTTTATTTCTCTGGTATTAGTGAGTGGAGGTGTCATGTTTGGCACATCTAAACTCTGTGTTCTGCCAAAGAGATGTGACGCCAAGAGAAATAGGTGTTGTCTTAACCTTGAGCCTGATTTAAGCAAACATGAATATATTACATTCACCCCCCCCCCTCCACTCGCACAGTATTCTTACAATGCTTTTGTATATTAGGTACACTCTTTACTCCAGACAGTAATGTGAGCTGTCAGGCTCTGCACAAAAGGACAGGTAAAACGCAACACAGCAGCTTTCTTTTTCGACAAGTGAAGAAAAGATGCTCCATAAATGTATATATATATATATATATATATATATATATATATATATATATATATATATATATATATATATATATATATATATATATATATATATATATATATATATATATGAGAACAGCTATCAGATGAGGCAGATCTTCCTCACTCACATGAGATGTCTTACAATGGCAGGTGGGAGAGTGCGTCTGCCACCCCTGCACTCGGAGAGGAAGTTGGTTGGGCGTGTGTGTTGGTGTTTGTGTTTTTCCGTGCCATGGGGACGGTGCAGTAGCTCAGGGTGCTTCGACAGGTCCGCTGTGTGTGGCGTTCTGCAGCATCAGCAGCCGGACAGGGGCCAGACGGTGGATTTATGATGCCAGGGAGCGGAAATGACCTGCTTCTGTCATTGGGTGTGTGCCCCATCACGAGAGGCCCTAAACTATATTGGCACAGCGCTGACAGACATGTTTGTCATCCAGTCAGTTTTGAAGATACCAAGCAAGGAGTATTACTGCTTTGACAAGCACCTAAACTCCCTATGTGTGTGTGTGTGTGTGTGTGTGTGTGTGTGTGTGTGTGTGTGTGTGTGTGTGTGTGTGTGTGTGTGTGTGTGAGTGTGTGTGTGTGTGTGTGTTTAGTTTTGTGAGTGGGTCTGCCTTTCCTGTCCACAACCCATCCTGCTATTTTTATGTGTGCTCAGAGGTTTTTGTTTCCCTTTAGTTGCAGCTCTTGTTGAAAGGTAAAATCAAAACTAAATACTATGAGATAAATGTAGTGTTTGTATTTATCATTAATTAAATAATAAAGGGTGTCTTTTGATCCTCAATAAACAGCTGCCATTGCATTTATTGTATTTATTAGATTTTATAAAATGTGTGAACCTTTAATTAAAATTTAATGTTGAATTAAAACCTCTTTGTACTTTGTGCATGCAGGCTTTACAAAGCATAGCTGTGCTTTGAGATCTGCAGAGTGGAGGTATTGCATAAACAGTGACACCTTCTGGCTTTCTGAAAAGAGCACTTATGGGAGAATTAAACACTAGGAGTTTCAAGCATTTGACATTAGCAATAATTGTTTGTGCTAATTAGCTTTTGATAATTACTGCAAGTCCATGAAGCCAATTTAGATTTTTTTTTTCAATATGTTTTTAACCAGTCAATGCAAAGTGTAATTTTTCAACATTTTTTTTAATTTTCATATGAGAACACTAACTGCCTTGAATAATTTTTTAGTTAAATAGGGAAAAGAAAATAAGTGCATCTGAAACAAAGTATCTTTGATACTTTTTTCATAAATGCAAATGTGTTCCTGCACATTTACAACTCTATAAATTAACAGCAAGCTCTATAAAATTATGCAGAAAAAAATTGAAAAATGAAAATGAAAATAATATTTTGAGTAATAATCTAATACAATCATATTGTAAATTTGGCTCTTTATTTTCTTCTATTCTGAAGGATTGTAGTCAGTATGGTAATAAAGAGAGAAAGCAAAAACATGAACAGCATGCACTCCAGGAACAATAGAGAGCATTCTGGTTGCAATAGCGTGTTTTTTTAAAGGCCAATTATCTCCTAAGCTGTTCACTGAAACTTATTTTAGAACTAGGGACTTTAAGAAAGTATAAAACTCTATGAGAAACAGTTGAAAGTGGCACACAGTGGTGAAAAATATTTACCTAATAGGAATATTTACTCCTTGTAGACATGCGTCACAAGTCCGCCTTTTGGTTGTTTGCTTGGTTGGCCATTGTTTGGTTGAGAAAAAAAATGTAACAGCAGCCTCTGGTGAACGGGTAGACACCTAGCATCTGCTTGCATTGTGTTGTTTCCAACAGATATGAACATCTTCAGCTTTAGGTCGTTTAAAATACTAAAATCAGCTGAAACTGTGGTGTGTAATTAGCTGCTAGCCTTCCACCATTCTGAGGACTTATGCAGTTCTCTGCAAGCTATCTGTGGTATAAAATCTGTCTACTCCAGGTAAGGGAACCAGGAGTCGACAGTATTAATTCAGTTACTGTTGGCGTTCTGGTCACAGAGGTATCCATTTTACCTGACAGAAAAATATGTTCTGTCCCAACTGGAGCTTCTATAGAAAAGGTCTTTTGTTTCTAAAGTTGTAGCAGACCCATTCACCCAGCTATATCAACATTTTAACATAAATCTTTGGCTAACTTTCTAGGCTAAGTTAGGGTATTTTCTTTCTACTTTGGTATCATTTGATATGAAAAAAATCGTTTGTTGTTAATAAATATTAAGGCTTTGCTTTAAAAGTCTCAATGTACATTTTACAACCTTTAATTCAAAGCCCTAATGACTAGTGCTTCACATCTCCTGGGACTATTTGGGAAATCTGAGCAGGTCATGTGACAAAGACTGGCCTAGAGCTGCTGGAGTCTCTTTCACGATCATGATCTTTTTAAATGGTCAAAAACCCAGAGACTGTCAGGGAAAACTCAGTGACATAATTTAATAAACTACAATAATGTTTTGCAAGCCGCTAACATAAAAAATAGACTTTGGATTTTAAAAACTGGGTTCTCAAAACATGGCAGAATCCTGTTGATGGGTGTGGCCAATAGCGTCACATCCAGGAGACCAAGAAGAAGTGCCAGGAGTTGAGTTTCCTCTTGCGATCATTTCAGAAAGCCTTGACCGGAACCCTGGGCAGATAACTGTGACTGGATCAAGACATGTCTACAACATATGGGTACAACATTTAAAAACATCAAGAAAGTCAAACAAAGAACCAGAGCTGAGAGACTGTCAGCCGAGTAATAAAAGATCCAGCAGTAATTGAAATGTGATCATATCTAGAATCAATCTTTTGTCTGCACAAAACGGTTGAAAAATGCTGGAACAAAAGTCTTCTTATATCAGTAAATCAGCTTGATCAGCTCATTTACTAGATGCACAGCATTTATTAAAGACCGAAGGAGATGAGCTGTTCATTAGACATGTTGGACCATTTCTGGAATGGGAGTGTTAACCCTAAAACAGAGGCACAGTATTCTGTTTCTAACCCATGGGAACTTCATAAGACTTTACCAAATAACCATCTACACAGGCTTGCCTCAGCCATCCACTCCAATGAATATTTTATAAAGATGCGAAGATTTTCTCCTTCTCATTCTGTAATCAAATGCACAAAGTGCTGCTGGGATTTAAGGAAGAGCTATAAAGTTGTGTCGTGTGGGGGAAAAAAATCCATTTTTCTTCTGCTTCCTTTAGGAATCAATGTGGCTCAAGAGATACTGGTTAGATAAATCAGACACATCATCACAAATTGGCAAGCCTCTAGTTATTATTTTAATCTTCACAGGTTTGGATGCTTTTAGGGAGCAAACAGTAATAGTCTGCAGGTAGCTGGTATTTATTAAGGGATCTTCAGTGAAAGCAACATGATAATTAGGAGAAATACAAGTTCATGAAGCAAATAAAAACTCAGCTGAAGAAGTTTGACTTTAACATCTAGACTTACAGGTCCTTGCAAAAGTATTTATATTCTATGAGATTTTTACATTTTGTCACATTACAACCACAGCTGTGGCATAACTTTATTTTTGTTTTTACAGATGATAACATCATAAGTGCAGCATGGCTTTGTGCTTAACCCCCTTTATTCTGCTATATATAAATAAAATCCAGTGCAATTGACTGCGTTCAGCAATTCTGTAAAGACCTCAAAAGGTTTGTTAGAGAATATTAATAAACAAACATATCAGAGCAAAGAACACAGTAGACAGGTTAGAAATAAAATTGCAGAGAAGTTTAAATCAGGGTTAGGTTATAAACATATATTCCAAGTTCTGAAAATCTCACAGAGTTCTGTTCTATTGATCATCCAACCATTGAGAGAGTGTGACACTAATTGTAAACCTACCAAGACATGGCTATCCACAGAAACCACGGGGTACAAATGGTATCCCTCTGACATTTGTGGTCCTCTGACTGATTTTGTGGAGACCCCCGACAATAATTCTAGAATGGAGCAAATGAGGCTTGCAAGCAGAGGCGACTGAAGCTAATTTTTAAAAATCTTTTTGGTTAAAATTTTAATAAATAAAATCTTCCAAACAAAAACTTAGGTACAACAAATTATCATTCAACAACCAGGTTTCTGCATTCATTTCAATATTGTAGGTAATAGAACCACAAAGATCCTGCAACTTTTACTGGAAACTGGCTTGGATGCAGGAATTTTTGTGCCCCCTGAGTGCTTTAAACTTGACAATTTGGCCCCTTGTGCCAAAAAGTTTGCATGCCCCAGACCTAAACTGACAGGCTGGGTAGCCAAAGAAGCCAAAAAGCCCATGGGAACTCTGGACATAAATAGCCCTGTCTGTAGTGGACACAATCCATGCAGCAGACACAGCAATCATTTTGAAGATGGCCTGGTCAGATGAGACCAAAATTGTATGTTTTAGCAAAAATGCACAACCCTATGTGTAACAAAAAAAACCCTCACATTGCCCTGAAAACAAAATCTCCATAATGAGACGTTGTGGCAGCATCATGCTGTGAGGACTTTTTTCATTTACAGCAGGACAGGGAAGCTGTTCAGAGTTGATAGAAAGATGGCTGGAGTTAAATTCACTGGTATACTGGAAACCTGCAAGAATCTGGAGAAGTATTTATAGCCTTTAGAATTGCCCATTGAAAGTTCAGACCTAAATGGAATTGAAAATATGTGGCAACACTTATAAATGATGTTCACAGGCACTATCCTGCTAATCCAACTGAGCTTGAGCTACACATAACCTAAAAGACTTAAAACCAGTTGATTATTATTCTATGAAATATTTTTTCAGGGAGATGCATTTAAATGTTGCACTTTCCAGAATTATTTTTATCTTTTTACAAACCATTTATAATTCACATTCCACTTTACAATCATACACTACTTTGCATTGGTATATCACATTAAATCCCAATAAAGAAAAACTGAACAAAACAAAATGTTGAAGCAGTGAAAAAGTTCAAGGGGTATGAATACTTTTGCAATGCACTTTATATCAGTCAATTAATTTGAATGAATCCTTCTTAGTGTAAAAGCTATTGTAATTCTTACTCATGGATGACATTTTTGAATTAATCCTGACATTATTAACATTCATTAATGTTAGTTTTCTGTTCACAGACATCAATGGAGAAGATAAAAAGCAGATAAAGGGTAAACAGAGAGAGACCAGTGATTAATTTAATGCGCATTTATTTTCCTCAAATTATTTTCTTTTAATTCTCTTGGAATATCTGTGAGCATTTTTCTTGCTTGGATTTTCGGGCTCAGTGTGCAATCCATTTGGGTCCTCTTGTTATTTTTATTGTCATGTTTGAAATGCTGTTATGCTGAACTGTTTTAATTAGTACTCTGCACTTCATGGAGATCATTGTTCACGCTTGCCTAATTATGTTTAGATGGCCCAAATCTCCATCAAAGGAAGCCATTATCCTACATCGATGGAGGAGCGACGGGATTCCATCTTCACCCACTAGACAAGGCCATTACTGCTCTGCCTTGGCTTGGACACGCTAAATAAACACATCAATTTCATAGGTCTGGAAAGTTAGAGATTGAGGGGAGATTGTTGTTATCAGCTGCATATGGCTGATGATACGGGTACTGCAGAGAACACGTGCTTTTTTTCCCCTTTTTTTTTTTATACACAGGCTGGGTCCACTTTCGCAACCTCTGTTTTACTTTTCAGTGGAAATAAATGACATGGTTTTCTGCAATCACCCATATACTCTTTAATAATGCCTTGCTAATGGTTGCGTTTAAGAGCAGTGGAGGAGGAGGAGGATTGGTGATGTAGATATTTTTTTGTGTGCATCTTTGCCTGAGAGCCCAGTGAATGTGATGGTTTCATATTTGATTAGGCAGCCTAGGGGCCTCAGCAGTCCAGCCCCGGAATGGGCCGGCAGGGGCCTTGTACAGGCGTCTCATTGCTCACCATGCCTCAGTGGTGATGTACACATCGAGTGTGACCACCCGCTTGATTTAAACAGCAGTCGAGCCCCGATGTGGGAGTGTGCTCACTCAGTGCAATATTGAGGGCCATTCATCCAGCAACCAC
Organism: Anableps anableps; assembly: GCA_014839685.1. NCBI lineage: Eukaryota > Metazoa > Chordata > Actinopteri > Cyprinodontiformes > Anablepidae > Anableps > Anableps anableps. The sequence goes on along the minus strand of CM026066.1, from coordinate 12,456,136 downwards.
TGGACATAGGTCTCTGCCAAACACATCGCGCTTGCCACCACATTTGTGTTTGGAGTAAGCAAACTGATGTTGGACAAGTGCCATGAGACTTTGCATTTGTGTCCCTTAACAGCGTAAGAAAAAAAAAAAAATCAGCAGAGTATTTTTTGCACAGTATGACTTTGACACAGCCATTGAATGAATTTTGAATATGAGCTTTTGAATTGTCAGTGTTTTAAACAAACTGCCACTTTGTAAGAATTATATACAGATAACAAATCTAAGAATGCAAATGGGGGAAAAAACTTTCTTATTAATAATCAATGAAAAGTTTAAATTATTTTAGAGTAAATTCAAGCAGACATGGTTATACTTGTGATTTGATGTTCTTCTCAGATATTCTTCCACATAGGCTCTCTTGGGCCTAATTCACACCTTCAGTCCACTCTACTGTGTCCTTAACCATAAAGCCTGTAGGACATCAATTTCATAATCTCTACCCACCCACTAGGGGCTGCTAGGGGCCTGTGCGGATGCCAGTTTGCAGCCCAGATTTTTGTGACTGCGCTGGCAGTGCGTGCCGACATAGGCAGTCAAGTCAGTAGGGGTCACCAAACACACAGCAGATAAAGAAAACAACAGTTCAAATAAAGAGTAGAAGAAGAAAAACAGCAACAAAGCTTGTTTCGCCCTCCAGTACTTCCAGCTTAACACTCGGGAAGAGCGAGGATGATGTCACGGTTGCACGACGGGGATGCGATGGGGGAGTCCGGTCAGCCCATCAGTTCCTGAAACTATGGGGAGAAAAAAACCGTCTGAGAGGGTGCGCGAGGGGGAAGAAATGTACACGCTGGGTCCATCAAACACATTAAGCCCTCCAAGACTATGTTCACACAGCACGTCTTGATGCTCTTTTCCAATTTGTTTGCTGAAATCAGATTATTTATTTATTTATTTATTTATTTATTTTTCCGTGGTCGTCATGCTACCAATAAATGCAAACCACAATCAGACTTCTGTGTGAACGGTTGATGACCCCAAAGTGAGCCTCATGCGCAGAAGAAGAATGTCTATGTCACATTACACTGTTTACAGAAGTAATAAGGGATGGCGCCATCTATGGATCGATTTTGAAGCTGTTGAGCAATGGGAGATGACAGTATTGTCACAAGATCATAGCAAGGCGAAGGAAGCTAAGAAAACAAAGTACAATGTACAGCTGGCTTCTCCTGGTGCAGAATTATGACGCATATCTCATGGTCTGTTCAGGGTGATGAGCACTAGTTTCCTCTCACACTAAGAATTTTGAATGTAGGCCAGAACGTTTCCTTTTGCATCTTGGTAGGTTTGCAGATGTCTGACTTAACATTGTGATAAAAGATATTAAAAGTTTTGGACATTCCTTTATAACCTAGTCCCTTGGTTAAACATGGCTTTATCCCAAGCTGCTGTATTCCTTGATCTTAATGTTTCTTCACTAATGTATTCACTGTGCAGCTAATGAAAAATACTTGACTCAATAACAAAAACTCAACTTTTCTTGTATCATCTGATTTTTAAAATATATTTTTAAACAATGTTTTAGAATATATAACATTTTGAATCATTCATTGCAACAATACTTCTCTTTGGTAACTATAACTTCTTAAGAAATACATAGAACTCACTTAATATGTATGTAGTTTCATTTAATATGTCTCACAGAAACAAATGCATCTTGAATGACTAGAAATGAATAAACTGAAGTATGATGAGAAAATACTCGCTGAGGTCCTTTAAGTTTTAATTTCATTCTTCTTTAGAGTCCTTTGCACAAAACAATCATTCTATTTGCAATTATGTAGCGTTGTAAATGAGCCCATCACACCATTTCTTTATGTGAGAGCCAAGTGGCCTGTGAGCTCTGAAGTTATATTTAGAAAGCCAATTCTTTACTCAGACCCTCAGCCTTGAGGGCCTTTGCTTTGCTCAAAATGAGCAAAGTTATTTTCATTTCCTAATGGTCACCACAGCCAAGCAGTAATGAGTAGGGCCAAGGAGGTTTGTTATTTTCTTAAGGACCAAATTAAAAAACAAGGAATAAGGAAAGTAAAGGAAAAATCCTGAGTGGTTCCATCATTACAAACGCAAGCCTAGAGGAGAGTTTGCAGTTCATTAGTCTACAGGCCTGATCCTACTTTTCAACAGGGTGAGAGAATATAGGTGATAAATCGCACATCCATTCAATTCCACTGTGCATGTTGTCATTAAAGGTCCATCCTGGAATTGAAATAGAGTGCAACCTTTAAAATGCACCTGGTATGTGGCTGTAGCAGTGAGTGTGTTTATTTTGTTGGGTTTCAAACTTGACTGAATTCCAGAAAGTAAAAGTTTTGAAATAAAGACCACTGGTCAGATAATGGCCTATACACGTCTGGGGTATCACAGACATATTTTATATGCCTATTAAGGCATATAAAATATGAGCAGATTGAATAGATGCCATCTGTGATGGAAAACTATCACTGCACATCACCATGAACACACGATTTCCACAGTCATACATGGTGGTGGCAGAATCATGGCATGGGGATGCTTTTCTTCAGCTGGCACACGGAAGCTGATCACAGTTGATGGGAATATGGATGGAGGTAAATACAGGTCAGTCCTCTCTAGATCTGCTAAGCTGATAGAGACAAACCCCAAAAGACTTGCAGCTGTAACTGCAGTGAAAGGTGGAAATTATTGACAGGGGGGCGGCTGAATGTAAATGCACATCACACTTTTAAAAAATATATAAATTTTAAATCTGTTTATCTTTTCCCTCCATGTTATAGTTATGCATTGTAGTTTACTGTATTAATGCATGGCTTGTACCTCTCTAATTTCAGTGACTTTAAACCATCTATGTACCAAAAGCATTTCCATCTACAATTTAATCCAGCTGAACTCTTTTACCTTCAGTTCACACACTGCAGTAGCCTCCACATCTCTGATTGAGTTCCTCTTAAATAGAGACTTTAGGAATCGTTTCATTGGCATAGCCTAGAATTGCTGTAAAGTTTCTGTTTACATTTATAATGTCTAAGCAGCATTATCAAAGGGTGCAGATTAAAACAACTCTGGATGGAGCAGGAGCTAAAGACATCAACAGAAACCCCTGGTTTAAATGTGTTTCAAAGGCAACTCTTCTGTGCAGAAAAATGCATCGAACCTGCTCTATTTATAACCAACATTGTGACTGGAAACCTTTTTGATGCATTCTGTTGGAAAAATAAATTACGTCTTTTAGACTTGTCTGGTTGTAACAGTTGTCATTTATTTCTCAAACAGGTGCAAGCATTTCACATTCGAGTGGCAGCAAAAATCTCTAACTTTATTTCCTAAAAGATACATGCCACTGCTTCTAGAATAATAAGCAATGTAAAGCTTTACTGCACTGTATATGAAAAACAAAATAATAAACCCAGTGGATGTTTAACATACAGTTACATACAAAAGCATTTACACCCTTACAGCATTTGTATATTTTGTCAGGTTCCAACTGCAAAATTCAAGGTGTTTTTGGATGGATTTTTAAAGGTAGATGAACACAAAGTACCATCTGATTTTACTAGAATGTAAAAGGATATATGACATTCCAAATTATTATTATTTTTTTCAATGTTTGTTTTGGGTGCTAGTGGCCTTTTTTTTCCATTTTTTTCGGATAGTAAGTTGACAGGAAAGGGGCAGAGAAAGGGGGAGAAGACATGTGGCAAAGGTTCCGAGGTCGGGAGTTGAACTCAGGACAACCGCAATGAGGACTATAGCCTCTGCATGCGGGGGGCTTGCTCTACCCACTATGCCACGCGATGCCCCCAAATTGTTTACCAATAGCAATTAAAAAATGTGTATTGGTTTTCAGAAACACTGTGACTTTTTTCACTTTCTCCTTCACAAGACAACTCAAGCGCAGTCAGATGGAAACCTTCTATGTACACAGATTTTTAGGTTTTGGCTCAGATTCTTTTTGGTATTTAGGTTTTGACTGGGCTATTCTAACACATGAATATGCTTTAATCTAAGCTATCCCACTGTTGCTATAGCTGTATGTTTATGGTTGTTTCCCTGCTGGAGGGTGAACCTCTGTCCCCAATTTCAGATCTTTTTGCAGGTTTTCTTCAGGGTTTGTCCATGATGAAGCTTTTTCTTCTCTGAAGTACAAAAGCATCCCCATAATATTATGCTGCCAAATTGTGTTTGTAAAGTGCCAAAATGTGGAAAGATTCATGGGGTATTAATGCTTTTTTTTTTTTTTTTTTTTTCAAATATACTGTTTTTAAGCTTGTATGTAGCCAACAGACCATGTCTGAGTAGTCAAAGACACAGTTTAGCCTGTTTTTCTGTCTATAGTCCTCAGCTTTTGTATGGCCTTGGTTTAGGATATCATTTACAGTAGTTTATCCCATTATATTAGAAACATGTAGACACTTTGCCCTCTGCAAACCTTTTCTTATATTTGTACAGTTTGAGATTTCATGAAAGGCACCTCTCAGGTATTTCAAATTTCATATTTTTTTAATTCAATACTTTAGGTTTCACCTGATTTAAACTGAAATGTTTATCAACAAATTAATAACACATTTATGACATAAATACAAATTTATCATCAGTTGGTTTCGAACCTTTGATTTGAAGGTTTTCAAAAGTTTTTTTCTAAATACTATCCAATAAGAAATGTGTCAAAGTAAAGAGAACTGTATACAGTAAAGTCCACCACTATATGTCAAGTAGATGTAAAGCTGCCAGGTACATAACATAGTTTTCACACTTTAGGACTCTTCAGTGTGTCACTTTGATGAAGGCTGACATGTAAAGTATGACATCATGCCTGTGGACAGCTTTTTTGTGCTCCGCACCAGTGAGGTCATCGGTCCCTTAATGACTTCCTCAGGGTTCATGGTTGGCCCTCTTTTCTGTGCAGCCGTTGGGGTCTTCCTCACCAGCCAGGGAGCGGCTCCCCCTGCATGGACAGCTCAACGCTTGGCTAGCCTTTCTCATTGTTCCTAATAAAGAAATGGGAAGCATAAAGATGCAACGAGTCACTTCATGCATGCCCACTGGGGTCCTCTTCGTCAGACAGTCAGATGAAGTCGAGTGGAAAAAAGTGCTCACTAATACTGTACACAGACACACACACACATGCACACACATTCAAAAACACTACAGAGGGGATTCTGTTGGGCAATGGCAGCTACAACTAGTTGGTTTGTACATGAGATCACCATACACTGTTTATATGAACAACACACATGAACTGGTACTTGACATTCATTGTTATACTATAACAATATTTTCTTGTCAAAGCGATGCCTCTTCAGCACTCTCTTTGTATATTTATTCTGCTTACAAGTATTAGACCACAGGCCTAGAGTGATTTTTTTTCTTTCCAGTTGTGCATCTAAAGGCAGGATGAGAGGCATGTAAATCAGGCAGCCCATGTACTTCTTTAATATTTAACATAGGTTATTAGACAGGGCAAAGATTTGACCCCCGAGCGCTTCTGCACATCACATGAATAACTAATGTTGGCTGATTATGTTAATCAGTGGTACTAGGCTGTGATGACCAGGAACGCAGCAGTACTGCTGCAGGAGAGAGCTCTAATCTGAGATGCATCGCAAAAACACAGCCCGAGCCCATCATTAGCTCTGAAACACAGTCACTGCACAGTGTGTGCAGCACTGGGCGATTTACACTTCACATGCTCAGCTTGAATTTTCCTTTAATATGTATTCTGGAGATAAACATGGTGCATTTGTGAAGCAACTCGCTGTGATCTCCCTTAACAGATAATCAAATATTTGCATAATGATAAGAACACTGACGGTACACCAGGCAGCTCTACATGTCAGCAGCTTCTAATGGCAGCTAGAAGAGGCTAAAATAAACTTCAGTATCTAAAAATCATCCAGTGTTGGTACTGCATATATTTCCAGCTGCACTTGCTAAATTATACAGTCCCCTGCAAAAGTATTCAGACCCCTTGAACTATTTCCCATTTTGTCATGCTGCAACCACAAACCTCGGTGTATTTTATTTAATTTTATTTGACAAAGTAGGGCTAGTACATTATTGTGAAGTCATAGTTTACACATTTAGAGAATTAACTTTTTTTCCATTCTTTTTTAAAATAGCTTGGTCAGAGATTGTCTGCAAACATCAATTTTCATGTTTTGCCACAGTTTCTAAATCAGATTTAGGTCTGGGCTTTGACTGGACCTTTCTAACACATGAATATGCTTTGCTCTAAACCATTCCATTGCAGCTCTGGCTGTATATTAAGGGTTGTTGTCCTGCTGAAATGTACACCTCTGCTTCATCTCAAGTTTTTGCAGTCCGTGGCAGGTTTTTTTCAGGTTAACTCTGTATTTAGTTCCATCCATCTTCACTCAATTGTGATTAGCTTCTCTGTCCCTGCTCAAGAAAAGCATCCCCAGAGCATGATGTTGCTATCAGCATGTTTTATGGCGCAGTTGGTGTGTTCAAGGTGTTGTGCAATGTTAGTTAGTTTTCACATAATGTTTTTATTCAAATGGGACTTCTTGTTCTGTCAACAGATTCTTCCACTTGAGTGGTGGATCTGTGCAGCTCCCCCTGAATTACCATGGACCTCATGGTTGCTTCTCAGGTTAATGCTCTTTCAGTCTATCAGTTCAGTTGGACAGGCTTTTTATAAAAAGTTTATAGTTGTGCCACACTCTCTGTTTTCAGATGATAGATTTAACACTCCAATACATGTTCAAGTTTTTATTATTTAAACCCAGTTTAACATTCTCTACAGCTTCATTCCTGAGCTGTCTGCTGAGTTCCATGGTCTTCATAATGCTGTTTGTTCAGTCATGTTCTCCAGCTAACCTCTACCACCTTCACAAAAGTGCTGTATTTATACTGGTATTAAACCACACACATCTGGACTTTATTTTCCATTTACTTGACTTCTAAATGCCTTTTTTGGCACTGGATTTTTTTCAGGTGTTATCATTAACACATTATCTCTTTTGTTCTACTTCACAACTATACATTTATATGTAATTATCACAATTATTACTACTTTGTGTTTGTGTAAAGCATAAAATCCCCATAATACAGAGTGAATTTTCTGGTTTTAATGTGACAAAATGTTAAAAATGTACAGGGTTATCAATACTTTTGCAGGGCACTATTATTATTATTATTATTATTATTTTTTTTTTTATTTTTTTTTTTATTTTTTATTTTTATTTTTTACTGATTTGTAGGTTTATTATTTAGGTATTATCAATATTTCGTCAGTATATAGAGAGTCTAAGTACAATGCATCTCAGTTTCAATTATTACACTTTTAGGCAAATAAAAAAAATAAGTCTGACTTTTAACCTGTTACTGACATGACTGATAAGCACAGGAATTTCATTTTTAAAAACCCTTTTATTCAAAAACAGCAGTATTGATTTTTAAAACTTGCTGCTGCATCACAACACAAGTGCCAGTCTTCCCTACTTGTTTGTCTTGAGACCAAGATAAAAACATACTCTTGGAAAGCCATTTAGAGCTAGAGGCGGGTTGAGTGTGGCTATATTCCATCCCCATCACCAGAGTTCTTTGGCCTCCACCATAAAGAATTCCAACGAGACAATTTTGCTCAGTGTGGGGTGAGCTGACAGCGAGTGTTATTAAAGCACAGGGTGCTGACCGCTCTCAAAGTTATTAAAGTGCTGTGAGATTGTGTCTGTGATAGCCCTGCCGGTCGGGATGTCCTTCACACACGTACAGGTGCATTATAGTGGGGATGCGGTCATCGCAGAGAGAAGGGGGATGGCAGAAGTATGTGTATGTGTGTGCTTGGGGTGGGCAGACAGCACCAACATGGAGTGCTGTCATTGTCTTTAATCTTCCATTATCAACAACCGTATTTAATCCACATTTTAATAATCCCTCTATTTAAAGCAGGGGTGGCAAAGTCTAGTCCTCAAGATGTCCTCCTGTTCCAACGCAGTTGAATTAATGGCTGACCTACCTCTTCAGTACATCAAAATAAACATTTTAGTTGTTTCAAGTGGGATAAACAAGAAGAACATCTTAAACATGCAGGACACTGGTTCTTGAAGACTGGAGTTGGTAAACCCTGAATTAAAGTGTTCAGAACTCTGAACTCTGCAAGGAGCGCTATGGTTCAATACAAGTAATAACACAAACCCTAAATATAAATAGCAGAGTATACAGGCTAAACTCATTTTAAATAGAATAAGTTACCAATAACCGGCAAGTTTATTAATGAAACTTTCACATTAATTTAAGCGGTGACATAATAAAGAACTATGAGTCTCATACTTTTCCTCAGTTTCTCACTCCATCACTTTGCCCATGCAAATGTCACTCCAAAGAAGGAAAGAGGGTCTTTGACACAAGAACATTGTTCTCCACAAGACTGTCTGAACACAGTGACAGTTTTGACAGTCTGTCGTTTTATAGGCAGGTCTCACATACTAATAATATATAATATAAAATTTGTTACAAAGTTTTGAAAAAAAAGAGTGTGGTTAGAGTTAAAAATAATTAGGAATGGCTACACAATCTGTCTGCTATTTTTTTTTTTTTTAATTTTAGATTAATTTCTGTATAGATCCAAACTTGCAAAATGTAATCATTAAAATGCAATTAGTTTTCCCATTTGCAGTCCTGATTTCTTGTAATTTTCAGTTTTTAATGTTTATAGAAGCTGTCTTTGTAAAACAGTAGTCAAATGGGAGGAGTGCTAATGGACTCATTCTGTGGATTTTAAAAGAGAGGGAAGAAGCCCTGAACATCAATCTGCTGTCTACTTCCTCTCAATCTGTTTCAGCTCCACTCTGACATGACAGCATGGGGGACTACAGCCATCGATTCATCACTGGGTCTGGAAATAAGAGGACACCTCCAGTTTGTCATACCAGATTAGTCTGTGGCCCATAACCACAGTCCTTAATAGAGTCACTAGCATTTCATCTGAGGTATCCACTAGACCACCACAGTGGACCTCAAGGGGAAAGATGGTGTGCATCATGTGTGGTGTGGTTCGTCATCCTATCTGAACAGCATGTGTTTCACTTCTAATCAAAACAAGTCACAAGTTCATAAATTCATCACAATAATGTTCACCAGAGATGCATTTTGGAAGGTGCTCTCACAGGTCAGTTCTCAGGAAATGCTTTAAACATAAGAGTTTCAGCATTTTTGAAGTGATATTTTGTTAAAATTTTATAAGCAGGTAAAATATTACCTGCTGCATGAAAGGCTTGCATATCTTCATTTAGTATAAATCCATTCCAGAGGCTGAATCAAAAGATTATGTTTTGTTTATGTCAATTTTGAGTGACTTATATGATCACTATTTCTTTTTTTACTTTTGATTAGTTTGTCTGGGTATTTTTATGAGAGGTTATATCAAGTTATTAGTAATTGCTATCTTCTAGTAGAAAAATGTCATTTCAGGATATGCTTGTTTAAAAAGAAATAAACCCCTGAGTGGTAGAAGACTAACAAACTAGTCAGAGATAAATACTGTTTAATTGACTTTAGGAATATAAAACATCTCAAACTAAAAATATGAGAGAGAAAAAACACTATGTTAGCAGATATTAATGGATATCAACCATCTTCAGTTTCAATAAAGGGATCTGGAAAGCTGACAGTCTGGTCCAAAATCCAAAAGTTTAGTCCAGTCTAGGCTCAGCTAGAGTGGATTTAAGCAAAGTTCATAGTTGATGTATTGAACTAGGTGCGAGGGGGCGCACGTCAGTCGCGCATCTCAGAATTTCGGCTCAAATTAAATCTATAATAAAAAATGTCTGTGGCTCTGATCACAAGTATGCTCTCTCTCTGTCCCCCCACCACACACACACAACGTTGTTTGATTTCAGATGTTTACAGATGAACTCTGTCTTGAGCTGTGGTTGCCACTCAATATATCTTGTATTAATAAGTACCATCTGCTTTTCAGTGACGTTGTTGTTATATATGCATATGTTGTTTGTCACTGTGTTTTCTCAGTTCTCTGTTGTTTTCTTCTCTTTTTGCAAGTGTAGAAGTAGACTTCTCTGTGTTTTCTTGTATTCTCTTTATCCTTATTTCTCTCCTCTATTCGTATTTCCCTCAGGGCGAGCGTTTGGGCCTGGGTAGTTTGGGTGGTGCCCAGCCCTCTTCTGGGCTGATGGGTTGCTCTGCTGCTCTGCTGGTTTGGGCGGTCTGCTCTGCTTTTCCCCAGAAAGAAGGGAACCATCTCCTGAGTCTAGGTAATGGTTGCCCCTCTGGGGAGATGTTGCCTGGACCTCGGAATATAGAGTGTGTATGGGGAGTGCGAACGAGTGTATGGCATCCATTTTTATATGTTTACGTTGGGTGTGAATGTATGTGTGTGAGCATGAGGGTGGGAACGTGTGATTGTGTCTGTGTGTGCCTGCTTATCTGTCGTGGTGGGTTTTAGGCTGCCCCCTCTTCTGGATCATCTTTGGCCCCCCATTAAATGTGGGGCCGACTCCCCCCAACACACTCCCCCCCGGTGCTGGTGCCTCTGCCTGCCGGTCCGTTGGTGGCTCTCGGTGTCTGGAGCTGGGTGCTCAGGTATGTGCCGGCTCACCCTGGTGGCTGCTTGCCAGGGCCTGGGTGCCCAGAGCAAATTCTTTCCCTTTTAAATTTTTGCCCCACCTCTCTTTCTTTCTTTTTCTCTTTTACCTTTGTTTCCCATCTCTGTGTCCATCGCATTTCAAATAAACCAGAAGCATATATATTTGGAGTTCTCCTTGGCTACACTGGACAGGACATGTTGAAAAAGAAAAAAAACCCAGAAGAATTGTCAGGCTCAGCTTTAGAGCGATTCTCCAGTGTTCATAAACCAGAATTCTGCACATAAGACCAACTTATTGTAATCCAGGTTACTTCTTAATCAGTGATTAGCTCTTGCCTAGCAGATCACAGGTCTTGGCAGTGGAATTACCCTGAGTCTTTAATAAGCACTTGACTCACAGCAGTGAAGTATAATGGACAGAGCAGGATATCCCTGAATTGTGATAGCTTCTCACTGCTTCCCATTCCTGACCTTGACTGACCGTATGGCTCTTTGAAAGTCTAAGTGCCCATCTTACAGTATGCCTGAAGCAATTTAGAAGTCCATACTCATTCATATAAGTCCTGCTTATTGATTCTTTTGCTGCTGTTCATACACAGTCTGGCAATGTAGAGTATCAATTATCTCTATGTGAGCTGCCATTGTCTGGGGAAAAAAGTGATCTATAGCTGTGGAATCTGAACATTTGCAAGAGAAAAAAAAAAAAAAAAAAAGCTCAGTGAAACATCGACAGCTCCACAGTATACACAATCATGATGTGGCTTTGACCTTGCACAGATAACTTAAGAATGACTCTTTAGACTCATAGTAATCTGTGAAAACTGAACAGTTTCTGCATGTGACTCTTGTCAGTTATTTCTGTAAACAGAGCTGGGGTCCCTGATGGATGTCGAACTGGTGGTGGGTTGCTTATTTAGTCTGGGGTGATGTGCGCTGACTGTGGCTCCAGAGGCTGCCCCTCTTTCTGTTTACCTGGGAGTCCTCTGGGTGAGGTTGAGCTGAAAAGCCCAGTCGGAGCCAGTCAAAGGGAGCGTGGCGCAGTCTTGACCCTGGCGCTCCACTCATTGTGTAGTGCAGTGGTGTAATGAGGCCCTGTGTGGATATTGATATGACAGAACAAAAGGCCAAGGTGCAGTAAGGACAGCAATCCACACGTTTCACACCATTTGTTTTTCACACCGTATCCATCACATTAATGGGTCACCTTTCTGTGACAGCTCATGATTACCTGCTTACCCATGGAGAGAAAAGGGGGAGAGAGAGAGAGAGAGAGAGAGAGAGAGAGAGAGAGAGAGAGAGAGAGAGAGAGAGAGAGAGAGAGAGAGAGAGGGAGAGAGAGAGAAAGAGAAAGAGAGAAGGAGAGAGAGCAAGCCTCATAGGTGCACAGAGAGATAGGCAGTAAGATAGCGAGCGAAGGTGCTCCAGTAGTGAGGGTAAAGGGTGAGCTGGGGTTGGAAAAAGGGCTCAGGGAGTGGGGGGATGGGAATCTCATGCCATTTTTTTTCCTTTCATGAAGATTGGCTCCGGCCCTGTCATCATCCCTACAGAGTGAATTTATGACAGGTCAGCTCTCCATGTAGTCACCTGATGGATGGAGAACATCCAAGTTTATTTGGGGCATAGTGGAAATGGCTGAAACAATTCCCTAAAGAACAGACAGATTTTTTTAAGCAAAGGTGGAGACTTACATCCACAAGATTTACTGATAAAATCACTGTCAAATATGAAAATTGGCAACTTAGTGATCCCTTTTAGTGCCCTGTTTTACTTCTCCAAAACATCTTCTCAATTGTTTTCCATATAAAGAAAAACTAGCAGTACAATGCATCTGTTACCCCTCGTAAGTGAATAATTATTGGCAATAAAATGTTAGAGTGCAAAGGCCTCTCTCTCATTGATTACAGGTCCTGGTATAAAGTTGCATATGTGCTCTGTTTGTTTCTCTAACTTGATGCTGATTATTGATGCTGATTACTAATGGTTTAGTCATTTGTTTTAATGACCAGCAAGTTTAAATGCTAAATCTCTTTACTTGAAACTACATTACTGGGGCAATAAAAGAAAAAACACAGAGAACGTATTGTAATTTTACAATATAAACAGATCAGGCATAAAATTGTGACCTCTGACAGGAAACTTGAGAAACAGTGATTCAACTATAAGGATCTGAATGGAACCAAATTGTGATGGCTGGACAACTTGGTCAGAACATCTCCAAACCTGCAGCTCCGGGAGGTGTTCTACATCTGTAGCGGTCAGTATCTATGTAAAACCAGAAACAGTGAAGACTGGCCACTTCTCATTACTACACATGTGGCGTGAAGGCTAGCCTGTGTGGTTCAATCCAGATGAGGTGCTGCAGTTGAAATTACTGAAGAAAGTAATGTTTCTGATGGAAAGGTGTTGGGGTAGAGAGTTCATCAGAGTTTGTTTTGTATAAGACCACCTATATGATCAGCAGGGCGAAGATATGTTTAATGGATTAGAATTTCTCAGCAGGTAGTACCAAAGCAAAAAACAAACAAACAAAAAAAAGGTTCAGGAATGGGTTGAAGTGCACAACAAGGAGATTAGGGTGTTGACTTTGCCTCAATCAGTCATTTTGTTATGACTGATTGGTATAATCCCCTCAGTTTCTAGACCCACTTTATCCTTGCAGGGTGTCAGGGTGAATGGGGCCAGAGGCACAATACTCCCTAGACAGCTCTCCAGTCCATTCCAGGGCATAAAATACAGAATGAAAGGAAAATGTGTAGCTTTCCATGAAGAATAACCTTCCTTCTAGATGTAGAAGAGAACTGCATTTGGGATGAGTGCAGCTCCTGTCCCATCTCTTGAGACTAGTCTGCAATTATGCCCATCCACATGTTTCAGTCACCATTGTAACTAAGTGGTGTACTATCATTTTATCGTCTGGATTGAAATATGTTTGCTCCCAGCATCACTAGCATGTCCAGCTTGATTCAGACATGTTGCTGTGGTTACAGTTATAAACAATACTGCAACAGTCTTAAATGCAGCCAATAAATTGTCCCCAAAACTGGAGCTCAGATCTGGGAATTATGTCACACCTGAGTTGAGTTGAGTCTTGCTGCAAGTCGGAAGTCTAGGGGGATTTTCTATCTGCAGTGGTGCTATAACTATAACTATAACTATAACTATAATTAGCACACAAAAAAGAGATGACAACAATGCGTTTCTTTGCATTTTACGCATCTGAACTGGAACATGTTCAAACAGAAACTGCAAAAATGTTTATGTTCCATTGGTTTATTCAGATCCAAACCATTAATTGTGCTATTAGATAGTCTATACCTGCAGCTTTCACTATACTGCATGTCAGCCATATTGTGTAGACTACTGAAGTTGGGGCATTAAAAATTGGTGATAATTTCTAACTGCTCTGCTGGCCAGCCACTGGCTTCAAGCCCACAGCATTTTGTGCTCTTGTTTGCACCAAATAACAAAGCTAGATTTCCTGTAGCAGCAGAAATTGCAGTGAAATTGCATGCTGTCCTTTTTGAATTAGTCTGATCTTGATGCTTTGAAAGGGAGCATTGCACAGACCAGATATAAGATTTTACACTCACTTTAGCATAACTTGGAGTTTATGGTGCTCCACTCTGACACCCATTCATTTGTTTTGCATGTGGTTTTGCATGTAGCCCGAAACAATTCAAATGTGTGCTTGGCTCCCTTCAAAACTTCAGCTTTACACCTTATTTTGTTATTTTTAAAAACTCTTTTATGCTCTATTCATTGAAACTCTGGTGGAAAACAGGGTTCACCACTCACACAGGCTCGATGTATGGCACTTTTGGTTTGAGAGACACATAACAAAAAACAAAACAAAACAAAAAACCCCACAACATTTAAATAGAAAGTAAATGTTCTATAAGTTCAGTTGTGCTACATATCAGTAGACAAGGAAGTAAAGGGATCCTGACATTAAGAATAAATGCACCATAGATGCTTTATTCTTCTTATCGAACAAAATCTACTCCAACCTGCAAAAATGTGGCGATACTGATAAATCCTTACTTCTTTCATTAAGTTTAAAAAGGCAAGACGAGAAGTAGTTGATTAATTTATCATCAGACAGACATTCATGCAAAGACTTAATTTAGTATTGGCAATTTACCTAAAATGTATGATTTTAGCTTATGGCGGAAACTGAAGCACGGAATGTTCACCCGGAAAGGCCCATCATAGATTTGATGAGGGGATCTTCTGGCATTGCAGCCTCATCTTTTGGAAGATAATGTTGTAATATTTTACTCTAGTGACTGGCCTGTGTGGTTTGTAAAACTCAACAATCATTGTTTTTGTCCACTCCCATACAAACACCACCATGTCACCAATCAAATCTTGAGTTGTTTAAGATGAGGATTTTAACTCCCAGTTATTACAAGGAAATGTCAAGATTCCTTTATAGAATAAATTAAAGCTGAAGCAATGTATCTCTGAAAGGCCCTAGCTCAGCACATCAGGTGAAAGGCAGGGGAGGATGAAATAGGCAAGACAGAATCAGTTTGTCCCACATTATGGTCGGACTGTCATCTTTTGGTCTAATTGCTTGGAACCATTACTGAAAACTACCAAAAAATTCTGTCTGCATATGCACTTAATTTATAATCAATTGACACGCTTCACTTTGTGCATAGTCTATTTGTACCAAACCACAAGCATGCACACATGCTGATGTTATATGAATAAGGGGAAGGATTGCAGCTTGTACTACAGAGAGACAGTTTGCAGTGTGTCATAACATGCTGCACAGGAAGCGATGGTGTCAATACATCTCAGATCTGCCCAGCAGAGTGTTGCTCTGCATTACACTAAAACATGAGTTATATGGGTGGAACAACACTATGTTGGGCCGAGACGTAAATCAGAAGGGAGAAAAATTGCTGACAAGTTTTGCTATTAAAAGATAATTGTAATCAAGGTGCAAGACGAGCAATGAAGTGGTGATAGCAGATAGATAGACAGCTGCAAAAGATGGATTGTTTTAATTTGCACCAATTAAATTGAAGTTCACTGGATCATCTTCCTCAATCTTCATGAATACTTGATTTTCTGGCCGCTACAAAGCTATTAAAAAGAGTGATTGGACTCCAGGACTTGGTATAACATATTTTATGCTATACTTTCATTAACCCTTTGTAATGATGCTTACTTCAATAAAAAGAACTAAGCAGTGTGCTGCTATGCATAACAGTGGATGACAACAATGAATACTGCAAACGAACTGTTATGATAGCAAATGATGACCACATGTTTGAAAATGATCACTGACTGAGCCTCAAACAAAGCTGAAGTTAAAGAGCCACATGCTAAGTTCTCCAAAATTCCAGATGTTGTCTTTACAGCAAATATATGACCTAACATAAGGTGAGCATCCTTTGGAGTGGAGTTACATTTCTCTATGTTCTATTCAGCTAGAATATACTGTGGTCACTCCTGGAAAGTTCAGTGGTTTTGAAATTGCTACAGCCCATGCCCATTTCTCAATAGTCTGTTAACCAACAGCAGCCAAGTGTCAGTAAGAGTGATTTTGGTTAGAAACATTAAAAAAAAAATCCTAATGGAAGAGTCAAGCTAAGCTTGGAGTTATGTCAGTCTAAGAATGAATTTCCACCATCTAAAACAACTCAAAACTGAAACCTGTTATAGCCCAAAATATACTGTGTTGTTGATTGTTCACCAGATGAACTTGCATCTAGTAGCAAATCACCTGGTAGCTTAAATTTATGTATATATCTAATCTTAAATATATATTAAATATTTACTGAGGGTATAACTGACTGTATTTTTTCTACTCAAACAACTTTGTTTACCAGACTTTGGAAAGCTAGCTATTCTTCAAAAATTTTAAGGATCTGGAATACAGAAGCAAACATTGCCACACTCTGGCTGAGCCACAACAAAACCTTAATATTACTTTAATCAGGAGAAACATTACTTTGAACCTAATTCCTCCAGGGTTTTGAATAAGTTTGGACTCTGCTGTACATCTGTGTGTTTATTTTGAAAATCAAAGTCCTTTTTCCCACCCACTTTTTCCACCTAGGCATAGAGTGGCTGCTGGTATTAAGGTATGTCAATGTTTTTCAAAAGATATGCTTTACAGAGTGCAAAAGTTTTCATCATACCATTTTAATTCCTTTCAATAACATGCCAGAGAAAGTGCCAAAGTGACCTGTTTGTATGGGCACTGCTCTTCCTCCACTTGTTGGATACTGCCGGTCAGCTGGCTTAAGGAAGCCTACAACAAAGTGCCACCCATCACTCCAAATAATGTTACTGCAGCTTAAAAACATGAGTGGCATATCTGTTAAGCAGCTGACTACAGGTTTGCTGCTCGGCGACATAGCCCAACTCATATCAGCTTGTTGTGCTTCCAGTGCTATTCTATAAATTGAAAAATAGTATAGACAGTAAGGATAGTTACTGCTAAACAGAGCTGGTGTTTATTTGATATTTTGGCTCAAGTCCATGTATCAAATCAAAATTATAGTAAATAAATGTAGATAACAATGTAACTGAAATAATAATAGGTTAGTTATTAATATGTTTACAACTGTTACTTTTGTTTGTAAAATAAAGTATTAGATCATGTAATATGGTACATCTTTGTTTTGAATGTTGATGTAAACACTGTTGTTTTTCCTTCTTGTTATCATGTCACAAATATTGATGGGAATGTTGTAATTTTAAAAGACCAGGAACTTTCATGATTCTGTAAATCCTATGAAAACTGAAGTATTTTTCATCCACAGATAGAGAACACAGACATCAGTCACATTGTTTATTTAAAGAGAAGCTTTGTGGTGCTGGTGAATGTGGATTGTTGTGGTAAATCACTGGTTCATACTCAGAGTGTGGCTGTGAGTGTGGCAAAGCATTTCAATGGTTGGGGGTTGGGGGGGAGGGGCTGGGAGCAACGTTCCACAGTGTTTGCTGCCGAGCCAGACTCGCTCCGAGGCAGAGTGATTAGTGCTTGTCGGTAATTTGGCAACCTTGACCATGTAACCTTGCTCAAGCTGGATTAACATTTTACCCCAGAAAAAGCTAGGGATGCCCTGAGACGTGTTCCATTTTTCTACAGGTTATTATGAAACAACAGCCTACAGAGGCTATTCAAATAAGTGCCCACAGTGTGCTGCATGAGCACTCAAGGAGAAACTTATTAGATTTAAACATACTAGGTGCCAAAAAATGTTGACATTTCCATCTGAACTTACTCTGAACACGATTACATGCATATAGTTTGACATATTACTCTGAATTTCAGGGGTTAACAGCCAAACCCAACACAGAAATAAAACCATATTCAAGATAAGCAAAATCATTTTCTGAACATAAATGTCTGAAAATATTGTCATGTTTTTGTTTTTGGAGGTTTTTCTTTTTTGCTAAGGATGTTTTTTTCTTCATAATTATACAATACATTAAGCTTAAATTCAGTTAAATTTGTTAGTTTTTGACAATTTTGCTGTAGTTTTAAAATGTCTTTTTTGTTTTTTCATATTCCGGTTTTATTTAGTGTTGCAGTGTTCTCTGTTGTGTTGGGAGTCCTGCTAATGGGCAGTGACAAATGTTGTGTGCTCTCTGGAGACAAAATCTTCAATCATGAAACCCCCTCCCCCATGTCCCTTTAAAAGATATACACCACACTGTCTTATTCATCCCACTACTGTCCCTTAAGTGACCAGTTTTACATCAGCCTGTAGTATTAATTGTCCAGTTTTTGGCTTAAAGCCTCTTTCCTTGTTTGCTGATTTTTGTGTTTTTGTGTCATTGTTCTGTCTGTGGTAGGTGGAATGCTGCCCCCTCCAACTAAAAAAAGGCCTTATTATTGGGGCTCTTTATCTTTACTGTAGCTAAGTTGTTAATTAGCTAGACCTTGAATTAGATTATTTGCATGTCTGAACAAGGGCTAAGGTATTAATGCTCCCTTAGGACAAACTGTAATAACCTCTTCGGTGGCTCCGAGATCCCTGTGGAGGGGGCCACATGGACGCTAGCCCCTGGAACGATTGGAAGGAGGGAGAGGCAGCACAGCCATTTCATCCAATTAGCTGTGGATTATACTGCTCCTCTCCCTTTGAATCCTATTTGCTGTGATAAGGTGTTCTCCTACAGGGATGGAGCTGAGCTTTGCTATCAGGAAAAATGATTAATTCGCAACCCAATATTAAAATGCAGTGCCTTCTATTTCACACCGTCTGACATAGCAGGAAGAAACAGCTCAGAAATCAATACAGGCACTAAACAACCACACAGGAGAAGCAGAGGTTGGCCAAGTTAGAAAACACCCTGAAGAATCTCAACAGCAAAGCTGCATTTCATTCCACACATCACACTTATACGGCTCTCTGTGGTGTGGTATGTCCTTGAATTATTCACAACCTGCTAAACCTTGAGAATGCTTTTAAGACTAATGTGGCACAATATCATAGCTGCTGTTGTTATTGCATTGTTCTGAGCAATTTTAGCAAATATTTATCTCTTTCTACCTATCATCCCAAGGGCGTCTGTTTTAATGTAACAATTCCATAGTTCTTGCTCTTCTTTAAATAACCAATGTGGTCACAAACAGATGGAGTCACGTCTGCAGCTTATCATGTCTTCCCCTGGCCTGTAACCGGGATGCGGTGTGCAGAGTCCAGATTTATATTTTCCAAGCCCTCCGACGCTGCACAAATGATGTTTAAACACCCAGCACCTAGGGTTTAATTAAGTCCCTCTAATCGTGTTCCAATCAGAAGCTTGGACTGATGGGCTGGAATTCCTGATGTGCATTTCTGTCAGTCTTAATTGGATAATTGATTGCCAATTTGAACCTGGCCACACACTGCATACACAATAAAGCGCCTGGCCATGTTCCTTGAGGATTCATTTTCCATCCGAATAAAGATGTTGCTTCGATAGGCAAAACTCCAGCTATTGGTCTTGCTGAAAAACAAGGCTTGGCTGCCAGTGGAAACTGGAAGTCCATTTATGAATGCTTTTTGAATTTTTATCACAAGAACACAGGTTTGAGCACTTTGGTATAGTGTGCTGTATTTACTTATGCTGGATAAAAAGACAGGGCAGCTGATACTGTAAGACTGGTTCGAACTCTAACAACGATTATTAAATCAAAACCTCAATTTATGCATTTGCTTTGTTGACGCAGCTTTAAAAAATATGCACACACTGAATACACCATTCTGTATTTTTAGCTTAATTGTAATATTCTTTTTTTGAACTTGAAATTTATAATCCTGAATCATAAGGATGAAAGATGACAACAAGAGCTTAAAATCAAAATGAGGACATTTTTATATATATATATATATAACAAGTCTGAGCTTGGGGAAGTAGAACATGTAATTTTGCTCTCTTGACCTACAACAACAACCTACATTTGCCCAAGGGAACAGCAAGAATTATAAGAAACACCTTTCATAATGAAATATAGCATCACAGAAGAAAGTCAACACATGAGCTATTAGGAAAAAATTTATTGCAGTACTGCTGTGTTCGATTGCATCATACACTTGTTTCTGTTTTTTTTCTGCTGGGTGTCTCCTTTTAATACAGGAATAGGATAAAAACAAGCAGAATGTGATAGTTAAAGGCTTATCACATGCAAAAAGAAATAACAGGAAAATACTGATATTATTCGGTGTAATATTTAAGATGACAATGATTAGTCTTCCTAGTCAGTCATCGGCATTAAAAATGCCTAAAAATGCATAAAAACATTTCCTTTGCAGATAAAATAGTTATATTTTACTCATAATCGTTTAGTCTAAAGAATGTAATGAATGAAGGCAACATTTTGCTTAGAATCAATAATAACGGAGTAATAACAACAAAAAATAATTATCCCTAATTGTGACCAAATAGTAAAGATTTGTCTAAATAAAACCGAATGAGCAGTTTGTTGATCAGAGGGTTCAATATTTAATAGAAGAAAATTTCAGAATGATGAAAATCTACAGTGCACTGCAAAAATATTCATATCCTGAACTTTTTCAGATATTGTTAAATTATCATCACAAACTACACTGTTTTATTACTGATGTTATGTGACAGACTGACACTAAGTAGTGGATAATTGTGAAGTGGAAGGAAAAGGATACATGGATTTCAGTTTGTTTCTGATTATGTTTTTTACAAATAAAAATCTGAAAAGTGTGGTGTGCATCATTAGAGCCATTCTGAGTTAAAACATTTTTTGGAATCACAGCAAGAAGTCCTTTTTTGCTCATTCTTTTTGCAGAACAGCTCATATTCAGCCAGATTGAATGAAGAATGACTGTAACCATCTGGACAGGACAAGGCCATGAATCTGCACTAATATGAATAATTCAATTGTAGCTCTCGCTGAATGTTTAGATTCATTGTTCTGTTGAAAGGTGAACCTCCAACCAATCTCAAGACTTTTGCAGGCTCCAAGGACTTCTTCCTGTATTGCCCTGCATTTCGCTCCATATGTCTACTCATCAACTCTGACTAGCTTATAAAAAGTATCCCTACAACATGAAGCTGTCACCACCATGTTTAACCATGCGGAGGATGTGTTCAGGTTGATGTTTTATGTTAGTACTAGCCACAAATAACTTCCTATAGTTTGTTTTTTTTTTTGTTTTTTCACAGAAGTTTTCTTCTTGCCATTGCTCCATCATTTGCCTGGTGAGTTCCTTGGTCTTCGTGATGCTGTTTTTTTTCATGAATGTTTTCTAAGAAACCTCTGAGGCTTTCACAAGACAGCTAGATTTATATTGAGATTAAAAGCCACACAGGCAGACTCTGTTTATCTCTCTAATTAATTTACCTACATACTAGATGACTTCTGAAGGTAATTGTTTGCACTGGATTTTATTTCGTGGCTTCAGAGTAAATTAGGTTGAATACAAATGCCTGCTTCACTTTCTAGATTTGCACTTACAAAAAGTTTTGAAAACCATTTATCATTTCCCTTCGACTTATTAATTATGCACTGCTTTGTGTTGGTTTATCACACAAAATCCCATTGCAACACATTAAAGTCTGTTGTTATAATAAAACACATTTTAAAAAGTTCAAAGATGTTTTTGCACAGTCCGATGAATGTATGAAGATAAATCATTTGAAACAGCAAAATATCCCAGAGTTTTCTGATGCACGCTCAGATAATGGTGAACAGACGGGTAAGTATCTGTGGATATATGCATTTTCCTTGTCAGAAACAGATTCTCAGGGGGAACGTTGGGTACAACAGTTTGATGAGAAACAGATCCTAAAAGTCAACACAGCACCATTCCAGTGTCCTCTGATCTCACTCATCAGTGAACACTTTGCTTTCTTCTGGGACAACTTTGCATTTGGTTTCATTTAACCTACCCTGCTGAAATGTATTTCTGATGGTGTCCTTAGCTATCAAAATGTCACTAAACACACCATAGCTTGGTAATTTGTAAGAATAACATTTTCTCAGCTTTTTTGCTGAGGAGGAAAATTTTTTAAGTTGAAGGTGCCAAAATGCTCTGACATGCCAAGGCAAAAGCCTCAGGAGGCCTAATTTTGTGTGGACAATCATAACTGCCTATGAGTCTCTCACTAGGTGGGCTTGTTCTGGGTTACTCTGGTCCTTCTCATCGACTTTACAATTGCTCTGTACTGTTTTTTTCCACAAGAAGTAGCTTTTTTACCTCTTTAAATAAAGCTTCTTTATAGGAGCCAAATGGTGAAGAGAGAATTCTTCTATTATAAATGGCCTTTCCCCAGCTCTGTGACCTCGTTGCAAGTTTTAGCACAAAAGTGCAACCCTTGGTGGGATTGGATATTTTGGCCACCATTTGTACTCAGTGAAGTTTCTTTGGAGTCTCCTTGAGACAAGTGACCAGTGCGGGGCAAAGTGAAGGCCTTATCAGTCACTCCACAATGGTGCCACCCCATGAATTATATTAGGACCTGATGTGGCTCACTAAGACACTGCATTGTGGACTATCTCAGTGACAATAAACATGTCGCCACATGGTTTCCTCCATCATTCAAGTCTAGATAGCAGATCTGGACCTTAACTATAGCTCACTATCTACTGGATCTCAACTTGACCTGTTAGAGAGATGGAGGTGAGGCTCAAGGATATCTCTCAGAGAGTCTGCTTCAACACCAGGAGGTTATTACTGCCTCACAGGGGGGAGGCAGTCATTCCAGCAAGCTCCTATCTCATGTGTATGTTACATAGATAAAAGTACCTGGGAAAACAAAAAAAAAAAAAAACCAAAAGACTAAAGACACGTATGTAAATAAAACTTGGTATAAAATTAGCATCTGGGAGTAAAGATGCTTACTATTTGCAGAGGAAGAAAACATTTTGCCAAATTTCCTAAAGTTGACACAAGAAATATTTGTGGCATGCAGTATCTTTCACTTAGTCTGTTTTTGAGCTTTTTTCTTGACATTATTCAGTCATTTAAGTCCTCATAACTGTTTATGTAGACAGATTTGATTCCGGACAAAAGATCATCAAAATTTTAGTTTATTCATCTGTACAAAAAAATCAAAGCACCTGTGCCTTTTCACAGTTTGGTATTCACTGATTCAGCTATTTACTGATTTTTCGTTCTTCATCTAAATTATTTGAAAAGAAATCCAAATTGGAAGCTGAAATACTTGAAATACACACTATTGGCTGCCATTTGCAAAGCAGTCAATCCAGGAGTGGAATTAATTTTCCTTGGCACCGATTGACTGTACCCCCAAGAGCAGAGATAAGGAAGACCATGGATGTTCACTTCTGTGGTAGTGCCAAGAAGGTTTCCACTGTGCATATTAATGCATATTAAGGTATATTTTGTGTTTTAAGTGATAAAATAGGCAGTTATAAGCATTTTTGAGGAGGTCTCAGGTTTTTGCCGATTTCAGCTATTGGCAGATGGTTGTAGTTCTTTACCCCAAGGATCTACTGTAAACATAGGATAAAGTAGCAGTTGAGCCTTATTAACATCTTTATTCATAGACAAAATAAAATGTCATGATGGTAGGAAGTCAAAATCCAAATACCTAACGAATACAATTTAATTTCAATATCGAATGATACACGAGTTTATCTACTTAACATGAACATAAAGAACATGGGGGTATTTGAAAACTTTCCTCTTGTTTCCTAAATTTATTTTTTAAGCTGACCATCCCAAAAAAATAAAAAAGGTGACAAGGTTGTACTATTCTCATTGTTACAGTTGGTTGTTCTGAGAAGCAGTACAATTCTCTGTATTTTGTGCTGATAAAAAAGATATCACCCCAAATATTTTTGTAACTATATTATTGAGAGGAATTTAACAAAATAAAGGCTAAATTCTTTTAATCACAAAAAAAATCTTACTGATGTTGAGACATAACTTTTATCTTTTATTTCATCAACTTTTGTAATTCCATATTCTTAATCAACTAAAAAAATGTATGATGCAAATTTAAACAGTAGTGAAAAATAATGTGACAAGCCTATATTTTTCTTCTGATGTAGTTGTTTTATAACCAGCAAAGCAACAGCAGGATAATTCGCCAGCCTTACAAAAGTATTCATAGCCTCAGAACTACTTCAGACTTTGTTACATTACAACTAAAAACTTCATTCAGTTCTACTGAGATTTAGTGTGATAGCCAACACTAAGTAGCAGATAACTGTAAAGTGGAAGGACAGGGTTTTTTTCTAAACTTTTTTTGCTAACTGAAAGTGTTTTCAAAGAAGAGAAACATGTGCCGTGCATTTATATTAAGCCCCCATGAGTGAATTCTTTATACAAACATCTTTGGCTGCATCTACAGTTGCAAGTCTTTGGGAGGAGGTTTTGGCAGCTTTGCACACCCAGAGATTAAAATTTGATTTGACTACCTTTATTTGCAAAACAACTGGAGAGCTTTCATGCAGAGCATCTGTAAACATGATTTGTGGCACAGAATCTCAATTGGATTTAGGTTTGGACTTTGACTAGGCCATTCTAGCACAGGAATAATTAGCTTAGGTTATAAATGTTAAAGTGTATGTTATTTGTTAATATTTAACATGTGTCCTGATACAAATAAATAAATACATTCACATATGCCTTGATCTGACCCATTTCTTTATTGCTCTGGTTGTATGTTTAGGGTAGTCCTGCTAAAGAGGTGAACCTCTGCCTTAGTCTCAATGCTTTAACAGGGTTTTATCCAAGGATTGCCCAGTATGTCAATCCATCTCCTATCAACTCTAAACCAACTTCCCTGTCTTTGCTGAAGAACAGCATCCCCACAATATGATGCTGCAAATTGGTTGCACTGGGTTTTGTTTAATGATATCAGAGTAAAGAGAGGCTAATACATATACAATACCCTTTCGAGAATTTTAATTTAAAAAGATTTTGAGAACTATGTATCCTTTATCTTCCACATCACATGTATATACTACTTTGATGTTGGTACACAACAAAAATCCCAATAAAATACTAAGAAATTTTGAAATTTCTTTGGGTAATAGCGCTTTTGCAAGGTATTTTAATGAAGTGAAACTTTGTCACCAGAAGTATTTGGTGCTGTAAATCCACCTGCTTTAGCAAATGGGTTACTGATGCTAGTTATTCCCTGCTGCTGTTACTGATAGAGAACCACACAAATTAATCATCCACAAGCAATAGCATTCAGTGGGCTAAAAAATGTGAGGTTCCACCAATGTGGCACAAGGAAAAATCGGTTAATTTAACTTAGCATGCTAATGCCTTGATGATGAAAACTGAAGTGAGACTCAAATGAAGCGTGTTAAAGGCAGGCAACGAAAAGACAGTGGTGACCAATGAGAAAGTGAAAAGTGAAGCATAAACAATGGCATTTAATACAATTTCGTAAAACCACTTATAGCACATGACAGGGGCTCACATGTAATCACTGTAAGTGGAGACGAAGATGGGGGCTGCAGTGTCATCGTCACGATGCCAGAACACTTCTCTGTGACACGTCCCCTGCTTCTTTTCATTAATCCCTGAAGCTACATTCATTAACGGTCACTCCATCCATCCAGCAAGAGGACACAGCCGAGTGAAGTCACAACCCGTTGCAATAATAACCTGCTGCTCAAATGCAATATGAGAAATCTGTTACAGCTTTATGATTTCACTAATCAGATTGTTTTAATTAGCTAACACAGCTTGTTCATAGAATATTGTAATGCACAAATGCAAAAAAAGCAGTTTGGCTTACTTGGATTGGAGTCAAATACTGTAGATAAAAAGTTGAAGAAGGGGTTTGGAAAGAAAATCCCGTATTTTAGCAGATGAAACATGCTGCTATGATCTGACACCAAAGGACAGCCGTCAGCAAAGAATTAACAAGATGAGATGATAAATACTTCAGGTTTACAGGTCCCAGAACTGTCGGAGGCTCTTTGGAAATAAAACAAGGTGTGCTGTTAGCTACATCGCGCGTTAGTGGTTTTTTGAGGATCCCATGTTCTGAATTGGGCTTTAGTTTCAGAGGGCAGCGTTTATGACTCACCAGTGCACTGACCACAGCCCATTAACTCAAAGAGCCTCCACAGGAGCAGTGGAGCAGGGAAAGGGGCCGTGACCTGCCCGAGACCATCTTATTACTTTAACACATTATGTCTCCCACTGCGATCTTTTTATTTAAGTGACTTCAGCAGAACGCATCATCTCAGGCCAAGTCGGCGACAGACAGGGGTTTCTAGACAAGAGGAGGGGGTCAAATGATTTATTGGAAACGTCTGCTGTTGGGTTTTACAGAAAAAGGAGAGAAAGGATAGACAGTGAGTAAAAGAGTGTGGGCGATGGGGGGACGGTTAGTGATGAACCTGACTGTTGATGAGAGCTGTTTATGGAGTAGAGAGGCCAACCTGACCCCTTGAACAGTTCCTTGGAGGATTCTCAAGTTCCTACTGATGAGCTTTTGCAGCTCTCTGATGACCACACGGTCCACACACTGGGAGGGGGTTGGAAAGTCCAGGCGATCCAGGGGTCGAGGCAATGATTTATTTTACCATCATGTCACCCTTTACGGGCCACACTACACAAGATGGCCTCAGAGCTTACTGTCCTCAGGAGGAAGATCAGAACAGTTTTCTTAAGTGTTGCTCTTATTCACCCTTTTTGTGCTTGTTGTGGCTTTGCTCTGTGTGTTTTAGCGAGCCAGTGCTCTCCAATAAAAAACTAAATTATAGCCTTTCAGTAAAACATTTTTCTCATTACAAGCAGACGATATGGAATATAAACATATGTCTGTATCAGAAAGATGATCCCTGTTGGAGTCTATGAGCCCTGTTCACTTTGGCATTTTGTCCTTACTGAAAAGTTCAAACCTATTCTTTGTTGGCTCCCTTTGAATCAAAAAGTAGCATTCTAATAATGATGATTATTGCTATAGTGTGGACAAAAAAGCAACTTCCCAGAATTAATTTACCATCACATACAGTATCCACTTGGACCATGCAATAGAAACTAAAAATATTATCATAATATAATGGGGATTTATCAGGATACACAATAATTAACTATATTTTCTTTGTGCAAAAAGACTGAAGTACACCATATATCACTTCAGGTCTATAATGCATTAGATAAAAATAATTATGTGATAACTCCAATAACCCTTCTCTGGTTAAAAAATAAAATAAAATAAAAAACAATTATGTTTACAATTATGTTTTTTTTTTACTTCCCATCATCTGTCAGATCTTTTTTCTGTAGTCTAAGTCTTCAGAGCCTCTAATAAAAACCTTCTTATACAATGGGAAAGACACGTGTTATACAGAAACTAAAGATATTCTGAGAAAATATCAGCTCAGGATATTAATCATGGCATTTTTAAATAATCGATATAGAGTCCCTCAAACTTCACTGCTTTTAGCTGTTGTTGGTTTGAAGTGTTTGCTTATGTCAGCTCCCCCATTAAGGAATTACTGTGCCACCCATTTTCTTGTGCATAGCTTCCTTAACTACAACATATATCTTGCACATTATTTTGCTAATTGAATCTGGCTTTTCTGCTTGGGCTAAACTTTTTTTTACCCTTCATTTTGACATTCACACTGACTGTCTTGGCAACAGTGGCTCCTTGTCTTTCTGTGGCAATGTCTCCTTCACACAATGCAGCAAACCACTTGTCATAAAGTTTTACAACTATAAAAACAATGTGAGGTTCCTGAAAAATGAGGAAAAACTTTTTCTGTAAGTTTTGTCTGGACATGATAAAGTGGAATTGCAATCAAATATATTGCAAAGCTGAATTATCAATGAGACATAAGAAATCAGCATAAACATGTTAACTTGCTAATAAATATCAGGAGGGGCAAAGCGAGTTTATTAAAGAATAAAGAGTATACCTGCATGTGTTGAGTCCTATATATCTTTATACAATAATGACATGAATGTTTTCAGTGATGTGCTGTTAGAACATCTTAATAGTTTCGTTAGCTGAGTTTTTTTTAGGATGACTGGGGGAGTCTGCTGTCTGCTGTGAGTGAAGCATCTGAGAGAAACTAAACTACGAGTCAGTTTGATGCAGCTGGCTAATATTCACACTCAATGTTGAAAGTATAGACATTTCGGACAGCTCATGTGAACAACATGTGATAGATTGAGGATATTCAAGATGCCCCCTTTGCCCCCCTTTCATGGTTCCCTCTAAAAGTAGAGGAAATATTTCTATTTTCAGCACAGAATCATCCAAGGCCTCTTAGGTTCAAGACGTGGGTCAGGGACATTCCAGCGTGACAGATTTATTTACCCCATTACAAAGACAAATCTGAACTCCTCATTTTCAGATGCTGTCCCCACTTTTTCCACCCAGCCTCATCCGACAAGCCACACATCAAAACCACCATTACCTTCTTGTTAGTTCACTCTGTCGATTAGAGAAGGGCAACATAGATTTATGCCAAGGGCTAAATGTGTTTATTCTAATTCCTTCCCCATCTCCACTTTGTCACTTACAGACACCCACAAACACGGAACATCTGAACAACTCCAGCAGCCAGCATCAAGTCTCAATCCTTCAGGAAGTGGAAGTAACCGATTAGATTATGCCATTGCCACAATCTGTTACGAAAAATAAACACTGGGCCTTTTCATTAACCTAATGAAGACGAAGCACGTTGATGAGCTCTTAAGTCAATTAACGATATTTAAAAACAGGCGGTGCAGCCCCAAGGTAAATTAGCATGCAGAGAGTGAGGAGGACCCAGGTTCAAACAAATTGTGCGTGGAACCCTCTGGTTCAAGCCGCTTGACTCTCTCTTTCTCCCCGCTAATATACACCCCTCCTCTTCTGCTCAAACAAGGTTTCATTAGCCATAATTAACTGCATCCTTTCTGTCTTTGCAATTCTAGGAGAGCTCAAGTTGAAAATGAGGATACGGATGTGCAGGAGCAAAACAACTGTCTGGTTAGCTGCTGTTTCTATACGGAAAGATTGGAGTCTTCAGTTTTGTATAGCATGACGTGAGATTGATGCGGTTCAAAGATAATTCACAAGATTACAAAAACATCGCAATATAGTCAACATAGTACACACAAAAAAAGATCTGAACTCAGAGGCCAGCTTGCTTTGTTTTCATGACTCTCTTCTTTCTTCTGTCCTGCTTTTTTTTTCTCTCAGTAAACTTATTTGAAATCCTCCTGGGGTTTTACCCTCTCTCTTTTGATTTCTAGCTCTCTTTCTCTCTGTGTGTAGAGACACACAGAGACACACTGTCTAACACACATTCACGGGGTCTCTTGGCTGGAACAAGGTCTGAAAAGATTGCGGTTCATTTCGACCCAGTGTGGATGGAGGCCTCATTTAGTGGCTGCTGGCAACTCAATCAGCCTGCCTCACACTGATGAGTGAGTGACTACTTTCAGAGCACCGGTCAATATGTGTCTGCCGTGATAGAATGTCAGCACCCGTGCCCTGTGTTGTCCTGACCCTATGTTATGGCTTTTTTATTTTGTCTAATCAATGATATATGAAACAACACAGACACATTTCAACAATAGATCTTTTTTTTTCTACTCACCACGTTTTGTGCAATTTCTACTCATGTAGCTGTTTGTGATGATTGGGATTAAATGTGTTGCTGACTTTTTTCTGTTCTGAGGATGTGTGAATGCAGGCAGCAATTAAAACTGATGGAAACAAGGAATAAATATCGTAGTTGTTAGAAAAGACAGATGCACCCTTGTTCCTTTAGTGTGGATGATGCCTTTTCCTGTTTAGATCTGCCTAATTCTGTAAACCTAACACCATTCCAAGTATTCTTTCTGACGCTTCAGTGTCAGTGGCATGTTGTCAGTGAAATACAGTGTGTAGAAATATTCCTCTCAGGTTTGTTTATGTTGTCCTCTCTGCGGTGAGTAAAGCACAGCCTATATTTTGAGGCTGCTCAGATGAGCCGTGCTTGGTGTCCCCTGTGTCCTTTATTTCACACAGCCCAGTGCACATGCTCTGCAGTCTGCCGACCTCTTGACCTGCCTGTCACTGTGATGGCCTCTGTAATCTGGAGGTGGTTATTTCATACAGATGCTTTCCCTCACTTAAATTTCATTTTTATTAAAAAGTATTATTAGACCAAATTTCCCCAGAGGGATTTTGAGAAATAGATTCTGTGTTCAACTGAACACTGACTTGTTTTTTATGGTTATTTTACACTAAAGTAAAATAATGTATTTTTTTCATTTTCCATATCTTTATTTTTTTTATATTCTGACTTTTGATCAGTTTGCATCTCAAAGTGTACTATAAAAAAATTTGATCAACACATAAGCCAAGTTGCCACAGATTTTTTTTTTTTTTTTTTTTTTTTTTTTTTTTTTTTTTTTTTTTTTTTTTTTGTCACATTAAAAAATTACACTGCATGAGCACTGCATCTCTCACAGGCCATATATAGTACACTTGTGTTATTCTGCAACAGAAGAAAATAAAATATCACAGAAATACCTAAATAAGTGTGCTATCTAATCTCATGCAATGTTTTCCTGATGCTTCATTCATGTCAGCATGCTGGATGCATAAAACTGAAAATAAAGCTGATGGTATGATTTACTTTCTGAATTACTCAGTCAATAATTCCCTACAGTCAATTGATATCTACAGTTAGACTAGTGTAATTTCCACACCTGGTAAGGACACATTTGAACACAAATTCCACACCATTGATCCCAATACCCATGAACTATTCAAACCGGGGGCACATCAAAAAAAGCAACAATGCTTTTGCATGGCAAGATAGGAAAAAGTGTGATGACAGCTTAATGGGATTTAAACTTCAGAAATTAAATAACATAAGTTTTTATTCAGTGAAAAAAAGGACAACATCAAGGAGTAAAAGCAATTGGGAAGCTCGTGTCTTAGAGAAGCTACTGCATTTGGAAATAATATTAGCTTTTTTTGAAAATGATACAAACTCAAAATTTAATACTTAATTCACATTTATACAGTCACAACTATGCACATGCTTGAAAACTTGGTAACTTTAAAGTGCATTAAATAACAGATCACATCTCATCAGAATTATACTTCAATCTCCAATGAAAATTCTGTTTTATCCCAACCTGATGTTTCTTCAGAACAGCCCCAATATTCTGTTCCAACACGCTGTGTAACTTGGTTAAGAAAGCTATGTCCTATTAACGTGTCACCTAAACCATGCACAGCTTTATTGTTTGATTCTAAACATCAACTATGTAACAGTTTTTCAAGCTTTGGACAAAAAAACAGGCTGTGATCTGTAAAAACTGGCTGCACCACAAAGCAGCCTGTCTTGTTGGGAGTGTATGCTCACACAGTCACATTGCCAAGTATTCCTGATACTAGTCATTTAAAAACCATGATCAAAGATTCAGAGGGACATCCCTATTTGAAAGAAACACATTGAAATTGATAAAAACCCTATAAGTAAAGTGACAGTGACATAATTAGAGTACATTATAAGTAATACATTTGTTATTGGGAGATATTAATAATACATTTAAAAGCACACAGTTATAGAAAAAAAATTATTGGAGGGCAAAGTGAGACATTAATATATGAATGAAATTTAATATTTTAAACATTCTGACTCATCCTGTAGAGCTTTATGTTTAACTTGGTATTATTAGTTCTGAGGAGCGATTCAAGACTAGAGACATGAGAGGTAAATGAGACTGAGGAGTCAAAGGTTAGAAACCTTCATCGGGCAGACACATGTACGGGGAGAGAGCAGAGCTGCCATCATCATTCAGCAAAATGATCGTGTTACAACCGCTTTAGACATATAGGCACAGAAAGGGACTTTGGATAGGAGTAAATTAAAATTACTATAGATACATTCGATCACTCTTTAGTTTCATCGTTATTTAACAATGGCTTTATAAATCTTACAAATCCATGTGTGTGAATTTGTGTGTGTGTGTGTGTGTGATGAATTTGGTTAATAGGAAATTATATAAGAAGGGACAAAAAAAAACACTAATAGCTAGTAAATCAATCAACTTCCAAAGTCTTCCTGGGCCTTTATGGATGTCCTGCCTTTCTTGCCTGTCTCATTCGGTGTGTCTACCCGGAGATGCATTCAGCAGAGATTTTCAATTTATTTCTAATCAAGCTTTATCTAATATTCTCCCGACAGGCAATTAAAAATTCAAACTACACTGCAAACCCATTGCTCACTTTTCAGCCTCTCGCAGTGTTCATTTAAGGATGTTATTTCATTAAAAGCTCTTGTTGATGAGTTTGAGGTAATATGCGAGCACATTTGATTACCATGCTCTGCATTGCCATTATGATAATGCATGGATAATGTTGAGACATTTGAGGGTTTTATATAAGTGTTTGGCGCAAGACATTTTTATGAAATCCTTAGTGGTACTTTTATATATATATTTTTGTTTGAGCAGGATGAAGACCACCTTGCTTCCACTGCTTTACCTGTCAGCAAAATTAAAAAACTAAAAGAAACATTTACCTAAAAGTTGTCAACATAGCAATTATCCTGGAAAGAAAGAAAGAAAGAAAGATAGATAGATAGATAAATAGATAGATAGATAGATAGATAGATAGATAGATAGATAGATAGATAGATAGACAGATAGATAGATAGATAGATAGATAGATAGATAGATAGATAGATAGATAGATAGATAGATAGATGTTTATAATATAAAGATTAATGACTTGCTTTTTGATGCAGATATTTATTCAAATGTGATGTTGATAGGCATGGAAGCCATAAAGTGCCTCCAGCTAATGGGAAATACAAGCCTGGGAGGGCCTTGATCAGTCTGTGCTGGAAGTGCTTCAAAACAAAGTAGCAAAAAAAAAGAAAAAACATGGAAGACAAACCACCCTTAAGTGTTGCACGCTCTTCGACTATTTAGGGCAGTCATGTCCAGCAGTGGATTTGAATATGCATGACTATCAAACCCTTGCAGCACAAGTCTGTGACCAGTCACCGTTTTTTTTGTTTTGTTTTGTTTTGTTTTTTATACAGAAAAGACACATGCATCTTATTTATATATTTTACTTGAACTGTCATGAGCATTTTTTTTTCAAAATAAGTGTCCACTTTAAGAGGAGATGATAAAGTGGAAAAACATTTTTAGTTTGTCTCATAATGATGCTGATACAGAGTTTGTTTGCTTTGAGATTATGTCATAAATTTTAGTGTAGATTTTTATGTTCAGTCTCATACTGGCCTATGCCCAGTGGTGACTGCTGGGTGTTGGAGTCCAGAAACAAAGCCCAACAAATCCACAAAGCCAAAAAGCCACCACCCTACTTTTAACCTAGCCATTGCCGTCCTATGCAGTTCCGCTCGATTCTCATCTCCCTTTACTTCTCTGTTTGGGGTTTTTTCCTATTGAGTTGGATTTCTCTGGTAGAATTTCAACCAGGCCAATCAGCAGACAGAAGGAGAAGCTGTGAATGATGATGTCAATCTTCTGCACTGTTTCAGAATTGTAGTCTGGCTGTACTTTTAGCAATCACAGCAGTGTTATGGCCATGCTTCCGAATATTGACTTAACATCAGCAGCCATCTCATTCGGCATGGCACATCTCTCTTTGTAGTGGGAGATGGTTGTTCACAGCACAGGCAGTTTCTATCCAGACTCACTATATGAAGCAAAGCATAGAACAAGGGGCAGGTTTTTACCAGGTTAACCTACTTTTAACTTTTGATACAGTTAAAGTAAAATAAATGTCTCTACTTCTAGAATTTTGTAGTTTTTTGAAAGTATTCACTAGCTTAAGTGTCACTATTGTTCTGTTAAGAAACCAGCTTTCAAGAACCAACCACCTTGAACCACAGCAAAACAAGCTTTTAGTAAAATCTGACTGTGTTCCAAGCAACAAGTAGCATATTACCTGTAAGACAGGGAGCTGGAGACCTTCAGTTTACATATTGGTGACTTGGACAGGGGCAAAGAAGTGGATGTGAAGCTATCTTCCTCGGTCCCTGTGCAAGACTGGCTAATTAAATACTAAGGAAGGAATAAAATCTTAATGAGAAACACAAGCTTGTTGTGGTGTTTGGCACTGACCAGCTTCCTCTTATTAGGTGTACTTGCCCATATGTGCTTGGGTGAAGTGCCCATTAGAGCCTTCCCTAATGGTTCTTCATCCATGGCACTGCGACGCTAGTGGGATGTACATTTCTGCAATTTCTAAATGTGGCAGTAGAGCCAGTCTTTCTATGAAATTTCTCAGCCACAATAAATATTTTATGTAAATCAAAATTAAATTCTTTCCTCGGTTTAAGCAATTTCTCTTGTAAGTAGTGAATCTGTGAAGGAGATTACAACATTTGCCGGTTTGTTTATAATTTAATTTTTTATGTTGTGGCTGGCGGAGGGGAAAGACAGAACACCTGTGAGTGTTTATAATGTCTCATCTCCCTCACAGCTGCTCCTTTTCAAAACACCTCACTGGTGCAATAATTTCATAAAATTTCATGATTTACCATCTGGTAGTCTGAGCTATAAGCACATGCAATAAGCATTTGTGTGGCGCTGGTCCCAGAAAGGTACAATAACTGTATATTTTAACTTAATGGCTTTTCAGGGCATGCAAATTTCCACAGAGCAGATTGCAGAGATGCTACAGTGTAAGTCTGGTCCCCGTCTGTCTGCCTCTGTCTCTCCCAGCCCTCCCTCCCATACAGTACATGATTCCCCTATCAAGTGGTAAAAAACATCCGTACACAGCAGCCCTCTATTGACTCTTGTCTCTGGCTTGCAAAGCTCTCTGTGTCAAAATCTGGATATCAAACTCTGGAGAATGAGGGACACAGTAGGAGGTACAAGCAGATTATTTTCCTTTTAGCATCTAATGTCTGTGCATTTGGGTAATTAAAATGATTACTACAACAATTACAGCAAGTAATTAGAAACTAATTACACTGGCATTTTGTGATTACAGGAGCAGATGAAAATAGTGTTCAAAATTAAATTCATTGCATATTCATGGAAATGAAATTAAATAGTGCTGGGTGGATAAGATAATAGAAACTCTGAGAATGGTGTTTGGAGGGGTTTGGGGAACCGTCTGTGGCTAATAGTCTGAATATGCATTTTGTTAAATCAGTGATAATCTTTCAGTGGTCCTTAGAGGAGTTCAGATTTGGAATGCTGTCAAATACTCTAAAGGGTGAGATGATTTTACTTTTTTCAGCCTATTGAATTTGCCTTTGGGAATGACTGAAACTTAATGGGATAGTTCAGGACTTTTGAACTGAGGTTCTGCAAAAAGTTATGAGGAGTTAACATTTTACCTGTGGGAAATATATCTCTTTATTTAGTATAAATCCAGATTAGTTGGACTCAGGTGCTAAAGCTAACAGTTAATCTGGAATGGGCCAAGCCCACAGTTGGCAGTTATTTATACACAAGGTGATGATTATTAATTCAGAAAATGAAACTAAGAGATGTTGCCTCACCCACTGTCTTCCTGTGTGAAACACATATAAATTGTTTTCAGTGAAACTGAACTAAAAACAAACAAACAAAATAAACCCCACCAAAGTTTTCACCTGAAATTTTATATTTCAGATTTACATCTGATTTTTTTTCATACACAGTCAAAGGTCAGAAACAATTATTGATAAGCAAATTCCAATCAAAATAAATTTGGTTCCAACTTACCAGCAAAAGAAATAGCACTTTATGCATTTGATTGTGTGTTTGTGACCCTAAGTTCCTCTAGTTTTTTACAGTAAACCATTTTTTCAACTTAAACTTCATCAACTTAATATCCTGTTATGCATCAAGACACTGTAACATCTAAATAGCAGCAGTAAAAATTACAGATGCCCACAGATGGTTAGAATACATGGCAGCCAGATTTAAATTAAAAGGCACTGTCTGGGTTTAATAATCTGTCTAAACTGTAGGTCCTTTAAAATGTGTTTTTTTTATTACACAAACACATTGTTTACCCTTATAAAGGTGCTTATTGTATGCTTGATGGATACATTTTTAACAGTTCAATAGAAAAATAACAGAAATTATTCATTGCTGAAATTAATATTTTCACTACACTCTTAAAGATCTTCTGTCAAGCCCAAAATTAATTGTATCCCCAGCAGATTTAGATGTAAAATTATTTTCATTCCTCTAAAAAGTTTGTTTCCAATATGACATGGGAGGCATCTCTCAAAAGATAAAAGTATGCATACATATGTAGATAAGAAATCATTTTTGAAAATGTTTTGAAAAGATTATATTGCTGTAAAGTCATATTTATTGCAAAAATTTTAAAACAAAATTTATTTTTTTCTGTTTTACATATTATAGAGAAAAATTGCATGTCAAAAACTATTTATACCCTTCTTAATAATGAATACAAAATTTGTATTGGCTTGACAGTTATCATACCCTTCTTATAATTGTTGACCAGATTTTTGCATGTTTCCACTGGAATTTGATGCTTTTATTGATGAGTCTTTGAGGTTGGAGGCCTCCTTGCTGTCACCCCAATCTTTAGATTCAAGTCAGGAGTCTTACCCAGTCTCTCCAAAAAATTAGCATTATTTCATGTCAAAAGAAACATGTTTGTAAAATTTTTACATTAGCTTTAACTTAAATCTGCCAGGGGTATGAATAATTTTAGGCTTAAATGCATCTGCTTCAGGTAAGATATTAACTGCTTTTAACCTTTCAAAAGAACCTCACTGTAAAAATTCTGAACTATCCCTTCAACACTGTAAAACACAATAGAAAACATTAAATCAGGATCTTCCTAAACAAAGAAAGACCAAAGACTAACTATACCTCTTTCAAATCCCATCATGCTCTGTGATTAAATTTAATATCCATCAATGAATTCACTTTTTGTGCGTCGTCTTCTTTCTCTACTCGCCCTTTTTTCTTTCTTCTCCCCCCACCTCCCACCCATCTATCGACAATAGTCAGGGCTTTAGCTGCTGCCATGATCATGTAATGAGATTCTTCAGATTAAATAGATTTCCTGTTAAACTTGGAGCTTGGTAGATAGAGTGTCAGGAATGAATGGTTATTAACATTTAAATATACCACAGAATAAGAGAGAGCAGGATGTGAGTGATTGAGAGGAGGGGGGGAGAAAAAGAAAGAGAGACAGAGAATGATGAAAAAAACAACAATATGAATTTTTCATCGTTATCAAGTATGGATTTTCTTCTTTGCCGTATTTCTGTTGGGCCTGACAAAGCCAAAGTAATTAGGCAAATACAAGTGAAGCACCTAAAAGAACTATTACAGCAAAGAGCGCTCATTGTTGATAAAGTAAAGGCAGTTAAGCTTTAATGGTGAGACTAGTATAACAGAGTGTGTCCTGGTTTTATCAACTTATCAGTACCCATTCTGTATTATCTCTTCATAGTAACAATGGAAATGTCGAATGAGTTTTTCTATCTCATCTTTTGGTTCTAGGATTATATTTCATTATTCCCCAAAAGACAAGATAAACAGGAAGTATACGTAATAACAACATTTTTAGAGCTACACGGGTCAGGAGTTGGATTTAGCACTGTCCCATGAGCTTATGGACTGTTGTATGGTAAAGCAAGCAATATGAGGGTTGAGTTCTTAATGGGAAGCTGAAAATTTAATGCTGTGAGCTTGAATAAAACTATTTTAAAAATGGCTTATTCTCTATCCTATATTCTATTCAGGAAGTTTTGGAAAGTGAAGATAAGTTAGAGCTTTATGTGCTTTTAGGAGGTCCCATGACTGCTGTCGTACCTGAATCGAATCGTACCTGACTTTGTATTCGCTTTGACAACTGATGACTGAAAGTAATTTTGTCTGATTTAGTCATAATCTACATAATCTACTGTAAAGAAATGTTGGTATGTAATTCCAAACAAAATAATATCTCCCAGGAAGAGGCCACTTAGAATTATTTTGGTTTGATTAGAACATTTGTCATGTTTTAAGTCATCTGGCCCAAACAGGGATCAAGAACAACATAAATGAAACCATACTGTAATATAAAGTCCTAAGAACATAATATCCAGATGGAATAAAGCATATAAACATGTGAGATTTGTGTTTATAACTATTTATCTTAATAATAAATAAAAAATACTTAACTACAAAGAAAAAAAAAACTGATACCAATGGTTTTATGTGCAAAATGGTTTGTTTGCTGGTATGAAGTGGAAGTAGGTTGGAATCAAATGAGAACACATGTTGAAAAATGCACCTAAAACCAATGATTAAAAGATATTATGACCTCCAAAGCCCTCTGAATAAAGATCGCTGTTGCATATGCTTTGTGAGTATTCTCACAGATTGTACAAAATCCTATGGTTACATATTTCCACAATAAAAGCGTTTTCTCTGTGAGCCAGGCTGATCTGTGAGCCGACAGGTGTGCTATTTACATAACACGGCGTCTTGCTGCCGAGCTGGCTTTGTAAGTAAATGTCACATCTCTGCTTTTACTTAAAGTCAAATAATCCCAAATGGCACCTATCAAAATTTAGTTTGATCCTGTCTGCGTCCACTGACTTGTGCAATAGGAAAATAACAGGGTTGGTGTTTGATCTTGAGATGTCAAAATGGAATGATTCCCTTTGTCAATCGTAACTTGGACTACTTAATAGTTTTCCACCAGTAGGTAGAAAATGGAACTTTATTTTTGTTCTAATTTCATTTATGCATCAATACTGATGAGAAACACAATGGAGATGCAGTTGATGCAACTTATTAAATTTGGGGTAACAGATGTGGTTTCTTCTCATTCTATTTTGGTGTATAGGGATGCATGCAAATAGGGTGTCTATATTTTCCATCACACTAGACTTAAACATTTTTTCTGTATAAGATGCAAAATAATTATTTATTTAAGCCAAAAATATAGATAAGTATCAAATTTTTAGCTAAAGCTACATTTACACTGTAGGACAAAGTTACCCATATGTTTTTAGGACAATCTGGACAGCACAATTATGATTAATACACAATCCAGGCTACTTTCATATGGTATGAGGATTTTTAAAGCAACCTCATACTCAGTGGTATGTCGCACTTCATTCAACAGTTACATCGCTGCGTGTGACAGACACAATCTTGTGCTGGAAGAAGCAGGTAGAGATAAGAGCCAATGTAAACAATAAACAAAACAAGACTTGCAGACATTGTTGATGGAGTTATTTATAACAGGTAATTTAACGTATTATCTATGCTGATGAGCTCCAAATCTATCACAGTGGAAGCCTCCTTGCCATCACCCAAATTTTTATCTCCCTCTACAGATCCTATATTAGATTAAAGTCCGGACTCTGGCTGGTGCACTCCAAAACATGAATGTTACTTCCAGTCAGAACTAACATGTTGGTAAAATTAAAAGATTAATTTAAAACCTAAAACTGCCAGGAGTATGAATAATTTTGGTCTTAACTGTAACAGCTAAAACAATGTATTCAATCAACAATTAAATAAATAATTATGTATTTTGTAAAGCAGGATTCTATGAAGTTACTTGAGTATTTTTTTTACATAATCAGGAAGGTCAATAAAATCAGTAAGCCCAGCATTGGTAGTTTGTGCCCTGCAACTCTTTTTTTCAGTATATAGGAACACACTACTGTGTACTGAATATGTTTAAAAATACATCTAATGGGTCCACCAGGACATATAGAATCTTAAAATAATGTATCTGGACAGAAATATGCTCCACTGAGATGAGTTTTAAGTATTTTTTTGTAAACTAAAGTGTCCTGTTAGCTTTCCAGCTGGAACTAATGATCACAAACCCACAGAATCCTGTTGTTTTGTAGTTCAGAGCTGTGGACTGTCAGAATCTCTTGAATTATCAAACAAACAAGACAAGAGAGCAAGATTCCTTTCCCTGGAGTTCAGCACACTGTGAGCCATCCTTCATACAGGGCCAGCCTGGCTGTGTGAATGTGGAAGCAGGTGTGGTGGCAGGACAGTGGAGAGCTTCTCTCCGGCTTTGCCTTCACCGCTGGCCACTTGTTAATGACTGGGCTGCGCAAAGCCAGTCCTCTGTGTACGCTGTTATAAAGCACTCAAAGCCTTCAGGATGGCAGCAAGCTCACTCCTTGGCCCCAAGACACTCTGTGGAGAATAAGACACACCTCATGCTTTGTTTTCCAGCTCCATGGGATCCTATACTAAAGAAGAGGTGTACACTATACACCTAGAGAAGCAGTGTTGTAAAAGTATGCCCCGACTTACAGCTCTTTTTTATGTTTTTCTTGCATTATTTGACATATAAAAAAGAAAGTTTACCTGATAAAATGTTAAATTTAAAGTAAATGTAAACCTTGATGACTCATCTCTGTGATTAGTCCTGACAAGAAACAATTCATCAAGTAAATTTGTTAGTGGTTATGGCTCATCTCAGAAAGTCAGTACATAATGATTATCCTAGGGATACCTTAATTACATCTTTGTATATCAGATTTAAATATATTTGTGCTATTTAGTTGGCAAAATAAGATGGACAGAAGCTTGTGTGTGGTTAATAAACTTAACAGGGATAATTGGGATTACTGGGAGAGACAGGGATCTAACTTACATTTGCAGTGTAGACAACTAAAAAATAAGTAATAATATTGGCTGAATAAAGAACTATGTCCAAAAATGTTATAATAATTTGAGTGATGTTTGCCAACGTTTGACATTATCCATCATTTTTCATCCCTTCATTTACCTTCTGTCTGTCTTATAGTTGGCCATTAATACAAATACACTGCCTCTTCACTTGTGGTATGTGGCTGATGGGGACGGTGGCCTGCTGCTGGACCCTGGGAAATCAGATATAAAACTTTTTGAAGACATTGACTGTTTAATTAGTTTTGATTGATTTTCTTCTTTTCTTAGTTTGTTGGGTGGGCTGTGTGCTTCAGTGGTTGGCAGCATCATCTCACAGAAAAGTATGTGTATCTTACAATGAGCCCTGGTTTTGTATAGTATGTGAATTGGGATGAAGGCTCTAAATTTACCAGTGTTCTACTGAATAAGGACAGAGTAAGTTACTTTTGCTGTGATGAGATGAGCCATACCCACTCAGAAATTTACTATGAATTCCTTCTTGTCAGGATGCCATTGTCCTTTTTTTTTTTTTTTTTTTTTTTTTCTTTTTTTTTTTTTTTTTTTTTTTTTCCATTTTTCCATGCTTAATGATTGCCTGACCATCTGGGGATAAAAGTTCAATGTATATAAGTAGTCTATAAGTTCCCCACAAGAAGGAAAATTAATATAAGATGAATTAGTTGTAAAATAGGTCAGAATGCCAACACGAGCGACTTAGAACAAAGATGAACGAACCCTCATCAGGGCAGATAGAGCGTCTCCATAACGTAGCATGAGACTGATTAATGTTATTATCAGATCATTGCTGCAACATTGGGGTAGCATTTGAAGAAATTTTGCAGCAATGACACGT
Organism: Anableps anableps; assembly: GCA_014839685.1. Taxonomy (NCBI): domain Eukaryota; kingdom Metazoa; phylum Chordata; class Actinopteri; order Cyprinodontiformes; family Anablepidae; genus Anableps; species Anableps anableps. Next base: position 12,414,672 of record CM026066.1, on the reverse strand, counting down.
GTGCATAATGTACTGTGTCTCTAAGGTTGTGGTGCTCATGCCAAAGAATTGTTTTATATGTCAAAAAAATCTGTGACAGCCTTATTGCTGGAGATCATGTATTCTACAGTGTCATATGCAAAAACAGGCAATGTCGGAGTGTTATTTACTTATAGTCGCATATCGTCTATGTATAAAAAGCGAGATATTTAATAGTGTGACAGGGTACAAGGATGTCGGTTAGATTTTTGACTGCGTAGGCTCTATATTATGTTGCTTGTATGTTCTCTGTGTGCATGCACTTTTTTTCAAAAATCTAGACCTTCTCCTCCTGATTTATAGCATGCTTGGTGTTATCTTTACCTACTCCAAATTAGGATAGATATCAAATAATAAATGGAAATGTAAAGGTTGTGAGTTCAATTACAACTTGAGTGGTGTCAGATTTTTGTTGCCAATCTCTTTTTTTCTGATATGAATTAAACTTTTTCTCTTTTAAGCGAACATCTTATGTCACAAACATTATTCCTGACAATCACTTTAATGTCGATCATATAACCTATCACTTAACATTGTACAATATATTGCAGTAATTACAGTATTTTTCACATTTAATAGCAAAGATTTTTATAATATTTGATTTTTAATCAGTGAGCACCTTCATATTCTCCAGATCTTTGCAGATCAATACTAATTTCAGTACAGGTTCATCAAGTTCAGCTCTGTTATTTTTCCTATCACAGGCCAACTTTTCAGAGTTTATTCAGTTTATATTTAGGCTTTTAGAATTACAGCCATACATTCCTTTGACACGAGTATCAATATTTATCACATTTATCGTGCAAAAGTACAGGTTTTCCCTGGTCAGGTGTGGAGAGGGTGCGACTGCAGACGAAGAACTCATAATATTTTGGTTCCAATTACTATTGATTTTTCAATTGTTTTGCAGCAGGATGTTGTTTTATTACTAATATATGTAATGTATAAATCAATGAACACTTGCTTGGTTCATTCATGCCATAAAATCAAAGATTTGGACTTTTTGATCCATCCTGTGTGACCACATGGTGTTACAGCTTATGAAAAAAGACATATTTTAGCACAGGACCATCTTCACACTCAGATTTGGACCGTTGGCCTACCGTCGGGAGGTTTTGCATTTCTAAAACCATTATAATTCTGTTGGTGCTTAGCAGAGGCTACCAGAGGGCCAGCAGTGGGGTTTATCCCAACAAAAGAGCGTAAGATGTAAGTGCAATTACTGCCACTAGCAATAAAGCAGCCACTGCATTCCACAGCAACAGTGAAAAGGCGCCTAGAAACCTCGGAGCTCCGCTGGCCTTCCCGTGTGGGCCTCAGTTTGAGTGATGACGGCACAACATGATGGAGTAAGGCACTGAGAAGCAGACTGTGTAGAGTACATTTATAATCTGTAATTGATAATATAATAAAAACCGTGAATAGGCTCAGAGTGACTTTTCACCGTTTGCAGTCACTGTCATGGCATGGTTGTGTTTTTTCATGCCTGGACAGAGATTCCTTTGAGATGTGGACACGTTCTACCAAAAATTACCAGCTTTTCTCTCTCTATCTCTCAGCTTTCTGTCAGCTCACTCTTTATCACGGACTACCTCTACCTCTTTTTTCGCTCCACGGACTGTATGACATGGAATTGACATGTAGGTTTGGAGGCAACATGATGCTATTGAGCTGTGATGTAAAGGTAGCTACCAGGCTTCCTAAATACATCCATGCTAGAGCGGGCATGGAGCAGGGGAGCAGGCAGACCTCACCGCTGGGTTTAGCTCAGCTGCAGGCTTGTTAGATCAAATGAACCGCTGCATGCCTCGTACACCAGCAAGGTCAGGCTCTGGATCTGCTGCCGAGGAGGTCATGTGACCGTGTGGGATTTAGGTCTGCTGAGATGGAAGTCAAAATTTATGAAAGTTGACAATGATTAACTGTGTGCAGTGTTTTCACATGAACACTGTAAATATGGATACTTTAAATGTTCCATAAGAGTGACACATTACACTGTGCTGTCATGTAATCGGAGAGATTTGGAAAAGATGCTTTAGAAAAGTGTTTTAAAGATAAAGCATGCAGCTTTTAGAGAAGCAGTACATATAGCAAGAGGACTCTTTAGAGACTGCTTGCTACCTGACAGCACGTCTCTCTAAAGTGACGAGGCTAGGGGTGTCGGGTGAAGGGCTCTAAAGCGAGACAGAGGTGCACACTGGTCAAATCGAAGGGTAAAGTGGTAGCTTTGACTGTGCTCCTTTCTAATGCCCTACGGCACAACCACCATTAGCATTCCCCACTGCGACTTGAGTTCATAAGACTAATGGAGTTGCTACCTGGGGACATTAATTGTGCGTGACACCACTTGGGGGCTTTTGTGCACTCACACTAATATCACCGCGTCTGTCTGACAAAGCGCTCGAAAAGATTACAAACAAGCCCCAAATAACTGCCAGAGTTGAGCTGAGCTGCTGTTTGAATGTGAGTGAGTATGGTGAACATCAGCATGAACGGTTCAGGATACATTTACAGGATGCTGTTTGGCTTGAGATGTGAAGTGATATGTGCTACTGTTGGATGGCCTTATCTTTGCAGAACAACTCTCAGTAATAGTGGTTTGCCTTTGCATTTCACTTTTGACACATGTATGATGGCAACCAATGAAAGTGGAAACCTGTCCTTCAAGTGTGCCTACAGCCCACCAACCCCAGCAGGCAAAGTTTATGAGGGAAGGGATGTTAAAAAAGGGTGAACAACCAAGCTTGTACAAACTTGAGAATTTACCAAAGCCAGCCCAAGACGTAAGCAATAAATGCGGCTGCCGAGGTCTTCTTGCTGGACTGGGGGCTCCAAGAGCATTTCAAATTTTACATAAGAAATTTAAAATGTGCTAGTTGTAAATTCATAATGCAAACAAAACTGCAGCATAATGGCTAGTAAAATAGCATTCTAATAAACAATTTTTTTTTGCGATTGTAGTTATTATTAAGATAGTGAAAGTGTGCTTTTAGCCAGATTGTAGCTGTAGATTGTAGATTGGAGTAGCTGCTCGCTTCTCCAGCCAGGAAAATCTAACCTGCAGATAGAAAATTAAAACAAAGACAGTTGTTTACAGCAGGTAAGTAATTAGCCTTCACTAGAACCTCTTGTTTTGTTTAAATATGAGTTTTACTTTAAAACAAACTGTGATAAAACCATCAAGCGTGAACAATATCAAAGGGAAACTAATGTTGCCAACAGTGAGCTTACCTGGAAATGGGCCCCTTAATAAAATTCTGCCTGGGGAGTCATATAACCTTAATCAACTCTGGATAACAATGATATGCACAAGTTAGTCAGTTTGTTTTGTGTAATGAGTAATAGCAACTCTGTGATGAAACCTAAGGCACGATATAGAAAGGTTGAGGAAACAAATATTTTTTAAGCCTTTTTCAAAGAGATAAGGAGTTAGTTTTGCTTTTGTGGTGTGTTCACTATCACTTTTCAACTTTGCAACCATTTAAAACTGAGATCTACAACTCTGGTCTTCAAGATGCATGTTTTAGATGTGTCCCTACTCCAGCAAAACTGATTTCATTACCTCCTCAGCATGCTGTCAAGCTTTGCAGAAACCTGTTAATGACCTATTTATTTAAATCAAGTGTGTGGCAATAGGGAGACATCAAAAATTGAGGACAGAGGGCACTGAGTTGTAAATCACTGATTTAAAAGTTGTTTATGTACAACATTGCTGTAACATAAAAAAATCTACATGTTTTGTATAGTGAATTGTCACGCAACTGCATATCTGCCTTGTCTTTTCAGTGGCATAGCAAGGTACATGGTTTGAAATAAATAATGCTCTAACATTCCCTTTCTATGCATTTGATCATGAAGCATAAGCCAGCATTCGTATGTTCAGTAAAGCCAAGCTGTCATAAATCTTTTAGAAATATTTAAAAATTTGTTACAAATTAGAGATGGTCTATTAAATGCACACATGAACCACTGCTGTGGAATTTAAAGAACTGCCACTGAAATGTTGCAGCTATCATCTGATAATAACTTGATAACTTAATCTCATGATACATCATACAAATGGTCTCTCTGAGCTGATGAAGATTCATGGCAAATCCTCGAAATGGCTCCAACAGGAGGGTATTCTGATTTAATTTTTGATTAAGACAGCAAATGATCATTTGACCATTTAGGAGCACTCACAGATCTTGACATTACAGCAGGTAACTGTCACAACACAGCAGAAGATTGCACATTTTGCACCCTTTATCCCAATTCACTCACAAAATAGAATAATGGTGCACTATAATACTCTGAATTTGCTAACATTAGCTCTCGCATATTCAAGTATTTTACAGGTGGTCACATTATCAAGCCTAATGATCCACAAAATGTATCAAGTGCATGGGCATGCACTGATCTACAGTAACATTCTCACTTTTAAATTATATCTGTTTGAAGATCAACACTTCATACAAAAACTTTGTGTTTGTATGCAATACTTTACAACAATATTTTGATGGGTTGTATAGAAAATCTGTAAAGCATTGATTTCAATCTGCAACTACACTTTACTATACACATTATTTATGCCTTTTCCTAACCATTGATTTTCTTAATGCCTGATGCTATTTTATTGGCATTAGTTTCTGCAATCTGCAGAAACATGCATCTTCTGTTATCTTTTTTTAAATAATTCTTAACTGTTAGTTTGGCAAATATTATCATAACTTGTTTTTTGCAATTTTTTTATCTTATAATTTGCAAATGAAAAAAAAAAACTATTTTGAAATATTAAAAAGGTTCAAGCACAATCTGATTTTACAGATAGGATTTGAGTTAGTTTTTAGGCCTATACATAGAAACTACTACAGTTTGCATTATGGACTTTAGTAGCTATTACACATTCTGGAGTGAGACTGTTTACTACACAGTAGACACAAAAATTCAAACGAACCATAGGATTTGTTTCCATTGCTAGTTACAGCTTTGGACATCTGTAAAGGTCAGAGCACCTGGACATCAGATCTAATTTGATGGCAGATAATTTTCTATAATATTGCTGCCCAGGGTGCTGCTCCTTTCACCCATTGACTATTTGGTACTTTTGCAGCTTTGGTTGTTTTGTACTAGACTTTCCCAGGTACAAAGAGGAGCCGTTTTCCTTTGGACATTTTGAAAACTGGTGATTTGAGGTAATTTTCTACTATCTAGTCATACTCCACTATAAGAACATTCAGGTCAAGTGACTCTGTATGATAATGTGGAACAAATTTCAGGGAATGTAGTAAGTAAACAGCAAATTTTGAGTTTGTTCTCAGTTAGTTGTATTTGGAGACATCTTCATTTTCTGGGAATTTTGTTAAGAAGAACAGGGAGGCATTTCTTTGACTCTCACATTTTTCCACCTTAAACCTCGGGTTGCCAAAATCATACTGGTTTTATGGTTTTATTGTCGTACCGTTTTACTGAGAGTGAAGCAAGGACTGAACACACCTGAACCTTATTGGACTGTTAGAAAATAGGTTAAACCAAACAACATGGTCCAAAGAAAAAATTATTAATTGAATTTACAAAGTCATCGACACAACCAAATGGTTTGTGAAACAAAACACTGTTTACAGTGAAGGCCAAAAGGTAACTTTAAAGAGTCTATATAATAATAAAAAAACCCTTAATTTGTGCATACCCAGTGATGCAATCAATGACATAATAAACTTATATAAACAGGAAGTGTTGGACTGGCTCCACCCATACGGGAACTTTGACATAAAGGAAATTTAAATGAGGCAATGATTGAATAGTAACATAATAGCATAATAACATAACATAATGCTACCACAAACCCTAGATAGTATTTGAAGGAAAGTTTTTCACAGCAATGTTCAAATAAAGCATTATGGTTAACTATAAAGTACGATTCAATAAATTATGAATTTATTCAAGACCCAAATGTTTGATAAATACAGTCCCAGCCACTTTGTCACAGACTCCAATAAATGGTATCTGGCAGCATGTGATCTCTCATAGTTTGTTACTCAGGATCAGGGGTCAGAATTTCTCATATTTCATAAACTCTGACTGGTTTGTATGGGAATCAGAACCTCTTTAGAAATATGGTGGAATATATATATATATATATATATATATATATATATATATATATATATATATATATATATATATATATATATATATATATATATATATATATATATATATATATATATATATATATCTTCAGTAGGCAATATAAAAACTAAAGTAATTATACATGCAATTTGAGCATTTGTATGATTTTTATATTTATAATTCATCCATAATTATTAACCAGCAATGGAAAAAAACTGATTCCAAAAGTATAAGTATGTGTGTCTGCTGCGGTTTGTTTACAAGTACAAAATGGAGACAGGCTGGGACAAAATGCCAACAGATGTTTACAAAGTTGACAAAGTTGGGATATGAATTAGTGATAGGACTAAACTAACCCAAAGTTGTTTCCCCCATTGCAAAATATAAACATATAAACATCACGTTTAGTCTCCTTTTAAAAATTTCCATGATGAAATCAATCACCCGATTGTTCCTTTTTTTTCTACAGAATAAATGGAATATTAATTTATTTTTAGATTAAATCAAATTACTACTGAAGTGCAGACCAAGTTTTTTTTATAACCATGCTGTGTTGTGTCAAACATTCTGAAGTAGTAAAAGTGGTAAAGGGTTGTGGCCTCTTTTACAAGAGAGTCAAACCAATTTTCACCACCATAACTGCATTTGTGTTTACATTAGGACACTGAATGTTTGATTTGTCATTTCTGATATCCTTTTCTTTTCCCACCGCCCATTCTCTACATTGCCGGCTGGAAAAATCATTATCTGCCTTTGTCATAGCATGTACCATCAAGGCACAATAAAGCAAGAGTCATGTAATGAATGTCAAAACTATTTCCATCAGATATTGTGAAATATGGGTTATGAAGACCCATTCAAAGAGATAATATGATAATTTGATTTCTCAGATAGCCTGAACGGAAATGCCTTGTCTGGACATTTTGAAAAGCAGAATCCATTACTTATTCCTAATTCACCCTGGCATAAATTAAAGGATTTCTGCAGGCCATTAACTCATCCATTAATACCCAGGGTCAAGATTATTGAAGCTCAGGGTAAGGCAATATGAAGGGCTATTTCTTCAAGACGTGTCATGTAATGATTACAGTGGGGTTCTGAATGCTCTGCCATTAATTGTGAAATTATCTCCTCTTTTTGCTACAGATAAACAGCAGGGGAAGATAATAGTCACACGGATAGATAATCCTGTTGCAAAAAAAAAAAAATTAATTTCCATTTCATTTGTTTTGTTATGTTTCAGGCAATTTCAGGGCTGCGGCTGATTGTTTCTGAGGATATGAAGTGTAAGAACAGGGGGAACTACTGAAAGGAGGTGTAAAATTAGGTTTGTGTCAGGACAAAATTGGAACCCGCTGAGCTATTTTTAATTTAGAGAGTTGGAAAGCCTTATGAATGAGGCCTTGAATGCAAAAGAGTCCAAGGAAAGAGAAAAGAGCTGCGAGGCTTTTCATGTCCACATGTCTCTGCATTGAAATACCATTTTTACATCTTGTTATGAAGTTCTGCAGTTTATTTTTTCCCAAAATAAATCCACATGAAGAGTAAAGCTTTGCGAGCTCTGGAGCTTGGTGCTCAGGTGTTCAGCAGCTCCCCTCTGATTTGGGAGCCCCGTAAAAGAAGATGAAATTAAGGCAAATAAAAATTATATTAAAGAATATTACAGCCTAACAGCCATTAGTCTGTGGCTTCCTGTCAGCTTTTGATGGATTTCTCACTTAGTCCAATGAATGGTCTAATGACATTGATAGAAGCACTAGCAACCACATAGCAAGCCTTAGATTTTCACCAATGCGTCTAAGTACATAGATGTATACAGATATTCAGAGCATTGCAAAAGTTTTTATGCACCTTCAACTTTTCCCAATTTTGTCATGTTTGATCGACAACATTTTATGCTGATAAATAAGATTTTATGATCAACAAAAAATTGTTCATGACATGGCATAAAAATGATTCATAGTTTTCACATTTTTCTACACACAGGTATCTGAAAGGATGGAAATTTTTATCACATAAATATGCTTTGATATAAATAGCATTCCATAATAGCTCTGGCTTTATATTTACCATGGAACCCCAGTATTTGTGGGAGTTAGGGACCACAGCCACCTGCAATTAGCTGAAATCTGCAAATACCTGTGATCTTCTCTTAAAACACTTACAACTTCCAGTTTTAATAGTTTAAACACCAAATATACTGTAATGTGCATTATTTCACACAGTGAAAACTGTCTTAGCATTACTGCATAATCTAATGTCCACGGTCTTCCTTATGTCTACTCTTGGGGGGTACAGTCAGTCAGCGGCTGAATCAATACTCCTGAATTGGCTACTTTGCAAATGCAAGCCAATAGCATGTCAAGTAGCATTATGCCTATGTATTTTAGCTTCCCAAGCTGCACTTTCCTTAGAATTTTTTAGGTATGTTCAACAACAACAACAAAAAAAAAAAAAAAAAAAAAAAAAAAAAAAAAATCTGCTAATTTTCCAGTTATTTTGGATTTACAGTCCACAGAAAAATCTGCGAATAGGTGAATCCAAGGATACTGAACCACGAACAGGATCCATTATATTGTCAATGTTCTGCTGCAAGGTAAACCTCTGCCTGAGTTTCAACTCTTCTGCAACTTCTAAGATGTTTTCTTGCCTAGTACTTAGCTTCATCCATGTACTCTGCCTAGGTTCCCTGTCCCTGCTGAAAAAAAAAAAAAACATTGCTGCAGCATGACAATGCCACCACCATGTCCCAAAGTGGCAACAATATCTCTAAGGTGATGTTCAATCTTAGTATTGCATGTAAGTTTAATTCTGGTCTAAATGGACTAGAGCATTTTCTTCCAAATGTTTATTGTGTTTCCTACATGTCTTGTGCCAATCTATTACCAAGATGTCCTATGACTTTCTTCTGGCCACTCTTCTCTCTAAAGGCCAGAATTGTTTCTCCTGTTTTACAACCTACCCCTTTAGGTTATAAAGCTTTAAACTTCTCTACAGCTTTATCCCTGACCTGTTTACAGTTTCCTTGGTCTCCTTGATACGGCTTGATCACTGATGTGCTCTAGCAAACCTCTGAGGCCTTCATAAAACAATTGAACTTTTAATGAGGGGAAAAAGGGAACTCTCCTTGGTACACATTTGAAGATAACTGGTTGCAGTGGATTTTATTTAGGGGTGTCAGAATAAAGGTGGCTGAATAAATATGCATGCCACACTTTTCAGATTTTTATTTGCAAAAATTTGGAAAATCATGTATAATTTTCCTTTCACTACATGATCATGCACAACGGGTCTATGAGATAAAGCTCCAGTGGAATACATTGATGTCTGTGGTTTTAATGGAATAAAATGGAAACGGTATGAATACTTTTGCAAGACACTGTATGCGTTATATAAAGGACACACACAGACTAAATATATTTTTTGGTGGATGTTCTTAATTTTTTCATATTTATTTGATATTTACATGGACTCAAATACTCAGGGGATACATAGCGACCTACCTTCCCCCACAGTGAAAAAATCCCATACATTAAAGCAGCTTATTTCTCAACACTTACTCCCAGGATCTTCAGCTGCTCTCTGACATCCTAAAGGGAATTAATTTTTACAAGCAGGGAGTTCCTGCTTATTGCTCCCCGCCAGTGCAGAGGCGCCCGGCTTCAGAACTGATCCTGACGTACACATGCACAATAGATGAGCTGCACTAATGCTCACAGCCCATGAATACAAAAGCTGGACCTGCAGCCCGTGGAGTTGAGTGCACTGGAAATACTTCAGTATTTACTGACCCCTGTGCTTTTTCATCCTTCTCTCAACTATTTTTCTAGTTTGGGGAAAACACTTTCTATCACTGTCAGCTTGGGCAAGGATAAAAACTCTGGTAGCGGATTAGCTGTCTGCCGGCTCACGATGCTGTGCTGCAGCAATAAAACACAAGCTCACACAGCTCACACACCTTTGGAGTGAAAGCATGATTTGAAATCAGATTGATTATCTTTGATCATTTTAGCAGACAACAACTCTCACTCTGAATGAGCATGAAATGGAGAGTACTGTATGTTTGTAATTTTCGAGAGGTCTTTAAAAAAACTAACCCGAATTAGCGAGTGGCATTTTTGAACTGATGGTTAAAAGATAGAGGCAGCTGGGATTTTTTTTTTTCATTTATGTTTTTAATTCATCTTGATCAATTTACATAGAATAAATAAAAATGAAACAATCATCAAACATGGCAGAAAAGCTTTTGGTTGAAGCAGCCTTTTATCTGTTTCCTTTTCAAAACAGATCCTGTTTTCAACATACTGACACGAGACTAAAAACCTAAAAGTTGTTTTGATATTTTGGACTTTGCATGTTCTTCATTTAACAAAGTAATTAGATGAACAAACAAGGAACAATAAATAAGTAAAAAACTTAACAGAAAAATGAACAACAAATATAAAAGGAAACTATTTGGTATTAGTGATGTGCTTTTCGACTATATGTTATGCTTTTTATATGTCCCTCAGTAAGTGCCATTTGTTTGTGTTTTCACACAACTAATAAAGGTTTCAGTAAACATTAAACTGTGTTTTAAAGAATCTCAGCCCCATGTAAAACAATCCAGTTTAGATTTGGCCCATCTATTTTGGACTAAAGATGATCAAATGCAGTCCAGAAAAAATAGTGCAATCTTCTTATAATTCAGAACCTTGAGAGATGCAAATTGATTATTAGCTTCAGCCTCATCAGACAACCTTTGGTGTATACATCTAAACTTACCCACAATGCTTACATGGTACTAAAACATGGAGGGGCACCACTGCCCAGCCTACTAGACGTGCAAACCAGCAACAGAAAACTTATCTGGGATGCAACTGGTTGACAACTTTTTTATTTTTTTGATTGCTAGTGCCGACTCCTAGGTTGAGATTCATATCAAAAACACCCAAATAATTTCCACAAACCCCTTGAACTAAAACAGATCTCTTTCACAAACATACAATGTTCTCTAAGATCACACTTCTTGACTCTGATTTGGAAGAACTTTTGAAAACAGTTTGGAAAAACATTGTCTCAATTTTTATTCATGGTGCATGAAAATTGACCAGTCCTTGAAACTTAAGGGTAAGTTAATCTGTTAGTCTGCTTTGTTTTCAATTCATACTGCCCATCTTATATATTAATTTCTCCTAACTTCATAACAGTGTGTCATATAAGGAGTCTTCTCTCATGGAAAAGATAAACTTTATTGTGAGCTCTTGGATTTTGTTTGTCTTCAAAACAAGATGTAAATTGCATCTTTCTCTACATCCAATAACAGTGACAGTGCAAATATATATGAAACCTTTCAATCTATTTAATTAAGACAGCTTGGCAGTGGCACCCAGTTGCTGGGTGTTTAAGCTAATTATGGTATTAATTACAACATTAATTAAATGACATAATTGCCTTTCAAAACAATGACTCCTGTATCCCTGGTAAGGTAAAGGGTTAATTTACTGTGGAAGCAAGGCATGCATTATTTACATGCTCGGATGAATAATACATTTAAGAAGTGGGCTTATAAATTTACTGGTACGAAGAAAACCAAGCTCAGTGCCTGAGAAAGGGGGATTTAAATATCTGTCTTAAATGAAGATTTCTTTGAGTTATGGTCAGTCCACAGAGAGGGGAATCTGCTCAGTGTCTGTGGGGACCCTGAGGGGGAAAAACACATCTATGGTTAAAGAAAACAAATATGTCAACTTAATTTCTTTGTAAATATGAGCATAGATTTTAGCCTTCTTTAGCACAAACTCTGTCAGTCCATGTTCTGAGTGCAGAAGGGTTTCCTTTTAATGAACTTTTACATCTGTTCCATTTATTTATCATGTTTGTGACCCAAATACAGCAGATTTGTATGTATTTTTTTCTGAAAAAAGGAAAGTATGTTTTTTGAAGAATTACAAACACATCAGTTTAAAAGAAAAAGATGGGCAGCATTTAGCTGTAAAGGTGCCATACCGAGCAAAAAGAAAAAAAGAAAAAACATTTTCAATTTCCACGGACCAGACATATGAAGAAAAAAAATTACATCTCAGTCTGACGAGTGACTAATCAAGGCAAGCAAGATGGTGCAGCAATAAATTACTCCAGTGTGAAATAAACCACACAAACAGACTGATGATAATAAATGTAAATTATTTCTGGGGAGAAATTTTCCCGGTACATGAGTAATACGAACCATCAGGAAGGAGTCTTCCTTAACATTAATTACAGAAAATGACAAGTGAGCTGACAAGTAGGAAGGCTCATTATCTGAAAACATATTCACAACTTCGCAATTTGCACAAGATGGACTCCAGCTAAATTAATCTCCTTTCTTTGCATGAGCCCCTTCTAATTTTCATGTTATTAACAGGTTTGCAGTATCACTCAGTGCTTGTCACCCTAATCAGGTTTTTTCGGCGTGTTCGGGAAACCGTGGTGTCATTTGAAAAGGATCAGGCCTCATAATGTGCTCTCCATCATGCCTCTGAATCTACAAGGTTGCTTTTAATAAGGTTCCTTAATCATTTCTCTTTTTTGCTCAACTTTTGGCCTGGTTAGCTTTCATTATCACTCTTTATGTGGAGTGGCGCCATTAAAAGAATACTTGCCTTATCTCAGAACAAGACACAGGGAAAATAATTCATTGAGTTCTGCTGTGATAAATATTTCACATGACTTTAAACTTCACATTTTATCACGTATTGTCTTCTCCTTCTTCACTCCAATGTCGAACACATAACTGCAAATCAGTGAAACTAGTAAGATTTCTTAATTCATACTACTGCTGACATTTTCTTTAAGAAGTCATAAGAATCTTTCTTAAATAGATTTATAAATATTTGATTAAAAAATGCAGTACATCTGATCTTCTGTCGAAAGTGGAACTCCTTGATGAGAAATAATTTTGATGTAATAAACTATCTTCTGTTAATTTTTTTTAATTCAGGGCTTATCTATAAAATATTTTACATCGGTCTTTTTGTTACTCTACAATGACAGCATCGGTTTACGGTTGCTCATGTGGTGGTAAACTCACCAGCACCAAAACTTACATACAATCACAACTCTAGGTTCAAGAGACAATTGGGAAGATTTCCATATTGATATTTTTGTTATATTACAATTGTCTTCAAAAAAGGCTAAACAAGGGTGATTGAACTAATGATGAAATTCCTTAGGTATTTAAAACATGACAAACAGCCAAAAGTGCTACACTGAGTTTGCTCTACTATAAACTGAAAATAACAAAACAAAAGACAAAAGGGCACTTGAATAATGTGTGTGGTATTTATGTTTGCATTTTCAGCTTCTGTTTAGTTGTTTTGACCCCCTTTTGATTGGTCTAAATTATTGTAGGTAGAAATCAAACTGGATAGAGCAGACAGACAGAGCTACTAGGTGAAGAATGGAAGATATGTCACTGTACACCTGCATCTTTTGGGGGTAGTATGTTTTCTTTTTAACTATGCTATGTTTTGTGTGTTGATTCAAAAGTAGGTCTTATTTTAAAACTGTGTGGAAAGTTGCTCTAACAAAGCTCTGGGTCTGTTACATGGGTCCACTGATAACAAAACAATGAAGTACCTTTTTTGAAACATTCATTTAAATTTATTTCAATTTATTTATTTCAGTTTATTTCATTTCAGTTCAATTCATGTGATGAATATGAACTAGAGTACTATCAAATCATACCTCTTAATACCTAGGGGGCACTATTGCAAAGGGCAATTTGTTTAGACTAATAACTCCTAACCCATAAGTTCCACACTCAAAAACTTCACATCAACTTAGTCCTTGGATAATTCTGCATCACGTGACATGGGTCTCTCCCTTTTCTGCCTCTCTCTGTTTTTTTTTTTTTTTTTGCTCTGTCACAACAAAGACAAAACCTTGTTTTGATTACTCCTCCCACATAATAAACTGGATTGATGTGAAATTCAGTATATATAATCTAATGACTGAGCCAACAAAACAATCTTGAAAAAATCGGAATATTTTTGAAAACTGTGCAAGTGACGCAATATCAACATTTTTGCACGAGCTAGCACATTAGTTAATTGTGTATATCTCCTCTAGAGGATGCATTAAATGTTTTCATTGTCATTTTGACTGACAGGGTTAAAAAATCATGCATCAACCTGAATTGTTTACTAGGTGGTGCTGTTATAATTATATTTTAGCAATTTCCTTCACAGATTTTCTCTAGATCTTGTTGAGACATTTGTCCTTTAATAATGGAAATGTTTTTCAAGTGACAGAAGGCCGACTTTGTGGTTGTCTTTTCTTTATGTGTATCTAAAGGTTCAGGTCTGAGTCCTCACTATACCCAGATTTTGGGCCTGGTCAGAAGATCACCTGACCATCTGGGGATGAAAGTCCAGTGCTCTACATAGAGTCTATGACTATTCCCTAGTAATTAAATAATTATTAGACTAATTCAAGAATAAATAAAATGGACTGTATTTCATTGTAATTAAACACTATTGTTTTGTACATTATCATTGTATCTGCTTGTTTTAGCTTCTTTAGCAAAACATATGCAAACGCTTTTTGCAAACAGCTTTTTTTCATTTTACAACATTTGCATAGCATATATGTAGTTTTACTTGCCATGAAACATATGTGTGGCATATATGGTGTCTTTCAATTTAAAAATGACTTGATCCAATTGAAAAGATATGTTTACCCTAATGGACGAGGGAATTAATTTTTGAACATTTGCAGAATAGTACTGCTTAGAGTAGACTACATGCGTTTTAAAAGTTTAACTCCTTTACATCTATAGTGAATTGCAAATCAATGAGTAAAAATAAGCAGAAAATGTAATTTCCCAGTTGAGATATCCCCCCTTATAAAAAAGGAAAAACATGCCATGGAGACTTCCTGAAGACCTTCCAGAACTCAGTTCATAGCCTTAAAGAAACAAGGCCTTTCAAAAATCCATCATATAGACCATTTAATGGTATTATGGGTTCTGAGTTTTGTTTCACGTTGACCAAAACACTAAAAGAAAAAAAAAAAACAAAAAAAAAACAACATGCATTGATGTGTTGAGTAACCTTATACAATAAATTGCCATTAATAATATAATAAAGAAAAATATTTTATGTTTCAATAAGTTCGGATTTGTCTTTAGTTTTTGAAATTCCAGGATGCGGAAACACTCAATCAATCATTCACCTTTTCCACATATCCGCTGGGCCCCAACAATAACAGCTGTAAGTAATATTTTGCTATTTGCCTGCTTTCGATGAATAAATCATAGCATATATAAGATATCTGCATGTCCAAAGTGTAATCTAGAAATTTGCTGCACTACAAACCCAGTTTAATTCACAGGTAGCCTCATGATAGCTGAAGCAGAAATGCAATATGTCATGCAAAATTAGTTCAGAGAGAATAAGTTTCAGAGGCAAGCAAAATGTTATGAGGGAGTCCATAATGGCAGAGGCAGCTTTATCTGTGCTGCTCTCTCACACACACTCTAATTACATTTCACAGATTGTACTACAATAGCTGCTGGTAACCTTTAGTGGATGGGCTTTTCAATAATGCAAAGTACACATTTTCATATCTATTTTTCCCACTGTGCTTCCCATTTATTAATTTGCTGAACACAATAAAACAAAGACTCAATGTAATGTGCTCCTTTGCTCAAAAGGCGCCCAACAAGATAAAAACACAAAAGCATCTCTCCATAATGAAGTATGAGCTTGCAAAGAAACCAGCAGGACAATGTCTGATGTTTCCTCTTTGAAAGACCATTTGGTTAGTGAGAGTAAAATTGCTCCTTTTGTTTTTCAAATCTTTTTGTGTAGATTTATCTGTCCGTTTAGAGTTATTTATATTCAACTCACAATTTAGAGTGCTTTCTAAAACCAAGTAAAACACTGCAGCATGGATATATATATATATATATATATATATATATATATATATATATATATATATATATATATATATATATATATATATATATATATATATATATATATATATATATATATATATATACTACGTAGTAACCATTTAAGCATAAAACAAATCTAGAAATCTGTTTGCTTGCATGCTGTATAAATATGCCATACATAGTCATATCAAACTGCTTGATTACTCCTTTTTAAAAGAGCAAATGAAAAGCTAATGAAAATAAAACTGGAAATGTTTAATGTAAAAAAGACCTGTCTTTTCAATGCTGTACCCAGTCACCAGAGAAATTTATGTCCCTTTGAAAATCATAGTTGTTGTTTTTCTCAGTCTGATAAGAGAATTATATACATATTTTTATATCAATATTCTAACTTCCCTCTCAACTACCATATCAGTAGCATGAGCTTGACATGGCCTTTTAGAGCCAAACACCATCTTGTTCTGAGAAAATTGGCTATTTTATCATTCCTGTAGAATTTGAGGGGTGTGGTTAGTGCTGCTCTTGGAAAAATGTTTCAACTGCTACATTACTGCAGTGCAGTTAAACCCTATGAGTAAATATGGACTGATTTTGCTTGGAAAACTGAGACTTTTAGCTCTTTCCTTTCACTGTTGCTATGTTTTAAATTACTTTTAATTGCTAATTTACAGTATTTTGGTGACAGTTGATGTGAAAAGTGATATGCATCAGGGTAACGATACTGGTCAGAAATAGAGCAGAAATTACAACATCTGCTTGAATGTCACTCTAACAAGCAATTGAGAGGCTTAGTAAATGTCATTATATTTATAAGTTAGATGACCTTAATAAAATCTATTATTATCACATAAGTGATTATTTAAGTTGGGTATTCTGAAATAAATGTTTATTATTTATTATTTAGGTATTTTATTTACATTTATTTAAGAGAAAAACTTCAGTGACTAGTTCACAAAACACCTTTCTTACATGTACTTAATATTTTGTGTGAAATTGAATCAAACTATTTGAGAAACTGGTATCTATACTTATCAGTATCATAGACTGCAAATATTATGTATTCAAATCAATAATTTTAATCTTCAGCCACAGCTTAAAAGTTTAAATTTAATGCAATATCGATTATTACACATGGGAAGAAAATGCAGCCTCTATCCTCTTTCCCTTCTGCACATCTACAGCAAACGGGCGGACACAAACTTATGGCGGAGCCATCTGCAAGACTTACAGGTAAGTGGCTTGAAAGCAACATTTAATGTAATGTTAACATTAATTAAAATTAATGTCATGTTAACATTGTTTTACCCAGTCAGATTTTTTGAATATAACTTTCTCAAAACCGTAATACCCAAACTTTCATACTTAAGAAAGTCAGTTGCTTTTTCCAGTTTCTCTAGAACAGTTTCTTTGTTACCTCTCTCTGACTCCATTTTTTAATTAGAAACAATCAAAAGACACTTAACTCGCATTTACTTTGTCCTATTTGATTTGTAATGAGCATATTTCCCAGTAGTGCTGATTCTGCTGCATGCCTCTGCAGGTTGAGCTGCTGATTGATTTCTCCACAAAATCACGTCAAGGTTGTAACTGTCATGTTAATTTACAGCTCCTGGTAAAACTGAAGATAAAAACAAAAAAAAACTTTAAAATAAATAACAAATAAACCTGTTTTTTTGGGAGGGGGGGAGAGAAGGAGGTTCTTACAGTTTTGCATTGTTTTTTAATCACTTTTGTCATGTTCCTTTTAGCCTGACAGATATCAGTCAGCCACCAAACACTGTTTTCCAACACATTGCGTGTATTTCTCATTTTTTATTGCTGACACTAGGACACAAAAAATTAGACTTCCTGGAAAGATGAGAGTGTAGGGTTTCTGGTAAATCCCTTTCTAATGTCAAATTTGACATTACTGGATTAATGAGAGATATTTCTAGTTGCTGACTTTTGGTAGTTATGTCTGTTGTTGTGTTTTGTCTAAAACAGTCAGCTCTAGCATATGTATTAAATATACCTCAAAATATTCCTCTATCAATCTGTGATGTATGAACATTGTTCCTCTCTTTTCAAGGGAGAAAAAAAAATGCTTTTAGAAACATCAAAGGGGAACACAATATTTCAGCCTGAAACTCACACCATCTAATGTTCTCGTACCCTATGGGACAGGGATTAACCAATCATCTTGAGATTTAGATTGTTCAATCCTACCTTCACACACAACTATTCTTGAGAATCTGAAAACATTTGCTCTTTATTAACCAAAGTTACATGAGGGGAACCAAATATTTCAGCCATCTGAAATAATCTGTTCCCCCTCCATAACATGGAAACAAATTAATTTACTAGCAGGTCTTTTACAGTGTTTATTCTTCTCATTATGGACAACAAGCCCCGTGGATATGAAAACATTTGCTCTTTATTTGCCAACGTTACCTGGGGGGAATCAAATATTTCAGATGGTTGAAATAATCTGTTGCCCTCTATGGGAACAAATCCACAAAACTTATTGTCCATTATGAGAGGAATAAACACAGTAAAAGACTTGCTGGTAAATTAATTTGCTAAAATTAATCTGAATACAAATATTAACTCAAAATAATGACCATTTTCAAATTTAAATTTTAAGGTTTGGGACTTTAACTGGATGAGCCATACTAATACTGTGTTACCAAAAGCTCAAATGTGTATGGATACAGACTAAGACAAGTTTAAGCTCACACAGAGAAAAAAAAAGATGTTTGAATGTCCAGTGTTACATGGGGTGCTAGGAGTTAACAGTTTGTTTTACAGAGGGGAGTTCACATTGAGAAGACAAGAGAGGTGATCATCTGATGTCTCATTGACCATCTAGGAGAAGACACAAAGGCCTTAATCAAACAATTCAAGGTTGGTGAAGTTGATCACTTTTAGAGATTTTTAAAGTCTGGGATTTTGGCTAATGGGTTTAAAAGTTCCTATGCAACATATGAAAATTAGATTGGCAAAAGAAACTGAAGGTATGAATATGAGAGAATATTTCTGGACCTCAGTTTCCAAATATTCCTGAGTATCTACAGAGTTCATGAAGAAAAAAAAACTTTTTGTATGTCTAGAGATATGTGGGATAAAACATGACATTAAGTTTACTGAGGTTCTTTATGTCTACAGGAGAATGCTGATGATGTCTGCGTTCAAGAGGCTTTGACTGAGGAGGTGATTAAGATTTACCTGCTGCAAGACCAAGATGGGTCAGTCAAACCTACTGATGTAGGGATTATTATTGAGAACATAACTGTTCTCAGTAATCTCAGGGATCTCAGGCTGTTGTTTTTTCCTGGGACAAACTTTTGTTTTGGATCTAAAATACCCCAAGAATCTCAAACATAGTTTTGAGGTATTTCTAAATGTTTTCCTGGTGCTGGATCCGGAAAACCTTTCAGTCAAGGTTATTATTGTGAAGCTGTAGTTAAAAGTTATCGTCATGTCTTGATTTTCCTCTGATGTTTGCTGTTATGTCATGTTTATAGATATGAAGCATCACTGTTTAGTTTTCAAGCTATGTCCATAATACAGTTCAGTGTAAAGCTGTGTTTTACACTGACATCATGTTTTTTTTGTTTGTCCAGGATGACAAAAACATCTGCAAATTTGGAAAAAAAAAATTTGAGTCATAATTCTACTTATACACAAAATTTTACTGCAAATACTTACAACACTCACATGAGATAGCCATTCATATGTGATGGGAAAAGTGTTTTCACAGTTATTTAATCCCCTGTATGCGGAATTCAGTTTAGTTCACTGGATCTGTGCTTCAGATGTGTCTCAAAAAACAAAGCCTATTGCTATGTTTATAAAAAAATTAATTTGTCATTACGTAAAATGTTAACTGGTGATCCTCCTTTACATGCATAAATGTTTTACACACACACAAACACACACACACACACACACACACACACACACACACACACACACACATATATATATATATATATATATATATATATATATATATATATATATATATATATATATATATATATATATATATATATATATATATATATATATATATATATATATTATAGTTTCAGTTACATCTACCTAATTTTGTTTGTTAATGTACTAGCTACAATTATTCATGTTAACTTAATTTGTTTTAGTTTTAGTTATGCAACTGATAAAGTATATTTAAGAAATTTGACTGGTTTCTAATCTACTCAGTGTTTTTGAGTGTAAATTTGTTGCACCGAAAATTTTAAGTAAATGTTAGTTTTAATTTTTACAGTGTAGAATTTTTGTTCCTTATCACAAGTTGTCATTCCCCACAGTGAAATATACTCTTTGCACTTATTTATCACACATTTATACACTAATTTATACACTAATCGGATTGCAAGACAACTACTCTTCCTACAAATCCACAGCTAGCACTACCCTTTGTAAGATGTTTGTTCGGTCTCAGCTTCAGCCACTATTTCTCTTGATCCTGTCCTCTTCAGCGGGCAAATCACCACATAAATCTTCACTTTATGAATTTGCACTGCAGCCAGAGACTTTGATTACGTCTTGGGGAAACACTGTATTATACTTTTTTACCCAAATTCAGTTTTCCTTTATCAGTGTCTTCAGTCTTCTGGCACTTTTAGTTGCGGTCTTGGATGTTTGTTTGCTGTATTTTTTGGAACCCTTTTTTTTTCTCACATTTCTTGACTTCGGACATGAAAATAAATCTAAGTATCATGAGCTAAAATTTTGAACCCAACTGAAAAGGAAAATCTGTAAAAATTATAAAATATGCCTTTTAGGTTTAGCAGATAGAATAAGTTATCTAGATTTGGAGAAATGAAGCTCCATCAGGCTCCACTCCACCACCAGTGTCCTAAACCTAAAGCTTCAAATTTCATCCATGTTCATTGCAATTTACAGCATATACGTCTTCTGCTGGGGTCTGAGCGCCAAAAAACCTTTAACCATTCACGTCAATAAAACTTTTAATTGCTTCTTTGTTTCGTGTGAGTCTCTCCAGGTTGAAATAGTATGGTTTGGCAATAGATACAATGCTTAGATAAAGTTGACAGTCATTACAAACCTTCACCAGATTTGATATCCATAAGTGTACAATACAAACCAGTTATTTTTCTCAATTAAATCAACAATAACCATGAGTTAATTTTTAGGCACATTTTCAAATGTATTTCTAGAGCTGCCTTAGTTTAACAGTTCACCTCATACCACAAATATTATGTTTCTTTGATCCAAATCAATCCTGGCAGCTCCTACAAGGGCTTTTTAATTGAATGATTATTGTATTAAATAGTTGTTTTTAATGGAGCGTGCACCTCTGCAATTATTTCCGCTTTAAGAACCTGAACCCTGAGCAGGTCTTATCAGCCACAGGCATCTGGTTCTCTTCCAAATGAGTGGTTGCCATTGGTGCGAAGTCACCTGCAACAGAAACAAAATATAGCTAATGAGTAAACACAGACTTTACCAAAGATTTATAAATACATCTACTATGCTTGAAAATATCTAAAAACAGTTTGTGTGAAAACACTTGGCTGTGACTTACGTCTGGCACCAACAGATTCACAGCACAGAAGGCCCCTTTAAAATGATCTGATCATTTTACCAATATAAAAAAAGAAATGCGACAATTACTAATAGAACAAATATGACTTACTTCCTTAATCCTGAGATTTCTCGCTGGGATAAGATCAATATTTGTCAAAATGGTCCCCTTATCCACACTGTCTAATGAATTATTGAATGTGTGAAAGAGGTGATAATGTTAGTCATAGCCTTTTTCTAAAACCAAGCACGATTCCAGATTATGGGCTCATTTAAGGGAGATTCCACTGTTGTTTGAGGAGATATTTTTGCTGACATCAGGAAGGTCTGGTAAATCTAATTTTGGGAACAAACCTTGCATACCTTTGGAAAGGTAGAAAAACAGGATTACAAGATTCCTCATTTGGAATTTTTGGATTGTGAAATGTAAAATACATATAAAATGGGACACAACAGACTGATCCTAATGTTTCAGCTCTGTAAACTGGAATTAAACATGAAAAAATGAAATGGTGCTGAGCAAGGTAAGAAAGAGAGATAAGGGTAAGAACGTATGACAGTTTTCTGGCACAGCTGGCAGGCGCTACATTATGGCTTTGGGCCGCTAGTGTCACCATATATGATGTCACCATTGCTTCACATTTAAAGAATCTAACTCAGTGTTCTGGGAAAAAATGCTTGAGGGCAGCTTTCATATGAAGTTATGTAGATTAGATGAAAAAAGTGACATCCAAATTGCACACAACAAAAAAATACAGCTAGTGTGGACAGTTGAACATGTGCCAGTGTTATGAATAGTTTCTCCTTTATTTAGCTTGTAGTGAAATTGAATCAATGTAAGAAATTTAATTTATATGATACTTCCTATGACTAAATAATCATTATTAAAATTTCAAAATGTTCCAATTTTTCAAAAATTGAAAACTTTGTGAATAGTATGATATATTCCTCATTTGTAGTCTAAAATAATAAAAAGGCCCAGAAACTTCCCAAAAAAATTTTGATGGCACCTGCATCTTAGTCTGTGCTGTCTAACACCATTTTACTTTGCCTTGCTTTGTTTCTTTTATTTTGTAGATCGTCAGTGATCATTTTTCATTGAAGGACCAAAAAAAGTTACCCTTTTCATTGCAACTTTGATTCATGAGGAGTTTATTTGATAGGTATGATGTAATCTGCATAAAAATATACTATAGCCATAGATACATTCTTCCCAATGTTATGCATATAAATAGAATATAAAACTGAGGATAAAACTGAGTTATGAGGGACACCTTTTAATATTTAAAAAAATAAATAAATAAAATAAAATAAAAAAAATTGACGTATCCATTTATAGAAACACACTTTTGTTTGAAAAGTGGTTTCTATACCAACCTGTTCTGCCATTAACCAAAGCAACATCATTAGCGCTGCTTAAAAGCAGCTCATGATTAACAGAAACACAAGCTTTGTGCAGCTCCAATAACAGGGCAGCAATGTTGCCTCTTGTCCAAAGAATTAACAATGGCATTTATTACTAATATAGCTGCCATTATGGTACTATTACCAAATCCAGATTGATTTTCACTTAAGATGTTATTCCCACCTAAATATTGCTTCAGTTGAGTGTTGGTTTCACAGTACAGAATCTTGGCAACAGCAGAACATTTGATTTTGGGCAATAATCATTAAATCTGAGGGACAGCCACCCTTAACAATGGAAGAGCAAAAGGAACATTTCAAATTTTAAGAATAATTGGCTCAGAAATAAACCTAACCTCATGTTTACCGAGAAATCTATGTAAAATATCTGGTCCAGAAGACTGTTAGGGTTGATCAATTTCAGTCCTTTACATTGCCATAGTAAGTTAAATTAAAGCTGCAGTATGTCACTTTTACTAAAAAAAAATAAAATAAAATAAAAATACATATATATATTTTTACATATTTGTTGAAAGTGTCACTATGTCGTGACAGTATGGTATGAGACAGATGATGAATCGAGCTCCTCTGGCTTCTCCCAGTGCTATCTAGAAATAAACAATCAGAGTCAGGTCAGGAGGCGGGTCTTAGTGCTGTCAATCACCATCTTCTCCCTCCGTTCTCTGCTGTGCTGCAGCTAGCAGAGACTGTTGTGAATACTCAGGATTAGGCTAGCATGACCACCGATGATGACAGATAAACGGTTTTCCTGTAACGGTAAGTTGTTTCTTTGCCATTAGCACATTGAGCAGTAAGTAAGTGAGGTCGATTGACAACGCTAAGACACTCCTCCTGGCTCTGATTAGTTGGTTTTGGGACTATTCAGGAGCATTTCTTCAGACAGCAAAAGTGGCTCAGGGATTAGGTGGAGGAGATCGATCTTTTCACAGATTATCTGTCTCATAACATACTGTCACGGCATAGTGACAGTTTCAACAAATATGCATATGCAGATTTTTTTTTTTTTTAAATGAAAGTTACATACAGCAGCTTTAAGTCAAGTGAAGTTAAGCTAAGTTAAGTGTATTTGTATAACACATTTCAGCAATAAGGCAGTTCAGAGTGCTTTACATCATAAAAACATTGCGCAAATATACATCAAAATCATCACAAACTCATCAAGCAAATATACATAAAAACCATCAAGCAAATATACATCAAATATACTGATCAATGTTCCACTTACTACTAATCAAAGGCAACTCTAAACAGGTGGGATTTTAGCCTTAATTTAAAGGAACTCAGTGTGACGGTTGTTTTGCAGTTTTCTGGGAGTTTATTCCAGATTTGTGGTGCATAAAAATGCGAGCAGCAGCGTTTTTGGATCACATGCAGCTGTCTGATTGATTTTTCTGGGTAGATCTGTAAAGACACCGTTGCAGTAATCAGTGTGACTAAAGATAAACGCATTGTTGGGACATTAGTCCTTTGATCCTGGAAATGTTCTTCAGGTGGTAGAAGGCAGGCTTTGTAATTGTCTTTGTGTGTTCCTGAAGGTTCAGGTCTGAGTCCATCACTACACCCAGATTTTGGGCCTGATCACTTGTTTCTAGCTGTAATAATTGAAGCTACATGCTGCTTCTTGATCGTTCTTCTGTCAGTTCAGAGATAATAACTTCAGTTTTGTTCCTGTTCATCTGTTCAGCTGAAGATAGTTATAGCACATCCACACATTGATTTGTTCTAAGCATCTGTTCAGTGATTGGATGGATTCAGAGTCACCTCTGAATCAGAGTGACTTCATGATGTAGAGTTGTGTATTATTTGTGTAGTTATGGTAACTAATCTTATTTCTTGTTATAACCTGAGCTAGCGGGATCACGTAGATATTAAATTAGAGGGATCCCAGGATTGAACCTTGTGGTACCCCACATATGACTTCTGCCTGTTCCGATGAGAAATTACCTATTGACACAAAGAAGTCCCTGTTTTTTAGGTAAGATCTGAACCAATTAAGTACTGTACCAGAGAGTCTGACCCAGCTCTCCAGTTGCTTTAATAATATATCATGGTTGACAGTGTCAAATGCTGCACTGAGGTCTAACAGAACCAACACTGTGGTTCTCCCACAGTCTGTATTTATGTGGATGTCATTGAACACTTTGATAAGGGCAGTCTCAGTGCTGTGGTGGGCACAGAAGCTGGACTGAAAGACTTCAAAGTGGTTTGTCATTGCTAAGAAGCTTTTTAACTGTTGAAACACAGCTTTTTCAATAATTTTGCTCATGAATTGAAAGTTCGAGATTGGCCTGTAATTCTGGAATAGTGATTTTTCCAGATTGTTTTTTTAACAGTGGTTTGATAACTGCTATTTTTAAAGCCCAGAGATACACCTGATGAGAGGGATGAGTTTACTATTTGAATCAGGTCAGATGCAATGACAGGTCAAACTTTCTTAAGGAAGGTTGTAGGTAGGATATCAAGACAGCAGAAGTATGAGCTTAATTGTTTCATAATTTCTTCTAGGTTTTCATTGTTGAGTTGGTGAAATTCAGCCATTTTCTCTGCATTTATTATGTTTGGGCATTGCATCGTTATTGGATTTGGTGTTGATGTGCAGATTAACCATCAAATTTTTTGAATTTTCTCTGTTAAGAAGTTGAGAAATTCACTGCAGGCCCAAGTAGAGGGGAGTTCAGGTGTTAGTCACAGGAGAGTTTGTCAACCTGTCGACTGTGGCAAACAGGACGTGAGCATTGTTGATGTCTTTGCTTGATTTCTGCAAACAACATTGCCCTTGCGTGTTTTAGTGTTGAGTGGAAGCTTTGCAGCCTATCTTTGTAGAGCTCATTGTAAACATGAAGTCGAGTTTTATGCCATTTATGTTCAGCCCTTTGACAAAGGCTTCTTTCATTTCTTACTGGATGAACACTTGTCCACAGAGATTTCTTCCTACCAGACACAATCTTCACTTTAATGGGAGCAATGGAATCAATGATATCTGAAATTTTAGAACAGAACTTACCGACCAGCTCATCTACTGAGTTACAGCATAGAAGTGAGGTGGAGGAGTAGATTTGATTAAAAGTTTCTGCTGTGTTGTCTGTAAAAGAATGTTTTGTAATAATATCTGTTTTACCAAGTGAGTGAACAGAGACTGTACTTTGAAAAATAACAGAAAAATAATCAGACAGGGTAACATCAATCGCAGAGAGCTTGGAGATATTTACACCCTTGCTGATAATCAAGTCCAGAATGTGGCAGTGAGTATGTGTCGGCTGTTAAACATGTTGAGTCAGACCAAAGTTTTGAAGTACATTATTCAGCTTTTTGCCTCTCTGTCTGTTGGGTTGTCAACATAGGTGTTGAAGTCTCCCACACTTAATAAACAGCCATAATCAATGCATATAATAGATAAGAGCTAGCTAAAGTATCAAATTTCATTTATGGCCTTTTATGTCAACTCCCAAATATTCAAGAGTCAAATTTGCCCAGAAAAAAACTTTTTACAGTTTAGTGAATGCAAAATTGTTGCAACCCCTCTGCCCGTCTTATGCTTTCTATTCTCACTTAAAAAATTGTAATTAGGAGGCGCTGATTCAATTAGAACAGGTGTTTCATTATTGTCATCCAGCTTGTCATTATTGTTTCTGTTAGAAACATAACGTCAAGCTTATGCTCAGTAATGAAGTCATTAACTAAAAGTCCTTTTGCTGACAGTGATCTTATATTTAGCAAAGCCAGTTTAAGTGACTTGGTGATAGATAATTCTGCAGATTGAGGTTACTTTACACAGGCAATAAGTCAGAGGTTTGATTTGAAACCACTGCATTTCCTTTTTCTGTTTTCTGTTAATTTTCTGGTAGTAATTCTGACAGGGATACTCCTGTATCTTACCGCCAGGGGGCCAGATGTATTCTGGAGGACAGGTGTAGAACTAATGTCTGGACCCCTGTCTCAGACTTCAGGTATAAAGAGTGGAGGTGGTTCTGAGGGGCCAGAACTAGGTGGTTCTAATTAAGTACAGCATGTGTTTATAAATGTGGTTAAGACCAATATTCTTAAACACAAATCAAAGCCTTGATAAATCTGAATAACGTGGTAAAGGTCAAAATGTTAAACTCACATTAAAGAACAGAACCAGTTGATATAAATGTTGATATGAAATCCACATCAGCTTTCATTCTAATTTCAACTGAATTATTTGAAATACACAGTATACAGCATGATTTCTACAATAATGATAAACATTATCTGAAAGCAGACACATTTACCTACAAAAGAAAAGAAAAATGACATGTGCATGCCAAAATTTGTTGTTAGGTGGGTTTATTCTGACCATCTTGTTGAGTAATTTCTGACCTATGTGCACTTTCAGTGAGAATATTCCACAGGTCTTATTTTGTCAAATTTCTGTCTGACTTAAACAATCAATTTGGGCAAACCTGAGATATAGAATAACTGTCTTCACAACTGAAAAAGAGAAAATATTTGTATACAATCCAAAACTTGAGCTGTCTCTCTGGATGGAAGTATGATGCCAGCAAGGTCTCAAATTTGGTCAATTTTTGACTTTTTATTTATTTTTTGATCTCCCCCATTGTTAGGAAAATTGCTATTAAGGAAACATTCAAGGCAGAATCAAATCAGAGACAGGTACTCACAAACATTCATTTCAAAGCTTTGCTTGATCAAGGAGAAACACCATGAACTACAGAGTGTATGTCATCGGACTTCTAACACACACAGGGATGCTCTCACTATTTATGCTTCACACACGTTCACACAAAGTTAGGCAGTGGTGTCTTCATCTCTGCAAAACCCCCTAAACAATGCATCCTTATCTTCTGCACCCAGGCCTCATCTTATGACGGGAAATAACCCATGAACTTAAACTTTTACATACCATGAAGTCTCATGTGTTGGCTTCCACTTGAATCGTCTATATGTCCATTATTCTAAACCATTCTATGTCTACAAATATAGGTCAACAACAACAAATTAATGAGTGATAATAAAATGATTATAACATTTTTCCAACAGTCATTCATTTCTATTTTACTTTTAAATATGTTTTTTGGCAAGTTACATTAACATTAGTAATGCACTAATGGAAGAATAGTATATAAAGAATCCTAGTTAGAGGTGGAGAGAAAAATATCACCACCTGCAATGTTCACCATTCATTTCAATGGCAGGAACCAATACCCCCGTACATTGAAACAAATAAGAAAAGCTGTGCTAATGGGTCCGCTTTGATTAAAAATTGTGCTAAATTCAAAGTCACTCCTCTTGTTTTCCTCTTTAACATGGACCAGCACTGATATTACCATCTCACTCTCAGCAAGACAACATAGAAAGCATATTTCTAAAAACTATTCTTTCCTAAAAATGAGCACTCTTGCAGTTCTTGTTGAGTTCAGTGCCTTGTGATCTGTAGCAACACATTGCAAGGGCTATTGTTTCTTCAAATGCTCACAAGCTGGACTCGGAATGCTAACACTGGCATTCTTTGGTTTGTTACAGACTTGGATTATCACTCATTGTGTTTTTGGCCATTACTTTTTACTTGGCCCTCATCTCTGTTTGCTGAATAGCTTTTTTCATTCATATTATGGCACCCCCAACAAAGCAGTGACTTATTTTTTACAATCAAAGCTGGCAAGAGTTGATCTGTAATAGTAGTTACATTGAGGAAAAAAATAATAGAACATTTTGCCTGCTTCAAACAAGAGCTTACCAGACCACCCACTGTTCCATGTTTTCAGGTCAAAGACCCCTAACAGAGGAGAACAGTTCCAAATAGCATCACTGTTTGTTAAAAAAAAAAAAAAACATTCATCAAACTTAAAATAATTTAGTGTCTAGATTAAATCAATACAACAGCTACCAGTTGACAGCAAAGAGTATATAACTGATGAACAAAGGCTTTCTTTGTATTGCCTAATTTAAATTTTTTAACTTAAAAATAATTCTGACATGTTGAAGATGTTAAGAGAATGAAATGATCAATCAGTCAATATGTAACAGAATGTTTTACAAATTCCAAAAATTAAAAAGGAAATTTTGGGGAAAAAAAATTATAGATATGCACCATGAAATTAGCTGATTGTCAACTTGATCTGCCCTGACTGGCTGACCTGGATTTGGAAATATTGGTAACTTTTTGGAAATCTCATAATTGAGATTCTGAGTGCTGTAGGAAGGAAAGTGCTGCTTTAGTAATGCTAGCTACACTGATATAAGACCACAACTCGGTAATCATTTTGTCTTTGTTTTAACATATTATTAAAACTCTGTTTTACAGTGACGACTCTCTTATGCTCATGGTGTGACTTTTATATAAATAGTTAATAATGCCTCGCTGCCTTAAAAAATACATTTGTAATACTCATCTTTTGTGACTGTTTTTAAAGAGAAATCAGAATCAGGTAAAAGATGCATTGGCTGGTCGATGCTTCACATAATTCAGAGATCATAAATCAGCCACCATATCCTGATTGGTGCATGTCTAATATTTCCAAAGTGCATGTGCTGAGCAGTCCTGCCGTCTAGACCCAGCAGCCATGCCAGTGCCTGATAATGGTGCAAAGGTAACATTAGGCACAGACAATATTATCTCCTTCCTACATATCTTTGGGTCAGACAGGACCCATTTCTCATTTTACTGTCTTTGATTTAATAACGCACCCATGCCCTGGAAAATGAGGAACTCGAGCAATCGCTTTCTTACTTTTCTCTGAAGTTAGCTTGTCATCGCTGTCTCTCCTCTTTAACAGCCCTAGCCAAACCTAAGTCAACCCTCTTCCCTCAGCCACTCTAAAATCCATCACCACACATCTTTGTCAGTGCCGCAGAGACTCAGTGTCGGGCTCACTGAGATGTCCATGCTCACCCAGGCACCAGTGGACCTCCGATGGGGGAAATGCTTGGCTGCAAAGAAACCTGCACAAAATTAAATTCTCCACTTGGCTGACTAGGGTGACTCGTCCTGGTCTGTCGGCCTGTTCTTTCATTATTCCTGGGCTGATAACTGACTGAACGGGATGTCTTGTCTGTTTAATGCCAGCTCAGCTGCTTCATGGGAGGAACGGACTTGTCACTCTCGCCCTGTGCTATAATACACTGTATTACCACCTCCACTTCATTTATTTGGCCCAGATTTTGTGTGCCTGTCAACACATGACCCCCCCCCCAAAGACACTTGCAATTCAAAACCAACCTACTGCATCTTTTAGGAAACTGCTGAAAATAACCTGTCCATTTTCTTTATTAAAATGTCATTTAGGTGACATATAGACTGGAAAGAATATAAGTGACCGTAACTGTAATTTTTCATACCACCCATCTACTTTTCAATTAACTTACAAATCTATCAGAGTGAATTGGTAAATCATCAAAACTTAATTTATTTCTGTAATTCAGCTGATAAAGTGAAAGTTATATTTTATACATATTAAATACATAGAGGCTGATGGATTTCAAGAGTTTGTTTCAATTGCATTACTGTATCAATGCAGCGTGATACAGAGGCCTTCAGCTGGTCTACATTGTTGGTTTTGGTGTCTCTCATCTTTCTCTTGACAATACTCCATAGACAGTGTATAAGCTTTAGGTCAGCCAAGTTTGCTTGCAGTCCAGCACAGTGATGTCATGGTGATTGTAGCAGGTACTGGTACTTTTGGGCATGGGACCGTTTTGCTTCATAAATATTGTCAATGGAGGCATCCAAAATTTCCTATAGACAACTGTTCTGACTTTAGACTTCATAAAACACAATGAACCAACACGAATAGGTGGCATGACTTCCTAAATCCTCATTGACTATGGAGACATCACATTGGACCTTGTACAGCTTGGATTCTACTTTGCACTCATCCTCTACAGTCTGGGATCTTTGGTTTTCAAATGAAACATAAAATTGACTTTCAACCAAAAAGAGGACTTTGTCCCACTTTGGAACAGTCTTCTCCTTAGCCCAGATAAGCCCAATGTTCTCAAGACCTGCTTCTTGTGCTCCTTTTACTACCACCCTTGCTACCACCCTTTCACTCAACTTTTCATTCGTGTGATTGGATACAGTTCTTTGTCAGCACCTACCTTTTGTGGTTGCCATCTTTGTGAAAGGTGTCAGTGACTGTCTGCTGGACAACTGTAAAGTCAGCAGTTTTCCCCAAGATTGTGTACAAAATAACGTAACATTATTGCAATTGAAATATTTTTTTAACTGCTCTCATGAAATATTGATGTCTCTAGAAACTGAATTGTAGGTTTGTATTAGCTATAAGCCATAATCATCTAAATTAATAGCAACTAGCCTGAAACATATCACTCAAAGTGTAATGATTTTTTAGTCAAGTTTCACTTTTTGAGTTACTGAAACAAATTAACTTTGTGATGATATTCTAACTTCTTTATATACACCTATATTTCTTTTAGATTCAGCATGCCTATTTTATCAGCAGATGAAGAATAACTTGTTTTTATATGCTTGTGAATAAAACAAAAATAAACACCCAGTGAACGCAATACATACAAGAGCAGAGGTCGCTGATGCCGGAGTAGACAGTAAGCTGTGCTTCCCTGCATTTATGAGCATTGAGTTAAAGGTTTCTGCATGAGGGCACTGCATGATTGAGTGTTGTGATATGGAAACACAGGCAGGCAGCCACTGTCGTAGACACGGCTTGCACTTGACCCCGCCAGCACTCAGCGCATGGCCCCCACCACTTTAGAGCCTCCAGAAATGGCTTTCTCTTTTTCACTAGGTTTGAGGTATTTGCAGAATTAGAATAAATATATCCCATCCTAATGCACTGGTATGTAGTATACCAATCATAATTCATAGCCGTAATGTAGGCTTTTAAGTGCACTTGGTGGTGTCGAGCCTTTTGGTTCTCATAAAGGCTAATCAATGGTAAATGCTATTGTCTTACTGGCACACAGTTGCTCAACATGGACACAGTCAAAGCTGTGCTTCAGAGAAAGAGTGTCTCGGAGAGCATAGTAATAAGTGTTAAAAAAAAAAAAAAAAGATTCACAGAAATCAGTATTTGGAAGTCATTAAACACCCACTCCTGTGTAACCACGGAACCAATAGCATTGAGGGGGAAAATGCTTTCCAAAGTGACAATTGATTGCTTTTTGAGGTAGACGTTGCTTGATTTCATAATTGGTATAATTTTTCACAAGTACATGAGTGTCATGCCATGATGGGCTCTTGAATCCTTGTAATGCAGTGGCCCGTGGTTCAACCTTAAGATCAATAATGTATTAAAACCAAGCACTTATTGAAATAGTAGAAAGGGTTTTTGGTGAAGAAAGAGAGGCAGGGGAAGAAAAAACAAACCAAAGAGAAGTGTTTGATTCCATGCCATGCCTTTGCTGCGAAGTGCATTGTTTCCATGCCAGCAATTTTACTCCAAGAAATAAAAAGACAGACAAAGTCTTAGTGATGTGCAAAAACTCTGGACTCAGTGTTATTGATTCGGGAGGCAATGTGAGAGCGGCACAAAGCAGCGCTTGATATTTCAAAGTGCAAAAGAACTGCAAAGCGAAAAGCTGCGAGCATATAAAGTGTTCATTCTCTCTTATTTGGGTGGCAGACAGTGTGTTGATGAAGAAAATGATTCCAGACTGGTTTGCCTACACAGGTCATTATTTTCAGCGCCTGATCAGTGCATAACACTTGGCAATCTGTGGTTCCCCGCTGCTTTCTCTTCCTGTTGGATCTGCCTGTTTTGACAGTGTTTGAGAGAGGAACACTCTGTGAGGTGTCAGGTGAAGACTATATGTGACAGATTTGGAGGGGAAATCAAGAGAAGACAAACAGGCAGCTAAATGCCTGGGAAATGTCTTGCCGCTCAGACAGAAGGCGATAAGTGCTGTTGACGTGGACATGACAAGCTTGCAACAGTAAACCTCAGGACAGGCAGTCCCACCGGAGGTCTGCGAGTGGACACAATTCTCAATGACTGCTGAGTGGGCTTAACAGCTCATAGGAAAGAATTAACAAGAAGCAGGAAGCCCCTGTTTTTGTTTTTATACTCTCCCATACAACGACACACACACACACACACACACACACACACACACACACACACACACACACACACACACTTACGTCTAACTTCAACCTCTTCTATCTTTCTGTAATGTTTCCCTGTTTCTTCACAACAGTCAACTTTGGTTCTTTTGATCAAGGTTTCTCTGTCATATCTGATTTACACCACTTTATGAAAGAACACAAGGCCTCATAGAGTGGTACATTCTATTTGGATCCGCTGAGCAGGCCAGTGACAGGAACACATTGGGTTTCTTCTCTAGCAGCACAAAAGGTAAATCTATGTCTAAGAAGTCATCCAATTTAAATGAATGTATAAACTTTCCACATGCTGTTGATTTTCTTTCTTTGAATCCTTGTCACTGTGTGGTGTCAGGAAAGTCTGAAAGAGGAAAGAGAATACTGCTCTTTTATTTCAACAACATTGGAACACCTGACTTTTTTGTCCTTAAGAGCAACCAGCACAATGAAGGATCAGAATTGCATGCAGAGTACCAAACAAATGTATGGAAGCTGAGAATGACTGTCCTCCTCAGTAAGTATTTTTCAAGTGGTTTCCTCAAGATATGAGAAAAAACATTTCGTTTTAACAAAACAAACAAAGCAAAACAAAGTTATTATCTTGTGGTAGTTTTCGTGATATATATTTTTTTCACCTGAACAGCGATAGGTACAATGCAGAATGAGAATCACATGCATAGTACCAAAGCAAATCCCCTAAAAGATGAGACAGGAGAATAATTTAGAAATAATTTGATCTTTTCTGTTTTTATTTACATTTTACAAAAAAAAAAATTAATGTTGAAAAAATAATTTCTCCTTTTCAATAATCAACAGAAAATTCTGCAATTGTCACTGATGAAATCAAATCCTTCGTATAACTGCAAACTAAGTCTTTGAGCTTGGAAGTCCTTCTTGCCATCACCCTAATCTTTATCTCCTTCCACAAATTCTCAAGGACATTCAAATCTGCAGTTTTGCTGATCTTCTCTAAAACACTGATGGTACTTTCAGTAAGAACATGTTGTGAAGAGATATAGAGATTAGCTTAATTCTCAATTTCACTGGGGTATGAATAATATTTGGCTTAACCGTAACTGCATTTATTGAATCATGTATTGGAGAAAAACCTGTGAAGTCTACCTATGCCTACAGGAAAAGAAGAATAAAGGAGGCAGGCTCATGGAGACAAATAACCATGGAAATGTTGTGGCCAACATATTCCAAACTTCAAAGTTAGTCTCTGTTTGCAGGGATACCCAGTTAAACAATAATAATAATTTTCATGACTAGTTAAAACAGACTCTGACACCAGCTCTGGATAAGTACTGATGCCACTTGGGTAGTTGAGATCCCAGGGTTCCCCCAAAATACACCTTCATCCCCAGTGCTGTTATGTCCAGTAGTATTCTGAACAGTTCAGGTCAAATACTTTTTTGTTCTTAAAAGTTTTTTTTTTTTTTTAGTTAATTGGCATAAAGCCATGAGAAGAGACCAAATCTGAGCACCTATTTGTCATAGTCAGACATTAAAGAGATTGAAAGCAAGGTCAGCTATCATGTAAGTGGATCTGAGTCAAGGTACCCCTGTTTATTAAGGACTTTGTCTTGCAGTCCACAAGTTCTAGATGTAAAACAATAAAGCAAACAATTGGATTAGATCTTATATGTGTATGTCTGATCATCTAATATTCATCCAGCCACTGTCTATACTGTCTATCATTGGATGAGAGGCAGGGTACACCCTGGACAGGTTGCCAGTCTCTCACAGAACAACACATAACAACAACCATGCAGGCACACACTCATACCTAAGGAAAATTTGGAGGCAGTCATGTTTTTAGCCGGTGGGAGGAAGCCGGAGTACCTAGAGAGAGCCCATGCATACACATGAAAACATGCAAACTCCATATAGAGAGATCCCAGATCAGGATTTGAACACAGGACCAGCCTGGCCATTGCCTTCCTGCACAATTCCGCTTGATTTGAATCTCACTTCACAGCACAGTCTGGGCTTTCTCCCACCGACTTGGAACAATGACGTCAACTTTCTGTGCTGTTTTAGAATTGTAGTCTACCTGTAGTTTTAGCAATGGAAGCTGGAAAAGTAAACAAACGATTCAGTCTGTGTTGGCCATGCTTCCAAATATTAAATTAACATTAACAGCCGCCCCATTCAGCTCAGCACTTCTCTCGTTGATTTGGGAGATGGTTGTTTACAAAAAAGGCAATCTTAGGTAAACTTCATCGCGTCGAACTGATGCATTACATATGTCACAGCCAAACAATAGTGACTGGATAAAATCAAATCCAATTGTTTAAAACTTTAACAGAGTCCCCACCTCCAGGAAGCAATTGTTTCTCAATAGCCGAGAGCCCAGACCCTCTGTAAGAAGCTAAGCATAGAACAAGGGGATGTTTCTTTTCCCGAGTAGGGACAATCTTGCTGCATAGGAACAGTGGTAACATCTGCACAACTGTGTAGCCATCAGCTAACACATAAAAAACTATTTTTAGCCACAGCACCTCTGTTTTTTTCCTATTTGCTTATTTCTTTATTGTCTTGTCATTCTTTTTCTTGAGAACAAGATATTTATGAACAAAGGTGCTGAAATTGAAAATAAAATATGTAGTTGGAACCCTGAAGGTGATGGAAAAAAAAATCAATTTTGCCAATATATGTTTCCAAATTATGCAATACTAATTGTTTATATATTAATACATCTGTCTGCAGTAATAACAGTAATGTTTGCTTTAGTTCAAACATTTGTGGTTGCCTAAAAAAAAAAGCAAGTCATAAATGACTAATGTAAACCTCCCTTGCCTGTTCTGTGAATATCCTATTGACTTTTCCATAACACCTGCATGATATTAAGATGCCACCAGTCCACTCAGATATACAAACCCAAAGAAAGTGATGCTCATCCTGGTTTGAAATGTCTTCCAGCAGTTGTACGAGGAATCAACAGTGGGATAAAACATTTGGATTACCAAACACAACGGTGATTTCTGCCCTCCTGGCCTGCCGGATCATGAATATATATTGCATTATGAAGATGTGATGACATTTAGAGGAATCACATTTAACCCTCTCTTCTTGTGCCTCTGTTTCTCTTCTCTCCACTAATGCACTTTGCAGCAAGGAATGCATCTTAAAAGATTCAGGGAGAAATGTCAGGCAGAGCAGACACTCTTTGAGAGCTTTGGGGGTGGGTCATTTCAGACAGGAACCTGAATTCTGGAGTGTGCACACAAAAAACACACACTGTTGTATCAACCAGTGTTCTTATTCTGGAGACTTACTGGAAGCTGAGCTGTAGGCGCGACTTCTGTAGCCTGAACCGTAAATCTAATCCCAACCTTTTCAAAAGGCTTTAACATCAATATTTATTATAGCTCGCATATTAGTTTTTTCTCCACATCAGGAAAACATGTTAATAAATAGATTCAGGTTCCCAGAATCTCTTGTACCATCCTTCACACTTCCTCACCCTTCCACCTGTTATTTCCGTTCCTCTCTAAATATTTTGTTTTTACTCGTCCATGTGACTGGGTTGGAGGTAGCGCAGACGCACTACCCTGAGAGAGAAGAGAGAAGCTTGACCAGTTGGGCGCTGTCTCCCACCTCATTACCAGATGCAAATGAAACGGGTACACATGTTTAATATTTAGTGGCAGCAGAAATGTCAGGCTGGCACGAGACAGAATTAAACAGCACTGTCAGCGCAAGTGAACTCAAGGCTTTCTCAGCTATTTCACTTCATATTGAGTTACTGTCACAATTTATTTCACAGCGGTGGGACGACTGGTGTGAAAATCTTCTGTGATGCCTTTAAGGATGGAAGGGGAATCAAAAAAGAAGTGTGAAGGGTATTGTTCAGATGAGGCTTTGTGTTTATTTCCAAGCACGATGACAAAGCTTTATTGTCTTAACAAGGCTCTACTGTTCATCAGGGGTTTTTTTCTTCATGTTGCTGTTTAGATTGTCATCACAGCATTACTTTTTTATTGTATGGCCAGCTAAATAAAAACAAAGCCAAGATGGAAAACTCACTGTTCCATTTTTGTATTTGAAGTAACATACATGCTGAACTGCTGAGACACATTCAGTGTTTGATTTAACTAAGGCTGTGTTTCATATATGGTGTATCCCTGGTATTCACAGGGTTAGGGACCACAGCCACCCATGAATAGCTAAAATCCATGAATACTTGAGACCCTAACTATCTTTATTAATAGTTCAAACATACCTTTATATGCATTAAAACACACAGTGAAAACTGTCTTAGCACTACCACAGAAGTTAACATTTACAGTCTTCCTTATCTCCCTCCTGGGTCTACACCCTATCAGCGGCAAGGAAAATGAATGGTGCGCCTGGATTGGCTGCTTGCAAACACAATCTAATAGTGTGTCAAGCAGCATTGGGCCCAGGTAATTCAGCTTCCCAAGCTGCATTTTCTACCAAATATGTTAGAATAAATCTGAGAGTAGGCAAGTTTTGCACAAATAATTTGGTTCGGTTACTGAACCACAAATAGGGCCCACTGTGGTCTGAACTGAGATCCATTGGGTTCCAAGTAAAAAAAAATCTGCTTGATTAGTCTTGAAGTTGCAGCTCATTTAGGGAAAAATAAAAGGCTGTTATACACATAATACATAAAACAGCCTTTATAAACTGCTTATTTGTACTTCTGCCAGTTTTTACTGGGTGCTGGTCATGTCACCCCTTTGCCATTTCGTATCCTTGTTATTTTGGTCACCTCTTACCCCGCTTTTTCAGGCGCGAAGTAGAAATGTGTACCATGCAACGTTTTATACCAACTACACATTTATTCTTACCCATTTTTGCGGACCAATGATTCAAAATGGTTTTTAATATTTTACTCATAATGCACTGTAAGACAAAACTCTAATAAATTCTTATCAACCAGCAGGAAGTTGCTTGTAGTAATCGTCAGTTGATCCCAGGTCATAATCAGCCATATTTTATAATTTAACTGACCCAAACAGGGATCAGAGCCATGGTCAATGAATATGGGGTGGAAAACTATTTTTAAAAAGACAATACACAATAATAATTTTCAAAAAATAATACAAAAATTAAAACACGTTATATGTCAGAATTACCAGTTTTATGACTGTTTAACTTTGATCAAAATATTAAAAATATTAAAATTCTTATCTAAAAAGAGAAACTGATATGTAATAGTACATGGCAAGAAAATGGTTTGCTTACAGGAACAAAATAGTTTTATGCAGGTAATGTGGCGGTTAAAAGGGGGTTAAAAATTGCCAAAGAGGTAAATCAAACTGGATCTGTGATATTAAATCATCTTATCAAATCAGTTAGACAATAATACCAGAAGTTTCAGTGTCGGTTTTTGCATTAATGCCACCCTGGATGATCATCTAATCATGTAAGTAAGAATCTCCCTAAATTTGTTTTTATATGTAGGTTTCACAAATCAAAACACTCTTCAGAAAAGAAGTGACAATGTATTGGGTTTCATTCACTGAATCTAAAGTAATCTTTGTGTCACAAAAGTATAGAAAGGCTCTTTCTGTGTTTTCATAAATAGAATAATGTTTTTTCTTTATCTGAAACTGAGTTTTAGATTTGACAGGTCTTAATACTTTAATACTTTAATTTAAAGTAGAGAAGATCTAATGAGGTCCAACATTCTTAAAAGAATAGCAAAATATCAATTGAATTTATGGCCTCATTCTCAAACTAAATGCTAACTTCATAACCATTAGTCAGCCAGATTGTGCACAACACAGACGGGATACCTATTCCCTTATTAAATGGACATACAGATAAGCAACAGAGATGTAGTTTGTAGCATAACTAAAAATATATCTTTTTTTTTTTTTTCTTTGAGCACTTGCACCATCCCTGACATGTAAACCTTAGGCCAAGAGCCAACAGGCCAAGAGTAAACAGAGTCATAGCAAGCGCTGCCAGTGAAACTGTTGCTTTAGAGTTTAAATGGATAAAATGCAGAACAATACATGAGTATCAGTTTGAATTGCTAATGACAGTTAGCCAAGTCACTAAGGAAACTTGTCCCTATAAACTTAGTTTATAGGGACAACATTTACAGATCCAAGTTCAAACTAGGTAAATAGACCACAGCATATATCAGATAACCCAAGCCCTTATTGAACCTGTATTCTAGATTAACAAGACATACAGGTTTTAAGGCAATGTTGCTTCTCCCTATGTAGCTAAAAGTTGTATAGCTCAAACATTTGGTTTACTCAATAACAAAATTTTAACACTCTCTCTAATGTCTAATGTCTTTTTAATGTCCAGTTGAATTTTACATTCATCCCGTCTCACACCAAGGGATATTATCAGACTTAGGTCTAAAGTGAGTT
This sequence comes from Anableps anableps, assembly GCA_014839685.1. Classification (NCBI taxonomy): domain Eukaryota; kingdom Metazoa; phylum Chordata; class Actinopteri; order Cyprinodontiformes; family Anablepidae; genus Anableps; species Anableps anableps. Next base: position 12,375,218 of record CM026066.1, on the reverse strand, counting down.
AATGTTCATTCTCATTAGCACGGTAGGTAACACAGAGGCCCACAGGGACCTAATTAAAGATACTGTACATGATATGTTTATCTTTGCAGCACTGGTGAGCGTGCATATCAGTTAATGTCAGTTTATCCTGGAATAGAAATAGGGAGGAAATTTTGTTTAGTTGTTATTTCATATTAGGAAAAAAAATCTGATTAATTTTTACTTTTTTCCAGAGCACTCTTTCTTTGATTATAAATGAGAGGTGAGGCAGAGTGATGGTCACCAGGCATGGTCAGACTACTGAGGAAGGGGGCCTTGAAAAGAGAAGAAAAAGCCTGATTTTTTTTAATTGATGAAAAGTATTATCGAGCCGTATTGTATGAGTCCCTGATAACGGAGAAAGTTTTGCCGTGGACAGGCAGTCAATGAACTCCCACTGCCTTCTAAAAAAGTCGAAGCATTTCATTATTCCAAGGTGAAAGCTTTAAAACAGCATTTTAAATGTTACCCTGCTGTTCAAGATCATGAAAACCTTTAATTTCATGCAAATGAACAGCAAGGAGCATGGAGCTTAATGTAAACGAAAGCTTCCTTTGTACTGCTGTAGGACTGAGCCAGAGAGGGAGGCAAGGAAGAAAATTCCCAAGGATTCTTTAATTGCTATCTGAAATTATGTAAATCCCTCTGCTAGGCTGAGTGCAATTATCCAGCGCCTCTTGCTGCCAGCTTTACTAATGTCTAACAAAATATCGGTGGCTGACATTTAGACGTGGTAATGCAAATGAGAATTAATTTTTCTTCCAAGACAAAGGGCAGTCGAAAGATCACACCATTTCATAGAATAAAGGCTGAAAAAAGTGTCGCTTTTGCAAGATGACGAAAAATGTCGATTAAGAAATGTGCGAAGCATTGAAGCTCATTTTAGATCTGTGCTGCATGGTCACAAATACCGCTTTCTGTTTCTTTTTATCCTGGACTATTAATCTATTTCTGTTGCTGTAAAGAAGTATGCTGCAAGCAGTAGACATTCATTTAGCCTTAAAATTAATTGCTGTGCGCGTCTCATTTTTAGTAATGATGCGGGGGAACCCTCCCTACTCTCCATTGTTAGAGCACCCTCCTGCCATTGCTGTGATGTCGGACTGTTCGGGTCACATTTTCCCATTTATCTCCCCAGGTACAGAGATGGATGTAGGCCAACCACTGCAGCCTGGTGAGACTCCCCTGTGTGCAGCTCAGAACACCTGTCCTGCTGTGCGTTGGCACCCCCAATCTTTACCAGGCCAAGGAGGAGCATCGTCTCTGCACGATGCTTTCACAAGGCCACTGTCTCCTGGGACTCTGGGGGGAGCGAGACGAAGGGAGGACCTGTGTTCTTGGGGAGATCTGCCACCCAAAACAACATTCCTTAACCAGAAATCAAATTACAAGCTGCTGACACGGAGGAAAACTGGCTATTAATATTTTAGTATGGTTACTGAGTGCATGACACCCCCAGCTGGGAGCACTCACATTGAAGACAAAAAGCATACTGATGCACCAACAAGTGCCTGTCTGAGACACTGCAATATTACATGATTCTGTCTCCAATAAAACTACAACTGAATAGTACAAATTATTAATTGAAATTAAATTCAAATGCTCAATGGCTGTATTAATTGACCTTATAGGCTTTGCCAGACCTTGAAACCAGAAATTTACATAAACTATTAAAAAAAAAAAAAAAAAAAAAAAAAAAAAAAAAAATGGCCATTTTTGTTCTCACTATGACCTATTTTTCTATTTGCTAAATGTCAGAATAAAAAATGAGAAAAATTTTTAAAGGATGTTTAATATTTTTCAAATTCAGAAATTTACATATAGTTCCTTAGTATTTGACAGAGTTGCCTTTTAAACCATATGACTTGAGTCAAATATTTTGAGATTCCTTCCACAAGCTTCTCACCAGTTTTGCCGGAATTTTGGCCTATACCTCCTGACAGAACCGGTGTAACTGAGTCAGGCTCGTAGTCTGGCTTGCTCACACCCACTTTTAGGGCTCTACCCACAAATATTCTGAGGGATTTAGATCAGAACTTTTTGATGGCCACTCCAAATGCTGACTTTATTGTTCTTCACAAATGTGACACTATGCTAAGGGACATTGTCCATTTGGAAGACCCAGAGGTGACCAAGCTTCAACTTCCCAGCTGATGTCTTAAGATGTTGCTACAATATATACAAATATTTTTTTTTTCTTATCATGGCATTACATTTGGGAAATGCATCAGTCACTCCTGCAAAGTAACCACACACGATCCTGCCACATATTCTACAGTTTAAATGTCCTCAAGTTTTTAAGTTTCCTTCTTTTTCTGTAAATGCAATAAATTCTGTTATGGCCAATCAAATGTCTTTAAAAATTAAGTTCTTTTTGTGTTTCTGCATTTACAAACTGTGTTTTTTGCTCTTAGTTTTAGAGTAGTGGGTTCTTCATCACAGAGTGACCTTTCAGCCCATGTTGGTACAGGACTCATTTCACTCTGGACAATGGAACTCTTCCAAATCTTTGACTTTAGGTCTGGGGTTGATATGCATATTTTGCACCAAACTATATGTGACACAGAACTTGTCTCCTTCTTGAACAGTATGATTAGCTTGACATTCTCATGGTGTTTGTACTTACATACAATTGTTTGAAGACGTGAATGTGGTGCCTTCAGTTATCTGGAAATTGTGCTCAAGGATGGACCAGACTTAATAAGGTCCACATTTTTTTTCCCTGATATATTGGCCTATTGTTTAAGATTTTTCCATTACATAAGGAAACAGTGTGTTTGAAGTATTGCTTTAAAATACATCTGCAGGTGTGCCTCTATTTAAGTCAAGTCCTGTGAATTAACCTATCAGAAGCTTACAAGGCCATGGCATCAACATCTTGGCTTTCACAAATGGTTTTAAAGGTATATTCATCTAAATGTAAACTTAGGATTTTGAAGAAGAATAATAAAAATATTGTCCTAGCCTATTATTGTATTCAGTAAATAGAAAATGTTTAATTTCTAATAACGCATGAAACAATGTATACCTCACAAACACAGACAGCAGAACTAATGTTTAAATTCCTAATAGGTACCTGTGCATTTAAAATATCCTTTCTATTTATTGTTAAACTTAGCTAACTGTGGGCATTACTCAAAATCAATCATTTTTCTTAAGATTAAAGTATAAAAACTTTATCTCTTTGTCCAAAAGATGTCCAACTTCAGATTTAATGTTTCACCTAAATTGCAAGTCGCCTTATTATCAGAGTAAACATTAACCGTAGCTTCTGGGAACACTTTGTTTCTTACATAACGCAGAAGTGTTACTTTGAGTTCAAGAACACCATAACTGGGTTATAATTTGGACTGTAAACAGCATTGACATGCATAATTGTTCTATCTATTTTTTTAATAATAAATACAGTGGTTTTAACTTTCACAAATATTTCACAATAAACTCTACACTGTAACCAGATTGTGGGGACAAAATCTGACCTAATTTTCCAATTTTCAGCTCAACACAACATGGTCAAATTCATCTGATTACATATTATCAACTAGAAGAAATCTCTATCTATGGATATCTAGGCATCAGGTTCTAGACATTGCAGCAATAACATTAGTGTTAATGGGTTATGAAACACATTTATCACAAAATTTGTCATAACTATAAAAAAGTCAGCTTTGCTTCAACCATTCTGGTCATCTTAGGTAAATATTAATTAAAATTCATAGGTAAGAATTTCTGACCCAAAGAACATTGCATTTAATCTTTCAGTCATTTTACTAATTATAAATTTCAACACAAAGGACATTCATTGCGTACCAACTTTGTAAAGTGCAATTAGTATAGTAATATATTAATAATATATACTGAACTGGCTTAAAAACAGAATTACTATTAATTTCACTTTGGATGAAAAGCCAAATTTTAAAATACCATAATATTGTGTTCTGATGGTGTAAAATCTGACTTTCTCAGTGCACAATGAACACTTTATATTTATTGTAGGATGTTGCAAATGCTTAACATATTTGTTATTAGAAATTATGTCAGTGTTTGGCACAAAGATTTTCTGATTTCTCAAATTACCTTTAAAGGGGAGTGTTATCTTCATTCAGAACAAATCATCACAAGTCACAAGCTAAAGCTCTGAGAATTCACCATGCACGACCTTTATTTTGTTTCAGAGATAGCCTGTCTAACAGAAAGCCTTATCACGCATGCTAATGTTATCTCAGGTTCGGCACCTACTGCTAATGCGTTGCATTTGTAGGTATTTACTGTTGTATGTAACCCCCACCACACCTTATAGCACCCTCCCTCCTTTTCCTCATCCCCAGCTTTCTAACCTCCATCTTTCCTGCCCCTCCACCACCCATACATCCATCAGAGTGCTGTCATGGAAGAGGGGGCTTCGATGCTCCTTCCTGATGCGGCCATCAAGGCCCTCCATCTAACACGAGCCGACACATCATAATAACAGTAAGAGGCCTTTCCTGTCCAGTGTCATGCTTGGAAAGATTAGTTCCTCTCCACAAAACCCAGGTAATTTGCTTTTGCTGCAACACATTTGTAGATTGTATTCTTTCAGGTTAACTAGTTCATGAGGAGAGATGAGACACTTACTGAACAGTATTTGCTTCTAAATGACATTTTTCTTTTCTTCAGTTGTGAGAGCAAACCAAACACATTTTTTCTGTTTTCAATGTGAATATAGTGAGTGACTGACTGTATGTCAGTCTTTAGGTAAAATATATTAAGATTGTCATGCATTTTTTTTTCCTTCATTCACACACAAAATGCATGCTTATCTGTGAATATACTACAGCATTCTCAGAGAACACTGGAATAATTTCTTTGACATTACAGATATGTTTTATAAATCTTTTCAGCCTATGGTGTTTTCTATGTAATTCAGCAGAGAGGATGATCAACATGATGTTACATTGAATTATTCCTTTAGCTATGTGCCTGATCAACCAGATGGAGGCACATAGCCTAGCATAGTGTTTACACAGTGCACAACACAAGGGGGCACCCTAATTCCTATTGACCAGACATGCAAACAAGCAATAGAAAACATGGTCAGGTGCAACTGATGGAACTTTTTGATTTTCTGAGCTGCCCCTATAGAAGGCACCCTGGGTGGGGAGCCATTTCGGCAAAACCAAAAAAAAAAAAAAAAAAAAAAACTACTGAGAATGAGTCTAAATGTGTCAGTGAAGACAACCCAATGTGTGTCACTGATTTAATAGCTGTCAGCTAACAATGTTATCGAATGATCTTGTTTTTTATTATGCTAATGCTTACAATGAATTGTAAATAAGAGTAAATTCTCTTCAAAAAGTCTTAGTTTCAGTTTAATTCTTCACATGTGATGTCTGTTGCATTTTCATATTAATCACTTGCAGCAAATCTTCGGCTATATATATGAACAGGCTATGCTCTGTGTTTTCTCACATTTGCTGCATGATCATATTTCATAAACACTGCATTTGAATTTTTATGTACAGATCACGCAATATCCATGATAAACTGAATATGTAAATAGGTAGGCTTTATTTATGGGGGCCTGTCAGACTCGTGGTCTTAAGTATTACTTTGGATGATAAGATGGATAGACAAAAATGTTAGTTAAGGGAGCACTTCCATGTCTGTAGAATGATTGATAATTAGCAGGTTAATCTGCACAGGTCGGAGGTCATAATTCATCTGCTTCAATAAAAAATGGTTTTAAAGGGCAAGATTTTTTTATTTATAGATCTAAACACAAAAAAGGGAAATAACCTTTTATTAATTCCTTTGAGAGAGAAGAAAATGTGTTTTTATGTTGCTCATTGACTCATAAAAGGATACAACTATACAGAGTAGAGAATTTAGAAATTCTGTTTGAATAAATCACCAGAGGAAGTGCCTGAAACCAGTCAAGTCTGCATCTTTTAGTCACACATTTAATCCTAATTCTGCATTCCATTACATTTCCCAAGCAGTAAGTGCCTTGGAATTACCCGTCCCATCCTGAAGGAATCCTTTTTGTTATTGTTTAGAGAATGGTTAGCATGCCGGGGATGCTCCAAATACGATTTTACATCCACTTATGGAAATCCATTGTTCCTTGAACATTTCCACATACAAAGCAATATATGCTTTTCTAAGAGGTCCAGGACCCCAATTACATCAAAGACAGTTTGCCCTGATACTGGGATGGCTGCTGAAGGCCTTAAACAACTGTGTCAATGCTACCCCCTTGTGACCGCATTGCAGCAGAAGCTTTTCTGTCTCTCAGTGAAAGAAGGAAAAAAGAGCACTTCAGTAACACAACTAAAATGCATCACCCAAATTCCTGAGTTCTTTATAAAAGACTTCAATAAATCAAAAAGTTTGAACATTGTTATTGTTACAGTTCTGCCCACTTCTCTGTCTTTTAGATCTATATAAATCTCTTCTCTTAAGAGCCTGTGCTCATACTTTATTTTAAAAAGAAATAGTCTGACATCCTGATTGTAGTTCAAACTCTAAAGTAGTGAATACTGAAGATTAAAGGAAAGTCTGAGGGATTCTATTTGCACAATAGGAATCAAAATGTGTCATCACAGCACCTTTTTGCATGTGTAGCTCCCATATCTCTTTCATTAAAACCTTCCAAAATGTCTGAAAAAATGCTTTGCTGACATGCAGACAGATGTGGATGTCAGAGGCAGGAGAGATGAATTTTGGAGGGCACTCTTCCCGCTGTCCCAGTTGGGAGAAGAGGGAGGGGAAAGCATATTCGGAAAAAGAAATAATTAGACAAATATAAAACTCTGCAAAGCTGCATTGCTTGCTTGTCACAAGGCAGAAAGAAGAAGGGGTTATACTGTCTTACTGAAGTGCAGCTTGCCATAAGCCGGCACTTGTGTTTTCTAACTTTGCTCTACCTTCAAAGAAGCAGGTGAATATTTGCAAGTTTGGGCATCAGGATACCTCTGCTTTGTTACTGGAGTTGAAGTCTGAGAGGCAGAAATAAATAGTCATTATAAAACCAGTACATTAATTCATTATAGCAGTGAAATGATGCAAATTAATTAACCATATTGTTTGACAAAAATCTTAAAAAATGGATTAAATACAGTACATCATTTTCAAATGGCGGTGCAAGTACCACTGGTGGTACTTAGACTGCCTTTAAATGAGATTTTTTTTTTAAAAGTTAAAAAGATATGCGATTTAGAGCTATACTTTAATGATCAAAAAGATGAGTTGTTAAAGCATATTAATTTTTGCTTTGTTTGAAGCCTCAAAAGAGAAGTGCAGTGGAAAATAACTCCAAGAACTTATAAACTGGATGAGAATAAACCAGGAAGAGGCTACCTGTTCTGTGTTCTACTTTCCTCAAAAACTTGGATCTGAGACTGATTTCAAAGCAAGCATAGCTATGTTCCAATAAAAGTAAGATTTCTTTACTGATGTAGTTAGTGACCCGTCTAAGTACTATTAAAGACACAACGCATGCTAAAACAATGTAGTTCTTTGCACTTGTACAATATGTCAACCAAACTAGATTGAATGCTATTGTGCGCGAAAGATCAGATTAAATACATAAAGTCAGAACAGCAAATAGGCTGTTTTTACTGGTCAAGCTTCCAACCATGGGTATCACACCCGTGGGGGATGTGGATGTTTTAACATTCACACTTTTCCTAGTGAGATGGGTAAACAACCCCACTTTTATTGCAGTTTTGCTCAAATACTGTGTGACATTATATTTATGTCACCAACTTGAGTGCACAATAAGCCTGACCTGAGCGCATATATCTGTGTGAACAAACAATATTTTGTACTGTGTGCGTTTAAATCTCACACACTTTCCACATTGCACCGAATGCTCGGTGCTCATCCGTGAGCTCGGCTCTGTCACTGTGCACATGCTCCACTCTGACTCCTGCTTCCGTGCATGTGATATGAAAAGTTAAACTTCACAAACACAAATGAAATGATGAGCACACAGACAGATCCTTTTCATCCAATCAAAAAAATCCCTTGTAAATACTGCATTCTGAATCATAATCAGCTTTATTCCCCAACTTTGTGAGTACAAATAAGGAATCCTGCTTTGCTCTCAAAAGACATTCAAAAAGATAAATAGAAAAAAGGCAAAATAAAAAAAATAAAGTTTTATCTTTTTACTAGAAAGAAAAATCTTTATTTTTTTGTCCTTTTTCATCCAACATGGCCACCTCACATTATTTATGAATTAAATACAGTGCGTCACAAAAGTATTCACACCACTTGAGTCTTTTCACTCTGAAACCACAAACTTCATTGTATTTCATTGTGAATTCTTATGATTGATCAGTGAAAGGAAAGGATGTATTATTCAAAAATGTTTTACAAATATATATATATATATATATATATATATATATATATATATATATATATATATATATATATATATATATATATATATATATATATATATATATATATATGGAAAGTGTGGCATATAATGTTAATACCGTTTATCTTCAGTTGTAGTTCCAAGTCTGGGATGTACATTTACTAGCTTTACACAGCTAGATACTGTAATAGTTAACTATTCTTATTTACAAAATAGCTGCTGTCAGATTGAATGGACAGCAACTGGAAACATCAGTTTCAGGTCTTAATACAGAACACAGTTAACATTTAGGTCTGGGCTTTAGCTTTGCCATTCCAACATAAAGACGATGTGATTAAACCATGCATTGTAGTTCTGTCCTGTTAGGAATCATTGTTCTTTTGGAAGATGAACTTCTGACCAAGTCTTTAACAGCTCCTTAACATGTGTTCATTCAGGATTTTCCTGCAATTGGCTCCATTTACCTGTCCATCAATTGTAACCAGCTTCCGTATTCCTGTTGAAAAGCCTCCCTGGCCTCCCTGCAGCATGAAGTTGCCACCAAGATATTTTACAGAATGGATAGTCTGCTAAGGGTGATGTGTAGTGTTTTGTCTGACCTGCATGGAGTGCCACCTCTTCCATCCCACAAAAAATAAATAAATAATTATATATACACCATAACAAAAAAAAATATATAAAAATTATATATATATATATATATATATATATATATATATATATATATATATATATATATATATATATATATATATATATATATGTGTGTGTGTGTGTGTGTGTGTGTGTGTGTGTGTGTGTGTGTGTGTGACGGTTTGTGTAGCCTGCAGTCTTCTTCCATAACTCACATCAATGGCTGAGGTTGTGTTAGGAGGCTGCTCTGTGCTGACATGCCACCCAGCCCCCGAGGTTAGGCTGTGTCAATCATGGGGGCATGTGATTGCAATAGTCCCCGCCTGCCCCCTCATTGACACCTCCCATTGACTTCCTTTGAAGCAGACCACTGAGCCTAAACCATTGCATTCTGCTTGTGTGTTTTACCTGACTGTGAGGTTCTTGCTCTCATTAACAGTCCAGGCACACTGGACCCTATGGCTCCGAGCACCATGTACGCTAGCCACACAACAATGTTTACTCACAAAGAAGAAGAATAGCTTTTGAATTATTTTCCTCCCTGACCTTAGGTCCGAGTATGTAAACATGTGACCTCATATCACACTACAGCAATGTTATTTATGTCATATAATCATTCCCACTCCCCCAGGATGTGGCTGGCACACAAACATGACCAAAATACATATTTAGATTTATTTGTCTGCAACTGTCCAATAAAACATATTCTTTGCATTTCCATCTCTGGGCTTTGGTCCCAGTGGGAGTTGCTGGCTGAGAAATGTTGTGCTTTCAAGCTTCAGGGAACAGCAATGTGAGCAATGTTCAGGGTAGGGTAAAAAAAAAAAAAAAAAAAAAAAAAAAAAAAAAAAAAAAAAAAAAAAAAAAAAAAGAATAAAAAAAGAGGCTTGTTGCCTAAGTGTTGTACTATAAAGAGAGAAGAAGAAGTAGGATTTCACATTCCAGAAGCCTCAGAGGGTTTTAGTTCTACAGTGGAATGTGGGTGCAATCATCATACTCATCTCAGGAGAGACAATAGCCAGCTTGCAACCACTCAGTCAGTCTCTTTGTTGTGTTTTCTGGGTTTTTTTTCTAAATTTGTCAATCTTGTAGTTTGTTTTTTGCTAAGCCATCTGATCTAGAATTTTTCAATCAATTTGAAAAAAAAAAAAAAAAAAAAAAAAAAAAAAAAAAAAAAAAAAAATCCAAAAAAGCAAAATAGTCAAAATTCTCTCAGTTCCATTCTGCACCATAAAGGCAATAATTATGTAATGAAACAAGTCAAATCTAAAGGCAGAATAAAACTTTTTATGATGTGCTCAATATGAAAGAAAATAAAGCCCGTCTTGATGAAAGTTGTGCCCTTCAGTGAATTGTGGATTCCAACCTCATGCCATCCACACATGTTGCAGGGTGTTTGCGGCGGGAGAGGCATCCCCTCTGCGACCAGAGTCATAAATGACTTACTATAAAATGGATTACACAAGAGCTAAGATGGCTTTTACGTAATTGTGCGGTGGTGAGAGGGAGTAAGAGTCCCTCCATAAAATTTCAATAAATTGTGCATTTTCTCAATGACTTGTTGCCCCAGTGAACGCTTCAGTTCAGAACACTTTAAGAAAAGAAATGGGGAGCGAATTCTGGCAGAGGCAGCAGTAATTTGGAATTGTGAACGGGTAAAAAGGTTGCATTATGATTTGCAATATTTGGGTTTATTTAAAATGTCATTACTGGTCATACAAATATGTGACATCTGTGGAAAAATTAACTTTTAAGTGCACCTTAAGATTAAATGAAATTCAAGACCAGATGGTTGTTCTCCATTGAGTAGATCTTAATCTTTCCTTATTAAATACATCTTTATTTCTAACACCCACTTAACTATTTTACAATGTTATAAATTTGTGGCCTATAATTTACAATATCTAATGTAGAATTACAAGAAACCAGTGTCTTGAGCAGCCTACACTTAGTGATCAACATAGAACACAGAAAAGTATCACACAGCATAGTGTAAGGGGAAAATCTCCAAAATGTGAAATGATTCTAAGAAAATAAGACGCCCCCCCCCCCATTCATATTGATTTTTTTTGTCACAAGAGTTGTTGGTGGTGCACCAGTTAGGTACAGAAGAAAATCTAAATAGTTGTTTATCAGGCACTTATTTATCAAGATCCTAAAAAAATAGGTTAAATATTATTTCTTCGGAGACAAAAGAGAAACATGAACAATCACTCACTCCCAACTAGTCCATCAGAAACTGTACAGGTACAGACTCCAGTAGCATTTGATAGACCAGCACAAAGTACTGCACAGTTGTGAAGTGAAAGGAAAATTATATACAGTTTAAAATTTTTATTTCACAAATAAAAATTTAAAAAGTGTGATATGGATGTGTTTTCAGCCTCCATAACCTCCAAATAAAATCGAGAGCAAGTAATTAATAAATAGAGTCCACTTGTTTGAAATTTAACGTCAGTGTAAATACATTCAATACAAACGAGGAAATGTAAAAACAACAAACGCTTGTATAAGTAAAAAGGAAAAAGAAAATATATATATTTCTTGATGAAAACATATGTATAAGGAAAATGAAAAACAAAATATATATACATTTCTTGACAAAAATGCATGTATAAGGAAAAGGAGGAACAAAATATATACATTTCTTGATGAAAATGCATTTGTAAGGAAAAGGAAAAACAATATATATATATATATATATATATATATATATATTTCTGCTTTTATTTTTAATTATATCAGTTTCAGTCGTCCATACTTGTGTTGGTCTGTCATGTCAAATCCTAATAAAATAGTTTGATGTCACAAAATGTGAAAAAATGAAGGAGGTATAAAAACTTTAGCCTTGACCAACATGTTTTTTAGAGATATCATGAGACATGCAACAGCATTTAAACATAAGAGCTCGAGGACAAGAAAAATCCAAACTCACTTATATGTTACTACAAAGTACTGACATCTTTAATAAGTTTCCTAGGCTAGGATTTCATGTAGGCACCATATCCCAACAGAGATTCAAAAGGAAATAGATTTTGATCACAAAGAACATCCTAAATCCAGACCACCATAATTTTTTAATAATAGGGTGCATTAATTGCTTCCATTTTAACTTATTTTTGTATTAACATTGATTCAAAGAGCCCTTGGGACAACTGCAGGGAAGGAACACTGGTCTTCTACAAAATATACCCTCATTCTGTTTCAGCTTGCAAAACCAAACCTGTTGGATAGACACTAAAATTCATTTTACTTGAGATATTCCTTACTATACTCATCAAAATCTAAGAAAGGTCTGCCAGCCTACTCTCATTGGGATAAAAACGTTTCAGCATATGATAAAAATGATTGCTTGGAGCAACTTTGTATTGATCTGCCGTGATCCCTCCTTCTAATGGGACAAGTGGGCTCTGTCCGTGTCAGCAAAATTCCACCCACAACACATTGTATCACCTGTATGCCTATTTCAGACCACAATATATTTTCCACTTTTTTTCAAACCAAATAATCTTAAAACACTCAGTCTTACATCTTTAAAAGAGTTGGCGGTGGCTCTTTCTATACCCGGAATATCGGTTTCTCCCACATCCTGTAATTAGCAATGATCAAGAGGAATTATAAGTAGCAGTGAACAGCATTTGGCTCCTTAGTGACCCTGATAGATGGTCAATTTTAGTGATCAGGTCATGGCGTTCATTGGATTTAAAGTGGCAGTGATGGGCCCTTTTGTCCCAGTGTATGTAATTATCACATCTCCGCATGATTTAAGGTGGCAGTGTATCACAAGAAAGATGTAAATTTAATCATTTTCCTGATATATGCATTTATGCAAAACTTAATAATGGATGGTCATGAAAGCTTATGGGCTAGTGTCATATCAGCGATCATTACAGTCTCTGTGCAGGACACCAACATGCTGCATTTAAAATCTGAGAAAATTTAGTGTCTGATTCAACTAGACCTACAAAGATTTTTGGTTTTTTATTTCATGCCTCCCAAATATGGTACCTTTTGAAAGTGTTAATACCCCTTGGACATTTTTTTTTTTTTTTTTTTACAGTTTGTCAGCTCACATCCACAAACTTGTATGTATCTTATTGTAGAGCCAGACCAACTCAAAATACCATATGATTGGTAAGCCAAAGGAGAATGACAGCCTCTATAGTTTTTAAATATTTTACAAATAAAAATCTGAAAAGTGTGGGGTGTATTTGTAATGTGTTTTCTGTCCCCACTACATGCTACCCTGAACACACTATCCCCACTGTTAAACATGGTGTTGGTTGCATCATATTCAGGGATGATTTTCTTATGCAGGGATATGGAAATAGTGAAGCTCACCAGGGTCCATGATAAGATGAATCAAGCAAAATATAGGGCACTCCTGGAGGAAAATCTGTTAGACTGAAAAAGAGTTGAGACTAAGATGGAGGAATACCTTCCAGCAGTACTACAACCCTAAGTATACAGCCAGTGCGACAATGAAAATATTTAGATCAAGCATATTGATGTGTTAGATAGACCCAGCTAAAGTCCAGCCTTAAATCTAGTTGAGAATCAATACAAAGACTTACAAATTGATCTGCACCCATCTGACTGAGCTTAAATCCAAATGCACACTGCGCTGTCCAGATTCCCATCAGTAAAAAGTTTGAAAACCACATTCCACCTCTCAATGATGCAGAAATTTGTGTATATCTGTCACATATCTGTAACTTCTAATAAAATACATTGAAATTTGTAGTTTTAATGAGACAAAATGTGAAAAAGTTAATGGGGTATGACAGTTTTTGCAAGAAACTGTCTATCCCTGTAATCCTCTTTTCTGTAATTTATTTTTATCTTATCCTCTTACAAATGATTGGTGTCTGAGCAGGAAGCCATTTTTCTGAAAAGACACTTTAAGCAGAGCATCTTGTGGTGAACAGCTTTGAGTTTTGTCAGCAATGGAAGTCTGCCAATAGAGAGAACACAATATACACTGATCACAGTTGTCAATAAGTTTTTTCTTCTTTCCCATCATCCAGTTTTTTTCTCTCACTACTCCTCCTCAGTTGGAGTAGTGAGACTACAGACAGCTTTCTGAATCTGGATGCCTGATCTCAGTCTACGGGAAATCTGCTGCTCAGCTCCTCAGGTAACAGAAGGAATACATCAGTACCTTGTTTATTTCCTTTTTTTTCCCACATGCCAGAAAAGGTCAAAGTCAGAGGATTATACCGTACGGCCTGAGCAGAACTCAATAAGAGCCGTGCAATGAAAACAATATCATCCATATTTTAAACAGCTGGCACCAAACAGAGGGAAACTTACACTAGGGTGCCAATTATTCCACTACTTGGGGTTTCGCAGCAAACCACTGTAGCTCAGGTATGTTTCTTGGATAAAACATCTTTTGTATAGTTTTTGAAACACGGGAGATTCACAGCAGAACTTGAGTTACATTTAGGTGTTTTTCAATAAATAAAAACACCAAAAACAACATAACTAATACTGAGGGGGTTGTGGAGATTTGTAAAATGCAGATGTTTTTCAGGCAGTGAGTGGGGTTGTTTTCATTGTCTGGGATTGTTTTCCCTCCATGGACTTATTAAAGCCAGCGCAGCACAGTCTGTGCTATATAATCCTGATGTATTATTAATCATGCCTTCCTGTGCATCTCCAAAAAACTTCCCTTTTTTTATTTTTCTCTTGTGAAAGAGCACTGGATGTGAAACACTGCCAGGTTTGGTTGTGACGTGATGCTTTATTTTCTTACTGTTACAGAATTCTAAGCACAGGAAGACAATGGCAACATTGTTTTAGAAATAGATTTTGGTGCTGTGTTTCTCGTCCATGGAACATAATGCTTCTAGCGTCATCTACCAAAACATTACTACAACTGTCGAGATGTACAGAAAGAAAGACACAGGATACAGGGGACAATAGGTGGTGGGTATTTTTAGGATTGTGTCAAATTGTCTTGCTAGTTTTTTAATTATAATATTCTCATTATTTTTTTTCTCCATTATCTGACTCATATTACATTAGTGAGTAAATTTCCACTGAAGGGAATATTGAATCTGAAGGTTACTGATTCGGTTTTCAAGCTTTTTCAAAAACCTGGAGAGTCAGTTTTTTATAAGATCTCACCCATTCTTTTAGTGTTATTTTTAATCATCTTTTGGGAGGCTCATTAAGAACACCTCTGTAACAATGTGAGAATCATACTCTTTTAAAAGTTTTTTGTTTTTTTTATTTTTACATTTTGTCACATTGCAACCACAAACACCAATGTTTTTATTGGGATTTTTTGTGAAATATCAATATAGCACAACACCTAACTGTAAAGTGGAAGGGAAACGGTAGAGGAGTTTTACATTTTTTTTCCACATAAAAATCCATTACATTTGAATGCATTTGAATTCAGCCCCACAGGAACCTAAAGTTTGGCCATTTATCTTTGTAAACATGTAAACAGTACAAGTTTAATCAGTTGGTGTGAATGGAGACCTTCTCTACCACTTTTTCCCTGACCTGTCTGCAGTGTTCCTGGTTTTCATAATGTTGTTTGTTCCTAAAACAGCTAGATTCATACTGATATTAAATTATACACAGGTTGATTCCTGTGACTTTCTAATTAGGTGACATTTAAACTGAATTGGGTTAACAGGGGAAGAAAACATATGGATGTCAAAGTTTTCATATTTTTGTTACGAAGCTTAAAAACTATGGATTATTTTCCTTCCACTTCACAGTTATGCACTACTTTTTGTTGCTCTATCACCTAAAATCCCTGTAATATAAAAAAAGCTTCAAGGGGTATGAATACTTCTGGAAGATACTGTATATATAATATCACCATGCCATCATAACAGGTGCTCATGGCACATTTTCTACTTTTTTTTAATATATTTTGCCTCGCTTGGGTAAGATGATAATCCAAGCCTAGTCCACTGACAGACTGCAACATGATTTACTTGGACAGTGACTGACTGCACATCCAATTTGTTTCAACTCCAGAGCAGCAGCTTATTATCTGAAATGCATGAGATGTCTGTGCATGAGAGGCGTGATCAGCTGGGGCATGCGCCAGGGCTGCTGGGAAAGTAATCAATAAGGGATTGTCTCTTGTAGTTTAGGTCGACACATTATGACAGAGCTGAAAATTAAACAGGCAGATATTAATAATAATGGAAATCAGAGTCTCATGGGTGACTACTGGGGGAGGGGAGAAACTCAAAATATGTATCATATTTGGATGTGGGTGTATACATAAATACAGGGGAGGGTGATTAAACTTGGTATTTTGGTGCTCTATTAAAAATAAATAAAAAAAAAAAATAAAAAAAAAAAAATATATATATATATATATATATATATATATATATATATATATATATGGTAATATATGGTAAAACTGAAAAAACATAACATTTTTAGTTTTGGCACACTTTTTTTATGTTAATGTTTCAATTTCTATCTGTTTGCTGAAATGATGTCTTTCCTACATATAAGTAGGTCTTTCTCCTCTTTCAACACGTCCTTTATGATTGATCAGTGCAATAAATGATTTCACAGAAATCTAAATCTTTTAACAACTTTATCTGAGTATACTTGCATGAAGTATAACCAGGTTTAGACTTTGTCTGCTTTAAACAGATCAGAATAATGCCTCACTGCATGATTTAAGGCTGCTCAGAGGCAATAAAAGAAACAGAAAATAAACTGACGCAGCTTACAAGGAAATTCTGCTTCTTCGTCAATTAGCCCTGGCAATTCGTTTCCATTGTTCGAGCAACAAACATGCCATCTCGGGCGGGGGAGGGGTGGAATGGTGGAGTTAACAAACAGCATTACAGCCTATTACGGATTCAGTGTCATTGATTATTTATACCCTTATAAAATGCTGGGCTCCCTGGTGGACCAGGCTCCCTTGGCTAGCTGTGATAAAATGTTCCACCTAAATCACCACACTGAGGCAAACAACACATACAAACATATGAGAGAGTTAAGTGAGAGAGTCCTGGGTGTGTAATAGATCTGGAGATCACTCCATGAAGATAAAGAAATAAAAGAATATGTGAAAACTTTTTCTTTTGTGAAATGATCTAAACTGTACAGTGCCCGGTGAAAGTATTTGTTCCCTTTAAACTGTTTTACACATTTCAGGTATGATTCATGTACCAACACAAAGTAGTGCACATTTATGAAGGGATTGAGTTTGTTTATTAAATAGAAATCTGAAAACTGCAGCATTCTTGTATATTTATATTCAACCCCCATTTACTCTGACACCCGTAAATAAAATCCATTGCAATCAATTATCTTCAGAAGTCATCTAATAAGTAATTTGTAATTTAATTGCAGTATAAATACAGCTGTTCTATGAAAGTCTCGTGAAACACGCAGTAGAGAAGCTAAAACCAGGGTGAGGTTACTAAACAATATCCTAAGCTTTGAACACCTTACAGAATAATTTTCAATCCATTGTCACAAAAAGGAAAGAGCATGCCATTACTGCAAACCTGCCAATTCATGGCTGCCCACCTAAATCCACAGGCTGGGCAACGAGAGTATTAATTGGGGAGGCAGCCAAGAGGCGCAGCAGAGGAAGAGCGGCAGAGGTCCATAGCTTTTGTGGAAGAATCTGTTAACAGGGCAACTATAGGTAGTGGACTTCATAAAACTGTTTGGTGTGTCAAGAACAAAGCCACTGTGTCCACAGTTGTTTTTACTTTGCCAAATTACACAATGCAAGCATGTGGATGAAGGTGCTCTGATAGGATGAAACAAAAGTGTAACTTTTTGGCCAAGCTGCAAACTGTTATGTGTGGCTGAAATACACTGCACATCACCTTGAATACATCATCCCCACAGTAAAACATGTTGGTGGCAGCACAATGCTGTAGGAAGACTTTTCTAAAGCAGGGAAAAGATGGTCAAAGTTGATAAGAAGATGAAAAGAGCTAAATACACAGCAATACTGGAAGAAAACCTGCTGGAGACTGTAAAAAAACTTGAGAGTGCTAGAGGTTCACCTTCCAGCAGGGCAGAATGGTTAGATTAAAGCAGAATCATCTGTTAGACAGACCGAGTCAAATTGAGAATTAATTTCAAGATTTAAAAACTAATGTTCAAAGTTGCTCTCCATCACACCAGACTGAGCATGTACAATTTTGCTAAATAATGTGTAAAAACATGTGTCTCTAGATGTGCAAGGCTGACAGAAAGATACCAAAAAAGACTTGCAACCGTAATTGCAGCCTCTGCAAAGCCCTCTAAAAGACCTTGCAAAAGACCCTGTAGATGGCATAATCTTGGCCATGTCAAAAGATTTGGAGTTTAGATCACATACATCTGTGTAGAATCTACATTTTTTAGTAAATTAACTTAGAAGCAGATGGCTCTTGGTTGCACAGTTCAGGAAAGTCAGCGCTTTTTTTGAACTTTCATGTTGTAGGTGTCTGCACAGGAGCAGGACCTTCTTAAACCAGTCACCTCACCATGGGAATATTCCTCTCAGAAATTAATGGTTGCCCTTGTGGAGGCGACCACCTCAGCATAAATCCCCCAGGGAGGTAGCAAAGCAAATCCCACACCTATCCAAGTCATGCCCCTTAATGATACAACCCTGACATTGTGGTGTGTTCAAAAAAAAACTCACTGAATAACAAATTTTACCCGCTTAGTCAACTAAAACCCCCATGTACCAGTTTGACACCATGCACCACCAGGATTGTTGGTAAGATGTATGGTTGATAATGGAATTAATCTTTAATAATATTGGTTAAAGGTCAGATGTCCCTGCACAGCATGTGGGAAAACATGCAAGAAGCCCCTGATTGTCTCAGTAGTGACAAACGAAGGCTAACAATATTGCTACAAGCTCAAGTAAGTCCATATTGGACACACTTCCCAGAGCACGAAGAGTATGAAAGAGGGGGACGACATCTTGGATCATCTATCTTCCTTAAAAGCTGAAGCCGTGACAAAGTGGTTGGTGAAATTATGATAAATGATAAGACAAATTTAGTCAATACCTGGAATTCTTTTTCTACTCTCTGCTGTGTTTTTATCCTCAAATCGTTTAGACAGAAAGATGTGCATTCATTTAAATTGCACTTTGATGGCCAGATTGTGATCAAATTGAGATGGACATTGCAAATGTTAATATCAATATCTCCATTTAACAGCGGGATTGTCAAGGTGCCTTTTCATGCGTTTATGTCTTACTTACGTAGTGCAGAAGGCGTGTTTGGAAAAGAAAAGCAGGCTACAGGGGGCTGTGGTTTCTATTAAAGATCCTACACTTTAAAACTATTGACTTTAGAATTTGCAATGCAACTATGGATTGACACTTTCTGTTGTAAATACCTAACCCATCCTGAGCAGACCAGTTGAGAGCCTTATTTTTCATGCTATTTATTTATATTCAATGGCGGTTCTTTTTATGAATGTTGCACTGGGCAAGTCCCTCCTTCTGTGCCCCAGAATGAGAAAAATAAATAATTAGTTAGATATTTGATTTTTGAAATGAAAAACCCAAACCCATGCTGCATTTAAAGAATCTGGAATCAGTATTAAATATTTCAGTCCAGATTCTTAATCTGTGATTGTCCAGATGCCAAAAAAACAGATGTTGTCTTTCACAAATAGAAAAAGTAAATAATCAAAGTAAATCTATATATTTTTTAATTTCAGTTTAGAGTGGAATAATCAATTTCTGTTTTGTCCATTCAAAGTATTTTAGATCAAGAGATGATAAAATCCTGTCCAAAAAAACAGTGAAAAGGTCATTCAGTTTGGTGCCAGCTTAGAATCTCAAATCCGATTCCAACTTCCAGATCATTCTCACTTTGATACAATTTTACAACACAGGGTCATAGGGGAGCCCACTCCCTAACAGACAGGGCATGCCAATAAGGAACTGAAAACTTGCTTTGGGTGCAACTGACAGATAAAACCATTCCCTGACATGGTGGCACACTGGGCAAAGAGCCATACTGCCAAATCAAAACCTGCTCATGTTTATACTGAACACAAATAATAGCCTCAGCTTTTATAAGGCCGTTCGACATTATTTCATTCGCCTACCTCCAGCTAAGTTCAATGAATTTATGCTGCCTTAGGCTGGTGTCAGAACTTGGATCTTGTGTCTGGGAATGACGTTATACCTGAGTTCAGTTCTTTCTAGTTGCAAGTCAGAAAAACCATTGTTTTTGTTCCAACTACTATTGACAAAACAAGCCGATAACATCAAATCCCCCCCATTTTGTGCTTTCAAAGGCTAAAGGAATGGATGTTAAGAAACAGACATTGTGAACCACCAATCAAAGTGTGTCTGTGACTCCATCTCAGACACATGCTGCAGAAATTTATCAAATTATCATTAAAAATATGACCCTGTAAACATACTTTCAAACTGTGGATTTTCTTGATATCTATGTCACCTGTGTTTTGTACACTTATCCCACCTGAATTTAGGTTCTCGTCGGGGCCTGAGACCAGCAGGGGTCTCTAAGCGGTTACTGAGTTTGCTTACTAGTATTAATAAAGAGACTGGAATTCAAATTCAAGGTTTGGACCTTAATTCATTTGTTTGGTTTTATGTTTGGAGCATATAGTAAATAAGTAATCAAGCTTGTGGTTATTCATATTTATATGTGTTTAATTTTGTGAAAATGTTGCCACTTGTTATTATAGTACATTTTATAGTGAGAAACATTGATAGTTTTAGTGGAAACAGACTTTCACAAAGTCTTCCAAATGCCATTTTTTCACCAAAGTGATGAGTCCACAAGATATAGTGTTTTCCTTTTTTTGTTATGGAATAAAAGCATAAGCCATAATGCCAGCTGGCACAAACAACCTACACAGTTGTTTTTCTGGGGAAGACAGTTGTGTCATTGTAACTCAGTCAACATTCACACAGTGATAGCATTGTTTCTTTCAACAGACACCTTAACCTTGTTTATTACTGCAACAATCACTGCCCAGAAACCTTAAAGTTATTGTTTCAGTATTCTTCCTTGGCCGGGCAGTCTTCATTTGTCACTTGGTTTTATCTGTTAGGAGGAGAATTTTATGCAGCATGACAATGAGTGTGTTCTGTTTAAATAGCTCTCTAGTCTGTACATTAAGGCATCCGGCACCCTACGAACATATTGGCATCACTTAATGATCGTGATTTCATCTTTTATTGAAGGACTATCATCTCACACTGAAAAATTAAAGTACCTTTATTCAGTGTGGAAAAAAAATCTCATGTTAAAAAATATTCTTTTCAATAAATTCCAAGCTGCAACTATTTTTAGCACCCCAAGCAAGTCCGATAAATTAAATGTAACTGAATCATTTTCGTAATTTAACTTTACTTTTTAAAATTGATTAGAGGGTTTAGAAATTAGAGAGTTCTAATTAGCAATCCATGAATTTCTACTTTCCTGGGTTATAAATATGATAAGACACAGAGTTCCATTTTCCTTAGGCATTCTACAAAATGGGAAAGATAAGAGAACATGAGGTTAATAAGAAAAGGTTGATGCATTTTGATCTTAATTTCTCAGGAAATGGCTCAGACAGCATTGATATTTAGCTAAACCTGCTTTCTTTTACATTCAGAACAGCTATGAAGAAGCCTGAAACTGTAACAATAAAGGCTGGTCAAATCAAAGCTTATCATGTAGCCACACATATTCACTTGGAGGTGTCAATAAAGGTGTAGGATGCTTCACCTATAACACTGGAATAAGATATACAATTTCAATATTTTTGTCATTATATGTTCAGTGAAAATATTTTGATTAAAATGCACATACATGTGTAATGCAAGGTGAATGCAAAGTAACCCATTCAAAATACAAGTCACAGCTTTGTTTAAAACTGAATAAATAAAATAATAACAGAGTGACACTCCTAATGCTAAATTAATCTTATTGTACCGAAAAGAAAAGGAAGAATTTAAAACTTTTCCTACTCAGGTGACCAGGAAACAAGGCGGTTGTTTAAAAAAATGGGATAAAGGCTATTCAGATAAAGGCTGCACAGTTCTGACAGAGTGGTACCCAGATCTGTCAGCAAGGCAGAATACTCCATAAGAAAACCCAAAATACTGTCCTTCAAGAATAAACTTGAAACTTTCCTTAGGATATTGTTTGTCTGATTTTTATGAGCTCTAGAAAAGTCATTTAGGAAAACAACCTTAAGGGCATCATTTCTGAGGCATTATCTTTTTAAAAGACGTATACACATTGTAGACTGCAACGAACATTTTCACAGAATTGTGGATGACTGATGAAGGAAAATAAAAAGTGTAAATAATGCTGTTACTATGTAATATATCATGTGGATCAACTACACTGTTAACATGAGCTTCTGCTGATACAACAAGCTGGCTCCAGTTGAAAGGACCCTTCATTACCTCATTCTCCTAGGAGCTCATGTCTGAGTAACCAAAAATCCAATAGCTTCATGTAGCCTGTGTGCAGGAGGATCTACTCTGAACTTGCAATACATTGAGATGTGTGTCACTACAAGAATTCCATGGGGATTTCAGAAATGATTGACAGGAAGATAAGCGAAGTACCATGCACCACAATGAAACCCTCCCTCACTGACTGGAAAAAAAAATCCAGAAGGTGTCTCATAATATTTAATGTGTTGTGTTTAATTCAACTGCATAGGCTGCAAAGAATAAATAATTTTGCAGATAACAAACCTGGAAAATACCAGATTATCTTCAGCATAAGGATGATTGAAAGAGGTAGTAAAAGACTGGATGATAGTGAGGTAAGAGGTTGTGTTGCAAATTGTTTCTTTGAAGCTTTCGGTCACACATCTGGGGGAAAAATACTAGAGCAACAAGTAGCCGTCTGAACACACTAAAGATCTCTGTGAGCTAAAATGAGAGAACCCACAGGAAGAAGACAGGGACGAGTATAAAGGACAGGAGGATTAAACTGGCCAAAAACTCCTTTCAGACAGAAAAGCAAACACCGTTGTTGAGGTTACTATTTATCTCATGCCAGCCAAGTTGGCACGCACATCTGGCGGTGGGTACTTAGTGCAATTATTTATGATTTCCTCCAAGATTTAAAAGCTCTTCGCCCGGCCTTGTAATGCAGTAACTGATTGCACTGCTAATGTAATTAAGGGGAGATTATGATGTCCACGTGGCACACCAGATGGTGGCATTCACAGCAATGGGGGAAGGCACAACTGGCACACCACTGCACAAGGGCAGTGAGGCGCAGTCAGTCGGAGCAGTCCAGACTCCCCACCAGACGGAGGAAAGTATATGTGTGTGGGTGCATGGGTGCATGTGTGTGTGTGTGTGTGTGTGTGTGTGTGTGTGTGTGTGTGTGTGTGTGTGTATGTGTGTGTGTGTGTGTGTGTGTGTGTGTGTGTGTGTGTGTGTGTGTGTGTATGTGTGCGTGTGTCAGTGGGTGTGAGGTTCATATACACAGATGCATGAGAGTATATGAGCATATATTTGATGATAAGTTGAGCAGGAAAGTGTAAGGTAATGCAAAACAGCACTAAGGAAATTAGACCTGCCCCTCCATAATGATAATTTAAAGTTGTAATTGTAATGGAGTTGTAATGAATTTTTTGTTTCAGTATTACAGTTGAAAAAGTGAGACTCATGTTGTGTAATACTGTGTATTATACACAAAGAGTGATGTATTTTAAGCATTTATTTCTATTGACTTTGTTGATTATGGCTTGCTGATGAAAAACCAAAACTCAGTTTCTCTAAAAAAAAAAAAAATAAATAAAAATAAAAAATAAATAAATAAATAAATAAATAAATAAAATCATAATAAAGTAAGAACTAATAATATAGAAAGACTGACAACCTGACAAGCTACTGAAGAAAGCCCAAGTGATAAAAAAGCCCCACTGATAAAGAAGATAGCTGTTCACAATGTGCAGTTTCTAAGTATAATGGAAAATTGAGTGGAAGAATAAAAGTGTGTTAGAATTGTACATTTAAAGCCACTCCTCAATCAGAAACAATGTCAAAAGTGTCTTACCTGTAGTAAAGATAAAAGGAACTGTATAATTCCTCAGAGCCCCAATGTCATCTTTTTCAATGAAAATAGGTTTTACGTTTCATGTGAAAATCAAAGTCCCAGAGTCTGGAGGATGAGAGGCACATAATCCAAGTTGGTTCAGTTCCAGAGGGAAGTTACCAAAGTCAAGGATAGCTTGAGGTGCCATCTTATCTGTTGGTGTTGATACACAGCGTTTTCATTAAGTCCAAAGCCAGCACAGCCATCTACTAAATAATTTCAGACCATTTCATGATTTGCTCTGCTGAGAGATTTTATGAAGATGCTCATTTTGTTTTCCAGCAGGACTTGGCACCTGCACAGACTGCCAAAATTCCCTAAACATGCTTTTTTGACCATTATATCACTGTGCGTAATTGGCTTAAGATATTTTCCTGACCCAAACCCCAAAGAGAATCTTGAGGATGTTGTCAAGAGGAAGACAGGTATTGAGTGTATAAGCTGTAGAGTAACTGTACTTATTTTTCAGTAAGTATTTCTGTATTTAAAAAATATTTTTGTTGGTCTTATGTAATATCCGAATATTCTGAGAAACTCAAACTTTGGTTTCCATTACCTGTAAGCCATAGTCTTTTAAAATGAACAGAAATAAACCCTTGAAATATATCACTGTCTGATGGAATATGGAATATATGAGCTCCACTTTTGGAAATAAATTTGACTGTTAAATTTGATGCACCTGTATTTACATGAGTTAAGCCAATCAATCAATGAGGATAAATGCAAAAGCTCAGAATTGCATTGCATGAATAAAAAAAAAAAAAAAAAAAAAAACATGCTCTTTGATCCTAGAACATGGAATTTTACACACAAAAGCAGCAGATGTATTTTCAACCATAAATTTGCTGAATTAGAAAGTAAATATAACAGTTCGTACATTTTAAACTCTTACAATTTAGAATTTTAGTGAAGAAAACAGATGGAGTGAATGCAAAATTAAATCACATTTGGACAATCCATCATGTTTCAGAGGATTTTCCAGCCAGGGCGACAATGAGACTGAACCAAACTGACCTTTAATTAGAAAGAAGCATGACATTATGAAGCCTTGCAAGGCTGTATCCTTTGGGGGGCACTAAGGGTAGGCTTCTTAAAGCTGGTTATTATAAGCCATTCAGGAGACACGGGGATTTGGTTTTCTGTGTGTAGACAGAAAAAAAGTGAGGAGGAGAGGAGGGGGCTGGGGGTTATGTATAAAATGAGACCTGCAGATTTCTACATAGCCCATAATGGGTTCATGTGGGTGACATTGGAGCTGTGTAGATTTCCCAAGTTGAGATAGGGATAATATTACTCTTGGGGTAGCAGCACAGAAATTTCCATCTTCAGTCCCTACGCTGGTGTCAGCAAATTACAGATTGCAATAAATGACCTTTAGACATAAAAAAAGAACCTTTCCATTTTTTTCTTTCATCATTTATGTGAGACAATATTCAAAAAAAAGGTAGAATTTTGGGTCCCAGTGCTTGTCTGCCGTCTGTTAATTAAAACTCAGGACGAACAGTATTTAGAGAGCACTAGTTGAAATAAAGCCGATATCAAACAAAAGGTGAAAACAGCCATTGCAGCTCTAATGAATCTTTTCAAAATACAAACCATAACACCCTGCACCCCCTGCTGGTGGCTCCCCTGCAGAAATCTGCCACAGCCATCATTCATCTTACCCCGCAATCCTCTGCGTGTGAGGTGGCGCCCGTTAAAAATACTGTAAAAGCTGATGATTTTCACAGTTAGCATGTGTTGCTGATAACTCCACTCCCAATGAGCGATTCATCGCCTCTTCCATAATTAGACCATTACTTTAGCAGATGCACCTCTTCCAAGCCAGATTAAGTGTGTGTCTGTGTTGTCGTATTTATTTTTTTCATTCGTTTCAACAGACCTCTTTGAATTCTTTTGCTCTCAATGGTGCCAAAAATCCAACATGCCTACTTCGTTGTACATCAACACCTTGATGTGGTAGCATGTGTTGGTAGGATTATGTGCGTGTGAGGGGGGAGTGGGGGGTGATGATGTGGGGTGTAAACGCAGACGAAGGAGTGAGATTATTGAAAAAGGAAATCTTTCATCAAATACTTTTCTCTGCTCCAATCATTTGCCACAGAAAGCAGCATCAGCGATGATAAGCAGCCCTGAGCTGCTGTGTGTGATCAGAGGTATGGGGTTTGGCAGCAGGGTGCTATCTTCATAAATATTTTCCTGTCAGTCACTGTTACCCCAAGATACTATTCTCTCCTAAATTAGTTTGCCTTTAAGCACACACACCTGCTTTTATAATTCCAATTTCAGGTACCAGAATATGCAATCAAACAAAAGAAAGGTTAAAGTCTGTGATTTCAATTCACACATAAAATTCAATTTCTCGGATTCAGATTATGTGAACAATGCCTCATTCAATTTGTCTCGGAATTCAAAACTCACATCTAGGAATGATGTCACACTGAAGCTGAGTGGGTTCGAGTTGCAAGTCGGAAAGCCAATGGGTTTCGCCAAATGTTGTGGTGCAAGCTACTACTAACAATGTTTTTTAAACACTAAAAGAAGATCATTGTAAATAAATATCAAACAGTACTATGTGTGATACTACTTCAATGAGGTACAAACTGTCTAATAAAATATTAGCTACTGAAAAAAAAAAGTTAATAACGACATATTTTGCTACTAGGATATCTATGTATTAGCCATATTAGATACTGAACTTCAGGGTGTTCAGACTTTGATTTTCCACGTCAGAATTCCAACTTGAGGGGTCATTTTTGCTATATTGTCTGCTGGGAACATGGAAACTTTCAAACACTAGTAGGTCTGGGGGCTTGGACGCAATTGTAGTAAAAAGAATAGATCAGAGAAAACATTATGATTGCCTCTCGGTTTTTATTACCTTTAAACGATCTGTATTTTGTCTACATGTTGGTGCAGCAGCGCAGAAGGAAGGCTCCAGTTTCAATCTTGGCAAGGGCCTTTTGCTACTTCTCACACCCATCCATACATCCATCCATCCATACATACATACATACATCTATAGAAAATAGGGTTGATTCTATGTGGATGCCCTGTCATGCCCTGCCTCTTGTTTAGTATCTAAAAACATATGTATTGAGGAAAAGATGTAATAATAATTAAAAAACAACATTATCAGAAATGTAAGGAAGTTCAGCTCTCAGTGTGTAGCTCTAGAAGAAACAACCCATCAACATATGGCACCATGTAACAGAACAGAGCAGCAAGTCTCAGATTTTAATTAACTGAAAGATGGTATCATTGGTGTAGTGATGGTAGAAATAATAAACCTGATGATGGGGAAGCATCTGTTGCCTGCTGGTCTTTTAGAGAGTCTACAAAGAGGCTTTTAACTTCTGTGCTCAGGGAGATGCACGACCAAGCTAACAATGTAAGGGCTTAAGTAAATACATTGCTCTGTCTTACTTTTATCTGATTACAGCAACGACATGTGATAACTTTTAGAGAGACAAGCAGCTGTCAGGAGGTATGATCTGTAGATATATCTATGTAATGAGAGTCAAAGTGCAGCACAGCCGCAAATGTAGTTACACAAATAATTAGACTGGATAAGTTATGGCAAAGAAAAAAAAGCCTCCAAGCAGTTAACAAAGCAAACTGAACCGTTAACTAGTCCTTTCTGTTTCAGGCGGGTAATAAAGATGAATATATAGATATATATATATAATATAAGAGACTTTGAACTGCACAGCAGATATTAGTGATGCCACTCTGTGGACTTTTAGGTTAATAATTACCAACACACAAAACCAGGAAGTGTTCTTGAGTATTTAAAGCTTCATAACACAGAGGCAACGTCGAGCTGAAAAGGCAATAATACCAGAAGTTTACATGTGAAAAGGTAAATATACAACAGCTAAGATTGTATTAGGCGTTTAGCTTCACCTTTGTGTTCCGATTAGAATCTTGGGTGAATGTGGACTTAACCTTTGACTTTATTATGAATGCAGGTTGACTTGCTACATTTTTAGGAGGCTAAATGAACACAATACTGTCATAATTCAATCGCCTATTCATGCACGTGTACATTTCTTATAACCATATATTATGTTTAAGTTGTTTTATTATTGCAAGAAATTATTGATTTCTTTTTTATCATGTAGCTAACTACTAAGTCTTTCAAACTGGAGCTGGTAAATAATACAACACTTTACTAAAAGCCAGGGACATCACTAGGATTGAATTACAGTAAAAGATGGAGGGGTGCAAAGTGTGGCCAAAATGATTCAATAAATCAGATGTACTTTTAAGAAATGCACCAAAGCGACTGAGAATAACTGTAATAAAACATGCGCCTAAACATTTATTTAGTAGGTAACCTAAAAAACAGATGTGTCTGTCTTAGGTTTTCTCAGTCGCTTTGGTGCATTTCTTGAATCATCCTCGACATTTGCAAAACAGTAGGTGAAATTCTCAAAACAATTCATACAAATTGCAAAACACCATGGATTACCTGCAAAAGCCAGTCTCTTTCTCAAAATCCTTAGTTCATCTCTCAAAAGTAAATATATGTGTCAATGAACATATCACTGTCTCAGTATGACAAGTCCTTGTTTCATTGTGTATGGATAAGACAGTCTGACAGCTATATACGCTATATACTTGCCAGCTGATGTTTACATGATGTTCATGAGGTGTACCTTTGAGCTATTTCAGAAAACTGGTTGATCATTGGTTGATCTAATGCTTCACAAATTTACATACGTTGGAGAAAGTCAGGATTCACCTGGTAGCAATTTATCAATTCAGGACAGATTTAGAAAAAAATTCTAATGAAAATGTATAGACATATGCTTGGCATATAATGACAACTTGTTCAAGCATTTTGCATGATAAGATATGCAGTAAACTTATGACTAAATGTTGTGGAGGTTGAGACAATTCAACAGAGACCCATTTAATACATTTTGACCAACATGACATAAGCAGTTGAAAATGTAGGAAAAAGCAAAGAATTGTACATTATAACTTTCATGGATGTTCAAAAGCATTTGCAATGTGGTGACAGAAATGAGAAACTGCTTTTTTTGATATATCCAAATGACACAATGATTTGAAGATTGTGTCACTAGTCCCTCTGTGCTGTCTATATAGTTGCTCATTATGGGGTTGTGGTTCACGATGAAGGAAATCTTACAGGGCATTCACGCCCTTGTTTATGCTTGGTTCATGCTTACCAAAAAAGATGCCAGGAAATACAGTAATATTAATAAGAAAGCATAGCGTCCAGGGTTGTATCTGTCTGGACAAAAATGTTATCTGAATGTATTGAGATCTAACCTTATATGTACAAAAACTGTAAAAATGACCAGAATTATCATATTAGTCAAATAATTACACAATCAGTTTGATTATATAATAAGAAATTGTGATGTTATATGTTATTTATACTGACTTAAAGTTTTGCTTCCTTCTGCTTTAAGTGCATGTCTGCACTGATTTCTTATGTGGAAAAAAAAATAAATAAAATAAAAAATTATATATATATATATATATATATATATATATATATATATATATATATATATATATATATATATATATATATATATATATTACTATGGAGGGTTTTAACTCCCCTAAAATAGATCTAACAATTCTCCTGCTAAGAGCACCCCTTTACATATATTGTAATTTTAAAAAGTGTAATGAAACAACAATATTTAAGTTTTGTTTCTTTTTGTTGTTGGCACTTTTATAATATGATCTTATATACTCATGAATGGATTAACTTTACAATGTAACTTGGGTTTTTTTAGTTCTTGAGCACTGACTTGGGTTGGGAGAAAAAATATCTAATTTGAACAAATTAATGTTATAAAGATATCTTTCACCCCATTGGCTAAATGACCATTCGGTTTCATTTGAATAAGTACAGCTATCTAGCATTTGTTAACAAGACAGCATGTTTCTGGAGTAAATCCTCTAATTTGATCATCTTAATTGCAATGGATTTTGTAAAGATAAAGATTGAATGTTGCAACTTTGTCAGTTAGTGCAAGAATGCTTTAGACCTAATCTAATAAAACTGCATAAGAGAACCTTTGCAAAGCCACTTACCCAGTAAAAAGGCTTGCATATCCATTAGGCAAAAATTCCCTTAGACAGAAATAGATAGCAATTGATTGGGACTTCCTTGAAAATATGTGATTGCTCCCCCCTAATCTGCGATTTGGTGAAGTCAGACGGTGGTCTCCAAATGCTGTTTTGTCACTGGTCTCACTTGTCATTTGATCCCGGATTAGGCGGTCGCTTTTTCTTCTAGAGCCTAATAGGCCTCATCAAGAAGTCAATAATGTAGCCATTTAGACTACAAAAACTCCCCCCATCAATCCTGCAGGTTAGCATTGTTAAGGATGTAATTGTCATTTTCTTTCACCTTTTGTACATTTGGTTTGTATTTACTGCTAAATTAAAAAGGGGTTTTATTTTGTAACAACTATTTTTAAAAAAAAAGTTTTTCTGTGTCAGCAAATAAGAAAAAAATATGCTGTATATTTTTCTTAACTGCAATGCAAAATTAATTTCGACGCTCATCTGCTTTTCTAACAGATCTCCAACATGTCTGAAGAGAGCAACAAGCTTGACCCCATCTCTGCAGTCGGAATAGTTAGTTCATTCACCAAAATTCCTGACGGCTACTATGTTGTGAGTACAGATGCAGTAAGCTGATCCTAAATAACTGGATAAGGACTGACACAGGGATAATAACTCATTATCACTGACTAAATTAAATGTTTCAACCTTTCTTTTAATAAACTTTACTCTTGTTTAATAAAAAGTTGGATTTATGTTGAACAAATAGTGTGATAGATTTAGGCAAATTGCCTTGAAAAATCATTCAGGTCCATAAATTTGATGTATTTTGTTACATTACAACCACAAACTTTATTGTATTTTATTAGGATAGTGATAGACCAACACAAAGTAGCACATTCTATGAAGTGGAAGGAAAACAATACCTATATTTCCTATATTTATTACAAATAAAGGGTCCTAAAAGGGTGGATCTACACACACATATTTTATTGTATATATATATATATATATATATATATATATATATATATATATATATATATATATATATATATATATATATATATATATATATATATATATATATATATATATAGACCCTTTAAATCAAATCCAGTGCAACCAGTTGAGTTCAGAAAACACCTTAGCAGAGTCCACCTGTGTGTAATGTAAGCATTGAATAATGTAAGCTGTTCTGTGAAGAGCTCAGAGGCTTGTTACAGAAAGTAACTGCATTTAAAAGAAATCATAAAGACTGTGAAAGGTGCAGAAAGATCAGGGACGTTGAGGAGAGGACAAAAGCAGGGTTGAGTTATAAAATAACATTAGAAGCTTTGAATTTCTCTTGGAGCAGTGTTCAAATTGGTCATCCCAAAATGGAAAGAGTGTGGCACAACTGTAATACATGGCCATCCACCTGAACCAATAGCTCATGCAAAAAGATGGCCTATGCTTTTCAAGTTTGTGTTGTGAAAGAATGGTAAGAAGAAAGCCACAAGAAGTCCCATTTGTAATTAGTGGGAGACACAGCAAACCTTTTGGAAGGTGTTCAAATTAGATAAGAACAAAACACTACACATCATCCTGAACACCCTATCCCCATGCTGAAAGCTTGTGGTGGCAGCATCATTCTGTGGAGATACTTTTCTTCATCAGGTACAGGAAAACTGGTCAGAGCTGATGAGGAGATAGATGAAGCTACATACAGGGTAAACTTGAATATTTAAATTAATTTTATAGATACAAAACTGGTACAAAATATGGAGTCATGTGAGGTGAATAAAGATGCATGCCAAACTTTTTATTTATTTATTTTTTTTGTTTAAAAACTAATAAACCACCTATCTTTTTCCTCCCAATTAACAATTATGAATTTAATTATGAATTTATTTGTTTTGGTCTATCACACAAAACCATATAAAAGACATGGAAGTTTGTGGCTGCAACATGACAAAATGTGAAAGAAAAATAAATAATGAATGGAGGAACCGCTCCAGGAAATCCTGGAGCGGTTCCTCCTATGTTAAGCTTGTTCTTGTCTATGACAACCTGTAAGTGTTGCTGCTTGATTTGACCACAGCTCAGCTCTTTGCAACAACTGTTTTTTTTTTTTTTTTTTTATAAAATGAGACTTAGAAATTTTATGTGTACATGCGACAAATTATTGACAAAGGCGAAATCCTCTCTGCATAGTGATCACTTATTTACACACAAACACTTGGACTGATGGCAGGATAGCAACCATGTAAAGGGATCCGCTGCCATCTGGACCATCTTGAAGCTTTGTGTCTTGCCCAAGGACACATCAACAGGTGGACAAGCTGGGAACACTAAAGCTTGCTGTAGCTAACCTGCTTTCATACCTCAGCCAAATCTGCTGTCAGGCAGCTTTGCTTTAGCTGACTGCATTGTTGCCTCATGCTACAATGCTTCCAGTTTCACTTTTTGGAATTTAATTTTAGCTTAAATATTTGACTGTAGGTTCTTCAAGTTTTCTTAGATAATGAGAAAAATATAAAAATCACAAGTTTCGATGTTTAATGCTGGGGTTTTTTGCTGTATCAAATACATGATCAAAGAATCCAAATTTAAAGTCAGTGACAAGTAAGAGATGAATGTTTGTTAGTGTTCATCTCTATATTAAATGTGATAGCCCCCATGTGTGAACCCCCAAGGCAAGATGTTTGCTGTTGAAACTTAAAAAAAGCAATGTTTGGATTCATGGGAAATATTATTAATACAGTTGTTGTCATTAGCCTTGAGTAGCTTATGAGAATTTCCCTTTTGGAAATGTAAAGAAATTTTAAAGAAAAGAATATAGTCAAATCAGAAAAAGCAGCATTTTGTTATTAAATGCTCAAAGAAAATCTCAAATTACAACAAAAATAACCTACAATGACAAACACAACAATAGTAATTTTACTCTCAATAAAAATTTACTAACTATCAAAATGGTTTTGAAAAAGTATCAAAAGACATAAAGTGGCAAAAAGAAAGTGAATCCCTAGTTTCTCCACTAAAAAGTTACAAGCCATCATATCTTGTGTTTTGTTTTGAAGTGTGATTCCCAGTCAGTGTTTTGACTTGTGTTTTATCTGACCCTGAGGGTACTAGTATAAAATGCAGACATAGTTAGGTCTCTGAGAATCAAGGAGTTGCAGAGAGTAGCTTGGTCAAGGCCAAGAGGGCTGAAAAGTAGGCTTCCTCCAATATTTAGAAAAATCATGACATCTGTGCTGTCCATGAAACCCTAACATTTCTTAAAGGCTCTGTTGCAATTTACGAAATCCATCATGGATTTTAAGTCTCATCAAGTGTGCTAGATGTTTTTGTTGTTAATAACTTTTTTGTTTTCAAGAAATTGAGAGCTTCAGTAGGCAAATTTGTAGGAAAAGCTCACAATATTACACCACAAAGGCTTATTGTCAAGGTCTCTACAACACTGTGCATGGTTCTGAACTGTCAATGGACAATGGCAAATATGAACACCTTCTGTGTTTTTTTTTTCTTCCCACAAATAAATAGCGATTATACGGAGCCCCTAAAGGGACATTAAAGGAAAAAACCAAAACATTTTCTTGTGTGCACCAGATACTGCACACCACATACTATCTGCTGTGCACAAGAAAGTTTCATTTTTGAAATTTTTTCCTTCAATGTTCCTTTAGGGGCTCTGTAAAATTATCTTCAAGAGACTCTGAGTATAAATGTTTCCAGAATCTCTCCAATGTACATTTTTGAAGAAGATGTTAGGGAAAGTTTTGCCTTTCTTGGGTGACCATGAAGCAGGACCTTTTGCAACAGAAATTTATGGGTGTTTTTTTTTTTTTTTCCTAATGATTTATTAAACTTGTTGTAATTTTATGTTAGACTAATTTGTTTCAGGACTGAGCTGACTTAGTTACCATGCAGCTGGTGTAGTTACCCACGACTGCAATTTCTTTCCTGCAGTTTTACATTTATTTGCCTTTGATAGTAAATCAAGCTCTGAATAGGAATTTAAAGTCTTTGACTACATTTAATGTGATATGTTTCTTCTTAAAACAGAAGATGTTGATTAAAAACTACAATTTTAAAAAAGAGTTTTACTCCTTGTTGGTTGCACATTGCACGCATATGAATGACATAATGCACAGTCGGAATGCTGGCAGGTTTCCATGATATTGTTGACTTGTAAGATGACTTATTCATAGAGTTTGCTTTGATGGTTCGGAGGATCCTGTTTATGTGTTGCTATCACTACTGTAGATACACCAGAAGCAAATTGTTAATATTTGGTCCAAGCCTATGATAATTTCCTTTTGTCCTCCAATTTGTTTTTAACACACAGTAGTCTCACAGTAACACAAATGGGCCCTGATTTAAAGCACTGAAGTGCAACCTGGTTCAGAACTTTTTTTGTTGTTGATCAAAATGGCGCGGGATGAAAAGAGAGGAGCATGTGAAAGTTGAAAAAAGCTCCAGACCCGCCCAAGGGTAGATCTCTCTTCCTCTTTCTCTCTCTTCCTATTCCGAACCCTTTTGTTTTTCACCCCATGCCCGCAATCCCTCCTTCTCCCAGTTCTTATCTCTTCCTGCTCCACCCTACACACCCAGCTCTTTCGAATCTCTGGCAGATGATGGTGGGTGGAATAAGAATGAAGCCAAAGACAGGAAGACTGCATGCACATCACAGGATAGTGACAAACAGAAAGAAACCCCATCAGACTTCCCCCCTTCGCAGTTCCGTAGAGCATTAATACACTTTGGCTGATGTGCAAATACTGTGCTTGTTGTGGGGGGCAGTACAGGAAGAGTTTTTAATCTAAAAGTAAATCCGCATACTGCTGACTTGAGAAGAAGATAGTGGGAGTGTAGATCTGTAAGTGATGGATGATCCCACATCCACAAAAACAAAGCCAATTTCGGAACTGAGAACAACACAATTTTCTAAAAATATCACCAAGGTAATTTACTGAACAACATAAAGCTGTTGAAGTGCTGTACATCTATCTAACCAAACATGTCTTTTTGTTTGAGAGAAGTTAAGAGTTTAGTGAGTTATTAAACACTTGAGATCAGTCAATTCATCACTGCAGAATATTGTTACACATCTGTTGTGCACTTTAATGAATATTTGTCAATAATTAGGCTTTCTTTGAATAATAACATAGAATTCAGACATTATAATTTGGTATATAGTACAGTTTTTAATTTTCCTGCAAAAGTAACGTCAAACTAAGTTTATTCTCTTGGGATTCAATGGGACTCTGTCTCTCTGGTTGTATTTTATAGTCATATTCCTGCAAGAAAGTGAACTTCTCTCCCAGTCTTATGTCTTTTGCTGCCTCTAACAGATTTTTTTCCAGTCATTCCCTATATTTAGCTCCATCCAGCTTCCCATCAATTATGACAAAATTCCCTATCAGTGCTGAAAATAAGCATTCCCACAGTATGATACTGCCATGACTATGTTTCATAGTGGAAATTATGTGTTTTGAGTAATGTGTAGTCGTAGTGTTCCCTGAAAGCATTAGTTTGGAGTCATCTGAACAGATTCTCCCACCTGAGCTATGGCTCTCTGCAGCTCCTTCAGAGTTATCACATGCCTCTGAGCTGCTTCTTTGAGCAATGCTATCCTTGTAGTGCCAGTGAGTTTAGGTGGATGCTCATGTTTCTGTGAGTTTGGAGTCCAATGAGCTCTATGTTTTCAAATGATGGACTGAACAACAGCTCTGTGAAATGATCAAAGTTTGGAATATTCT
>CM026066.1:10421839-10534339 GCA_014839685.1 Anableps anableps | reverse complement strand
GTTATGGTGTGTTAATCTATGTATAATCTAAATAGAGAAGTAAGCAAATTAGCCTGTTGAGGAAAGAAAGAAAAGTACAGACGTTCATTAGACTGTAACAAACAGTGCACTCTACAACTAAATGTGTATACTCCAATCAATCACACATCCCAGAAGATTGGCATTTAACTTACCCTGTGGTTACAACAAGCGAGAAAATGGAGCTGGAATATGTTAAACAAAAGATAAAAAGTGGAGAATTTACTCTTCAAATGGTGCTATGAAAATGAAAGCAGTAAAAACTTAATTGAAATAATATCTTTAAATATTTTTTTCAAAATCAGCCTCATGCCTCTAATTAAAGTTAATCAGTCAGGATGGATCGGGTTTTGGACACAGTGCCTATGAGCTCAATCTGGGTTGGGTTGGATTTTTTTAGGCCTATTCTAAACTCTAGCGCAGATGTCTCCTCCAGATGCGCACCAGGGGAAAGTTGTGCGAGACTGAGTTCAGACCACAGCAGTTGAATTGAAGTACAATAATTTGAATAACTGAAGTACAATTATTTAATTTCATTCTTCATGTGTGGTTATTGGGGCCACAGTCAGTGGTTTTTGTCACTGCAGAGAAAAGGTTAGATGTGTTCATATGCTTGACATGTGATGAGATGTCTCTATTCAGCATGTTGAATATTAATTATACCAAATAACAATTAATTGCAACTGAATAACCTATGTCATTATTATCATTTTAAAAATTGACAGGCAAAAATAGATTATGACAGACAACAAAAAACTCTAGCACAACCTCTACCAGAGATATTTCCAAATTGCAGTTTGTTTGTTTTATAAGTCATGGAAAAGTGAGTAGCTTTGTTTGAGACAGCTGATTGGTGTTCAGCAACAAGTAGGGTAGGGTTGGTGATGTGCTTTTGGTCACTTCTGGCATTTTTACTGGCATCTCATTAAAAATCCATTCAAAAATCTATTTAAATTATCAGAACAGTACAACTGATGTTTTGAAACCATACATTTTTTAAAACAAAGGTCAAATTGGTTTCATATTTGTAGGTAGTTTTGTCTTGTAGACAAGAAAGAGTGGGATCCATTGAAATGTGTTAGTAAAATAGATAAGAAACAGATGTATAAGAGATGTCCTAAACCTTGGTTTACTTTGACACCGCTAACCTGCGCTAGGTCTTCTGGAATATCTCGCAAACTACTAAAACTCATCAAAGTGAAAGCTCAAAGCACTATTCACTTGCTGTCAGCTTGTGACTTCTTGTGAAATAAATGACATCATTTGAAGCACAGGATATTAACATGTCAGCTTTAAGCTTGACACCACATAGCTATGTTTGAGATTCTTATTTTGAAGTAAAAAAGAAAGTAGCTCTTGATTTGAGTCAACGTGCTGTGTTGACAGAACAGACTAATAAAGACTGCCCATTGGGCTTGCGGACAACACTCTGTTACAAAGCTCTGAATGAGGATCTGTGACTTCAGCAGTGTTTGTCTGGCAGGATTTTGGATGGAAAAGAGAAATAAAGAAAAGCCCGTCAAAATATGAACAACTTGTAAGCACTGTGAGAATACCACTACTGGGTAATTATTAGCTCTAAACAGTGCCAAAGCTATTCTCTGCTTCATAGTTTCCTTCTTGCAGTTTTTTAATGATCCTGTTCTGCAGTGATGATCCTTAAAAACTCAGTTTGAAATTTATAAAAGTTATATTATTTTTGTGAAAACACAGAAGTGGATTGTTTTCAGTTCTTATTTTATTTTAATGACCACTTTAGATTGCGAGAAGCGTCTGTGTTAAGGCTATTCAACACTGAACCCTTTTGTGATTAATGACACTTTTTCTTAATTTTGCCTAACAAATATTGCTAAAATCTTGCCTTGTGAACCTAATATAGAATATTAGGTGTTTAAACACTAGAGATGAAATGATTATAAGTTTAAATAATTATTGTAATGAAATTTCTTATGGTTAGTTATACCATTTAAAAATTAAATTAACATTAAAACCGTACACAATAACCACAACGATAAAACCCCAACTTTTGATGACATCGTTTTAAATGTCCTGGAAAGCAGGGGATATTTCAATCACCAAAGAGAACTAAGTTGCTGCATGTTGCTAATTTTTGGACATTGGCTTTTTAAAGATGGCTATGTCTTCACTACATGCAGATAGAAAAACATGAGCCCTCCTCTGCTTAGCAGGGTGGTTGCTAACACTAAGTAAGGTAACTTTCAGCCTGATGCTTGAGATCTTGAATTCTCTGGTGTGTCCATTTAACTTTTTTCTTTAGGTCACCAGCACTGTACCAAGTACTCAGAAGGACTGCCAAAATAATGAGTCACTTTGCCTGAGCTGTTCGAAAACTTTATACTTTGTTACAACTGTAAACATTCACTGTACAATAAGAGCTTTAAGCATAAATACTCTGCACTTCTCATCAGATTATAACAAGTAATAAGATTAGTTATCATAACTACGCAGATGATACACAGCACTACATCACGATGTCACCAGGTGACTCTGTACCCATCCAATCTCTGAACAGATGCTTAGAACAAATTAATGCTTGGATGTGCCATAACTTTCTCCAGCTGAACAGAAACAAAACTGAAGTTATTATTTTTGGACCTAAAGAGGAACGATCAAGAGTCGGCATGCAGTTTTGATTATTACAGCTAGAAACTTGTGATCAGGCCTGAAATCTGGGTGTAGTGATGGATTCAGACCTGAACTTTCAGGAACACAGACAGTTACAAAGTTGGCCTTCTATCACCTGAAGAACATTTCCAGGATTAAAGCACCAATGTCTCAGTAAGATGTAGAGAAACTCATCCATGTGTTTATCTTTAGTCACATTGATTACTGCAACAATGTCTTAACAAGCCTGCTTAAAAAAATCAGACAGCTACAGCTGACCCAGAACGCTGCTGCTCGCATTCTCTCTAAAACCAGGAAGATAGAGCGCATCACCCCAGTGTTAAAGTCCTTCCTGGCTCCCTGTAGCTCAGAGAATAGACTTTAAAATACTTTTGTTAGTTTATAAATCACTGAATGGCGTAGCACCACAATACATTAAAGATCTGTTATCATTATATCGATCTTCCAGACCACTCAGGTCTTCTGGTTCCAGTCTGCTCTGCATTCCCAAAACCAAACATGGAGAAGCAGCATTCAGTTTTTATGCTCCACTAATCTGGAACAAACTCCAAGGAAACTTTAAAACAGCTGACACACTGAGTTCCTTTAAATCAAGACTAAAAACTCACCTGTTTAGAACTGCCTTTGACTAATAGTAAGTGGAACATTGATCAATATTTTTGATTTGCTTGATGATTTTGATGATTTCAATGTGTATTTGCCTGATGGTTTTGATGATTTCTGATATATTGATGATTTTGATGCATATTTCCTTGATGATTTTGTTGTATATTTACTTGATGTATATTTGCTTTCTTGATAAACACTCTGTGCTCTAAACTTTTCAGGTACCAAAAATGCATATCACCTAGAGAAGATCCAATAGTATTGCTATTAGTACTCCAGGTTTATCCAAGATACTTGCTATAGAGTCCATTCCCCAGTCTGTCCTGTTTCCACAACTAGCAGTTAAATAATAGATACGATACGTACCCACTTAAGGAACGGTAAATTAGTACAATTAAACATTAATTGGTTGAAGGTATAAAGCAAAGCTAAGAATGCAATACATTTGCTTGAAACCTTATCCCTAAAATTATATAATGTAATTTTCAATGCAAGGGTGAAATTACCTTTTGATTGCCCTATTCAAACATTAACTGGTTTATCCAGGATACCTGAATTCTCCACATATTTTTATCGTTTAACTGATACAGTAAACAAGAATGTTATGTTGTGTTAATCTGTTTATAGTATCTATATATACTTGTAATTCATATGTCCTCATATATATACAATCAATTTCCCACTGAAAATGCTCCTTCTCAGGTATGTGTTCTTCATATTTAAAGTAAGCTAAATATGCCAGAGCAACACAAAGTCTTAATAAAATAACTTTTTCAACCTTTACAAAATCTCTGTGACTAATCAAGCCATGCTTATTTTGTTATGGATCTTTTATACCTGAAGTGTGTCAAAGTATTCATCCGTTTATTATCAGCATTCACTGAAGCAGAAAGTGCAATCTCCAAAGGCTGTTTGAAGAGGTGCCTCTCCTCCCTGTAAATCTTATGTTTAAGAGGCATTCACAAGTTCTCAGTTCTTGTATTCCTATTATTGCAATTTGAGTCTTAGACATCAAACAGAGTTGATAGAAATTATGGAATAAAAGATAATACTAAAAGATTGCTCAGTCTTCCCTCTAATTTGGTCCTTGCACTTAAAACAGAGTTTATGCCCACTGGGTCAAATTGAAATGTGAATATTGATTGTTTTATATGTAATAGTATGAAAGTATAATAAAAATTAAATAAAAGAATACTAGGGGGACTTTTTAATTTGCACCTTTTCTTTCAATAGCTTTTAATAAAAGATTTTTTACTGTCGGGGGCTAATATTTCACTATTTAATTTTACCGTTAAGGAATAGGGACATCTAACAAATGCAAACATCAGTATCAGTTGTTCACCTACATACTTCACCAGTGTCATATGTATGAGATAAAAATTAATAAAACCAATAAATAACCTTAAGACTGTAAGGAGTCTGGCTGGTTGGAAGATCTGTGCAGAATGAATGATAGTGCATGAAGTATAGTGAACGAACACAAGAGGATATGTTCATAGTAAGAAGGAAGGAGATTTTGTAGGACTGATTGTGATCTACTAAAGAAGTTCACATATTTTGTTGTTTTGGAGGATTAATTTTATTAATGTGTTATAGGATTGTTACAGTACTTAACTATGAAGCTTGATGCCAATACTCAATACTATTTACGATACTGAGGATTGTTTTTTTGGAACCATATGTTTCTTTCTAGTAAAGATCAGGAAAACATAATCCATAACAGTGTGGCAGTCTTCTCATTGTCTTAATTAGGGCAAATTTAAAGGGCAGTAGACAACTGAGAAATCATAAAAAAATTAGAAGGGTTTTCCTGCATAGCAAAGCAGCAGACAGGATAGTAGTTACTAGCAGTATTATTATGTCTGGACCTTGGATTCAGTTGAAAAAGTAATTGCAAAACAAGGTTCTGGTCCATGTAAATGCATTCAGCAGCAGTCCTGTTCAATCTCTCATTTCTATGGCGATCAAGCAGAGTTAGCAGCGTGGGCCGTCACAGGCAGTGGACTGGGATCTGGTTGATCTGTCAGCTTTAATGTGGGTTTTCAAAACAAAGCATCGAATTGTTTTCAGACAAAATTCTTCTATTCTTGAATATTGCCCTCTTAGTTGAAATGTGTAGCATATATAATGTTTTCTTTCTCACTGCTTGTTTTATTATTAGCCATACGCACTACTTCCTTTACAACTGAACAGAAGTGAAATGGGGTGGAGGGATGTTCTGGTCATTTCACCTTTTTACCATTTCATACCTTTGTCGTTATGGTAATTTCTTAGATGGAGACATTTGTTGCTGGAAATTCTCACCGACCCTGCTTCATTTCTTACTTGCCAGGGGAATGGAGGTAGGAGAGAGTAACTAATATTTAAACACATAAGATTAGTTTATGCCATATGGCATGTCTAATATGTTGCTGTTTTAAATATGGAACTACTTTTCTGTTAAAATTTGTTTTATCTTTAAAATCAGAGAGGATCTGTAGAGTAGAAGTAGTTTTTTCTGTTTTAGGTGTTATTCAATGATTCAGTGATTAATGGTAATCTGCTTAATTTATTCTGTTAAATTATTAAGAGCAGCTGGCCCAGACTGTAAAGAAGGAAAGCCAAACTATCATGTTTTCATCAACATGCTTCACCTCTGATGAAGATTTCCACTTTAAAGTGTGTCTTTGGCTTGCAAAACAATTTATTTGCTGCTCTGACAATCTCTGATGTTTCAGATGGGTCTGGACTTTATGTGCGTCCTTAATATGAATTGTTGCTTGAAAGTCTAAAATGTCAGGCAATTTCAAACAGAGTTTGATGGATAAGCAAGTTCTGATTATTTTAAACCCAATCTCTTATAGTGAAATAATGTTTTAACAAAATAATGATGAAACATTGATTAAATAATGGAGATGTTCTGCTCATCAGATTTTTGGGTCTTTTTAGATTTCCAAGAAAACAACATTGAGGTAATTTATTTCTGCTTTCTGTTTAGATTTCGTCATAAAATCTTTATTGTAAAATAAACAAGCGGGGTTTATCAGGTCTTTATCAGGTTACAGAGCTTTCTCTGCATCAGTGAAAATTGACTACTGGTATAAAATCCTCCTTGTTGTGGGATAGTAGTATCTGTATGAATATAACCTGACTAAAAATAATCAAAGCATATCTCATTTACTCTTTTACAACAGAGGTTACATTTCTTATAATAACTTCTTTTGTGCACACCTTAAAATTAAGGAACTTTATTTTGCAATATATTCTATTCTTCTCCAAGATCCAATCAGAATAAAGCATTATTTAAGAGGAAAAACATCTTTGCTGTCAGAGATGTTCAATTTTAGGCACATTTATTGTAACTATACAGGAACCTTAAGGATTCTTCCTGAGATTTAGTGATTAGCTATTTATAATCAGTGTAGTGGCACGCTGTCAAGCAGATGTAAAGCAGGTGTATGTGAGTTCACAACTCTGGAGATAAACAGGGTTTACTATTACTGGAAAACATGTATGATTTTAGGTGTTATATTTTATATTAGCCATTAGCCCTGTTGGTATAACTAATATTAGTTCCTGCATGTGTTCCCTTTAGAGTACATAGACTCTTACCTAGTCTGCGACTGCATACATTTCCAAGTCTACCTTTATCTGTGACAGATAAAATTAAGCTCTTCAACATCATAAAACAGAGCAACTTGGCTGTGATACGCTCAGTTATCTGCTGACGTCTAACTTCTTTTTTAAATGAAGTGGCAAACTAAAGAAACGGGTTATATGCCTCCACATTATTATAACATTTACATTAGCACTCAAGCATAGTGTGAATCAGTAAATCAGTTGATCCAAAATTACCAGAGGTGTACCGCTGCACAGAAATCACGGCTCGGTGCATATTTTTGTTTTTAAAGTCACAGTTCCATCAAGAAAAAGAAATGCAAATATATGACTTTTTGTACACTTTATTCTGCAAATAAACATTCTGCGTATGTTCAGGTGTTGAACAACTCCGTATTTTCTGGGCACATCTGTGATCTGTAATCCAGAGGGTTGTACTGGATATTTTTGGTACAAACATGTGTACCATTACACTCTTAGATATGACCCTTTCTTATTTTACTGTACCTTTATGTACTCATGCAGGCATTTAATTATTGGTGATTATTGAA
Source organism: Anableps anableps (assembly GCA_014839685.1). NCBI lineage: Eukaryota > Metazoa > Chordata > Actinopteri > Cyprinodontiformes > Anablepidae > Anableps > Anableps anableps. The sequence goes on along the minus strand of CM026066.1, from coordinate 10,526,921 downwards.
ATATGTTATTCCTTCTCATGTGCCCATCACATTATAGCAAATAAGTGTTTGTCCCAGTGGCGTACTAAGACATGATGTAGGAAAGGCAATGAACTACTAATAATATGACTTAATCTCACAGTGCCTTTTACCCATCTCAGGATGGTGACAGTTCAAAACTAAAAGTGAAACATATGCCATCTGATCAATGTGATCAATAATTAAATGACTACTTGGGAGCACTTTTAGAGCATTAAATGTCATTCCCAAATGGTCAGTTGATCCTTTAATATGAAAAAAGAAATATATAAAATAAGATGGTGACATCTGTAAAGACCACACCACTGATCTCAGTATACATACTCCATTCAGATGTCTTGTAATTAATTAGATATTTACTTAAGAAAAACATGTATTAAAACAATTACTGGTTTCCTTTTATACCCATTTAATGGTTTTCATGCTTTCCTCTGATTTTCTTTTTTTTTTTTTTTTTTTTTTCGACCTCCAGTCCATTTCTGAGCCATGCAGCAAACATTTCAGAAGCCCTTGTGGAAAAGGTTTTCACCAACCTTCTCATTGCTCCATAAAATGAGATCCGTGTCCTATTTTGCACCCAGGTTCCTATAGCTCCTTCTCTGCTACAATGAGAGAAAATGGTCAAAAGGCTGGCAGATCACATCCATGGGCTAGGGGTTCAATTACTTCAGTTGTCATGGAGCAATAAATGACAAATTAAGTGGCTGCCACCGAACACTGCTTGAAGGAGGCTGTATCAGAATACTAATGTCAGCTGTGTCTGACAGTGGACAAAGACATATAGACGAAGCCATGAGTTGTGGAAAAGAAAAACAGATGACAGTTTTTTCAGGGCGATATATTCTCTTCTCTTTACCTTGAATTGAGAAAGATTCAGCCCATCTGCTCGTCTGTTTCCTATAAGACAGCGTAGTGATGTTGGAATAGCTACTTAAGATGAATTACTTGTTATTTTAGGACACAACACACATCAAGCTGTATGTTTAGTTACATCCATTTAGACAATCTATGTCATGCTATATTCTGTTCAGATCTTTGCACACAATGACAGGCGTGTTGTTTCTGTGATTAATGGCATATTCACAGAGAGTTTAGACGCTTGCTAATGATGGCGCTCTGATGTGCTTGTTTTCATTAGGCTGAAAATCTCTGTGTAAAACTTGATGGCTGTATCGTAAGGCTTAGACGCTTCTAACATTTTTCTGCTGTCATTTTCTTCACACTGGTGGACCCAGACTTACGCTGCATGAAATGCCACATCATTTCTAAATCTGTCATTTGAACCAGGCATCGCTGGTCAAGCTCATCTTCTTGTTGTTAGACTGAAATTCAAAGTGAAACAGAGGCTGCCTCTTCCTTTGGTCACTGCGGATGCTTCTCCCCAGGTGAATGAGAGAAACTGTTGAGATCTGCTGAGAGTTATGAGTGTAGAAGATTGATGGTAGTCTCCACTCAAACCTCTCCATCTTTATTAGTATAAGGAGATGTGAATAAATGAGGCTTTAACTGTATTTTATTTTGTCAACTGAGTTCCAAGCAAACACCTCCCACCATTCTATGCCTCTGCAAGCCATTGCCAACCAATTTGATAAGTCGAGTATGATTTTTATGTTAATGATGTTCACTAGTTGCCCTGAAATATTTTCAGCTGTATATTTGTTTACAGCCCAAAGTTCAAGTCATCAAAAGGTTTAGACAAAAAGTTAGTCAGATTTTTTTTCAAGGTAATTGTAAGGACAAATTTGACTACGACATTAGGTCTCTTTTCCAAATGTCTTAGATTGATCTACTAACTATTCTGTGTTTGGAGCAATATCTTAAAGGGATAGTTGTGATTTTTTTTTTTTTTTTTTTTTTTTTTTTTTTTTTTTTTTTTTTTTTTTAGTGTGTTAAGATGTTTTGAGCAGCCAATACCTTACCTGCACTAAATAATGCTTAGTGTCACTTTAATAAAAATAGATTAGTGTTAACCGTAACAGCTGGTTAGAACAGGGTCAAGCTCAAAGTGGGTGCCTGCTATGATAAATCAACTCCAACCCTAAAAATGTCGTTTTGGTTCATATGCAGGAATTTATAAATCTTTAAGCCACTGCCATGCTTACATCAGTCTGTGATCTGTAACAGTGAGCAGGCACGTGCAGAGGAGGGGAGCAGAGGGGCCTTGAGCACCTGCCCCTTTCATCCTTGATGCCCCAAGTGCCCTTTTTTGAGTTTTTGTTTTTTTTTTCCCTATAATTGTGTGTATGTGTGGACAGAGGCCTGGCTCTGTCCCTCAACAATAATATTTAGCTAGCAATAATAATTTAGCTTAATAAACTGATCTGGCTCCTCTTGGTCACATGTCCTCAGTTGCTCCAGACCCATGGTAGGGGTGGGGGGGGGCGGAACTGGGCCCTCTAACTATTCAATTATGGGCAAGAATATATTTTTTTTCAACATAGACCTGTTTGTGAAGAAAAACGTAGGTCTGATGTTGACGTTACAAAAAACATTTTTTATTTACTTTCCTAACTGTCCTCACAGTAGTGGGAAAACCCCTCCGCAAACACAGAAATAGTTCGGCCGTAGAGAAAGCTTCTGACTTTGAGTTTATCAGACTGTCCCAGTGCTGGGCCAAATGCCTGGTGCGCTACAGGCAGGGAGAAGAAAATACGCAGCCTCAGTTGGTCCCTCTGCTCTGGATCAGGCAGCCTGATATTTAAAAAACGGTACCGCAACTGTCATTGCGACTCACCTGAAAGCGCAGGTACCACCTGCTCACTGTTTGCTCTCCGCTCCACTTTCACCTAACGCTACTACCAGGTGTGTCCACACCGCTGCGGAGAGGATCTGGGTTGGAGATGAGAGGCTGTCAACAGAAGTTACTGCAGTCAAAGCTCAACTGCTAAGGAAAGGTTCGGTCCACAGTATTTGGAGCTCACATCTAAAATGTCACATAATTAGTTGCAAAAATATTGTACCAGCAATTTGGACAGCAGCAAAAAGCAAAACGTGTGATAATTAAATAAACCAAGATGTCCCAAAATTGATATGCATGTGAAATTTTATTAAAAGTTGAATTTCATTTGTCAAACAAATTAATCTATCTTTACCTTGATAAATAAATATAGGATTTTTTTTTTTTTAATTATTTGAAGTTTTATTAATATTTTTACATCATGACTGAAGACACACTAAGGCAAGGCAGTTTATTTGTATAGCAATTTTTAATATATTGTGGCACTAAGACATTCAGTGATTTATAAACTAACAGAAGTATTTTAAAGTCTATTCTCTGAGCTACAGGGAGCCAGTGGAAGGACTTTAGAACTGCCGTGATGCGCTCTATCTTCCTGGTTTTAGTGAGAACACGAACAGCAGTGTTCTGGATCAGCTGCAGCTGTCTGATTGATTTCTCAGGCAGACCTGTGAAGACACTGTTCAGTAATCAATGTGACTAAAGATAAACACATGGATGAGTTTCTCTAGATCTTGTTGACAAAGACAATATTTCATGAATATAATTTATCTCTCAAACTTACAAATCTAAATCTCCCAGAGGTGTTAACATAGGAAAAACTGTATAGTTAACCCCTCTAAACTACTTTGATCTTTAAAGCAGTCTGCAGCTGAGCTGCTGTGGAGGCTGACCAGTCAGATATTATCAGGGTTTATTTCATAAGACACAGCAGCAATTTAGATTATTTCATACTCACTTACACACCAATCAGCGACCATCCCGCCTGTGGTCTTTTTAACAACCACAGTCAACACAGCCCTCCATCACAGCAGGAGCAGCAACCCCTCAACAGCAACATTGTACCCATCAAGGAAAACATGGAATGCATTTGCTTTGCATTGTCCCCACATGTAGACAATGATATAGTATGATACTAGATTCTTGATTAATCTTGGGTTGTTGTTGTTATGTTGTTTATGGTATTTTAAGATCTTGTTCTATGTGCCTCTTTTTAACTTTGAGCACCTGCCCCTCCAAAGGCCTCTGCACAGCCCTGACAGTGAGTGTCCCTTTTGAAACATGTAGTGCAAAATCAAATGTGTTGTGTATGTGGCTTGTAGTCGTGGATTTTGGTGATGTGGGTCACCACCCAGGGCACCATAATATCAGAGGGCAGCAAAAAAAAAAAACAAAACAAAAAAAAAAACAAAAACAAAATAAAATAAAACAAAAAACAGGTCTGTTATTTGTACCTTGAAAAAGCTGTCTTTTGCTCAGTGGGAAGTGGGTGCTTCTCTGTGTTGTGAAAGTATTTTGGACTGCATTTGATTAACTCGACCTCAAAATCTGAACAAACCAGAAGTTTGTCACTTCTAACTTAGGTTAGAAGTGACAAACTCCAAAGCTCAAGAACTACATGTTTTAAATGTCTTCCTTATCGAACACATATGAAAAGAATGAGTAGTTCATTAGCAGGCTTCTGCAGGGCTTGATGCCATGGTGAGGAGGCAATTTAGCCATATGAGTGTTCTGTATGTCTATTTTAAAACCTATCTAATTCAAATTTGACAGCAGTTCTTTTAGACTGCAGTTGCTTTAATATGGCAGAAGTCTGTAGTAGTCTTGGCTTTGACTTGCTGATAGCCCTAAAATAAACTAATAATTTAACTGAACTGAAGACACAGGGGGACTTATCTACTGCAAGGTAAGATATTGGATAAGATAATCCCTTAACAGAATCCCCTTAAAAAAAAAATCTGTTATTACTTAAAGTATTTTTTCAGTTAGTTTGTTTTAACATGTGACTCATTTTTATTTACAACTTTATTCACATTCTATTGATTTACCTTAGCATTAAAATGAAAAATATATCAGTGCAGCAGAAACTCCAGTTGTGACTGAAAAGCTGATTGGTCCTAAAGCTATACAAACAAATCTGTCTACAGTTCTACCATCTGGTCACTAGCTTGGCTAAACCTCAGGGGCTTCAACTGGAGTACAGGACATTCCTGTGTTAAAGTGATCACTTAGCTTAGTAAATTAACAACAATCCTTTAACTTGCTTGTTGTTTACTTCCCAGTGTGAGCGCAACTGAGACCTTACTGAACTACTTGATCTTGTAATTAATTACATTTACTGCCTCCGTTCCTCTGGGGCAGAAAGAACAGATGCAGGGTTGTGCTTTTGTACAACATTGTTTTGTACAGTGTTACAGTGAAAAAACAAACTGCTCTAAGTTTGTTTACGACCCCAGCCCTTCTTCTGATCAGTACATTTAAATGTATGTTGCTCAGAAAACATTGAGGTTGTTGACCTCTACTCCCCAGCTCCAGCACTTGCTTTTCTTGTGTGATTTATTACCACACATTCTGCAGCCTGTTCGAAGAACAGACAGTGTAACTGAGTCATGCTGCAGCAGTTTTGTCAGAGAAAGTAAACGTTTGCAATGGGGCTGTGAACTCACATCACCAAGGTGACTTTCAGGAGGACCCTGTCAGGCTATCCAAGGTGACAGCTGAGCACCTGAGGCACGCCAAGCACATGGAGAATGAATGCAGTAAAATCAAGGAGGGCGTCATACGGATGAGATTCATTCATCTTAATAAAGTGGACCATCAAAGTGATGTGGCTGCAGAGCTGCTAGTTAGGCAGGGAAAGAGATCCTGGAAGACAGACAGACAGAGAGAGAGAGAGAGAGAGAAACAAAGAGAGAGAGAGAGAGAGAGAGAGAGAGAAAGAGAGAGAGAGAGACGGGGTAAGAGGGCCTATCCCACATACCCCTGTATGTGGGATAGGCTTTCCAGCTGCAAACCAAGTCTTCTTTCCCAGCATTAGTCATTCCTTTGAACAGAACACTACCTGTCTATCTGTCCAATACAATTTATACAAGTGCTGCAAAACAGATTTTAATTTAACACAGAAAAAACCCACTTGGCAGCACAGTAAATATTTCAAGTAAAAAATCTGCCACAGTTTCACAAAGTTGAATGTTTTTGCGACTCAACATCATTGTGAGCTGACACACTTTAACACAATGATTCAAAGAACAGTCACATCAGAGCTAGATCTTCTAAACCTGGTCTTTCTCGCAGGGAGTAAGCATTTGTCAGATGTTCTGTTTTTAGTAAATACAGGGAAGGTAACCTAAGTAAAAACATGGAAAGACACAGGAGACTTTTTGACACCTTCTATCTGGTAAATACAACACAATAGTGAAGTACCATGAATGTTTTCGCTTGCAAGATGCCCTGGGTGGGAGCTGTTTTATACATCCTTGGGCCGCGCACACACAGCTGTTTAGTGAATATGTACATACTCTACATCTTCGGTACACGGATATTTACATACACAGAATAAAAAGAGACATACACAATTTTTATTCTCACTGTCTGAAGTTAAATCAGACCAAAGTTCTCTTGTTTTAGGTCAGTGAGAAAATAAAAATATGTTTGCTAAATGCCAGAAAACTTAGTGAGAACATTTTTTTTGACAGTTTTTGCAACTTTATTTGAATTGAGAAGTTTACATACATTTGGTCAATATCAGGGATAATTGTCTTTTAAACTGTATGACTTGGGTCAAACCTTTTGGGTTCCCTTCTGCAAACCACCAATAGGTTAACTGACACATCTGAATTAATTGGAGGCTCACCTGTGGATGTATTTTAAGTCCACACCTCAAACACACTGCTTTCTTGTTTTACATGATTGGAAAGTCAATAGAAATCAGCCAAGATCTCAGGAAGAGAATTGTGGAACTGCACAGGTCTGGTTCATCCTTGGGAACAATTTCCAAATGCTTAAATGTGCCGCATTCATCTGTTCAAAGAATTATATTCAAGTAACGACGTGATGGGAATGTCCAATCTTCATAGCGCTCAGGAAGGAGATGGGTTGTGTGTCCTAGGGATGAACGTATTTTGATCCAAAATGTGCAGATTGACCCCAGAACTAAAGCCAAAGACCTTGTGAAGATGATGGCTGCAGCAGTGTCCTTATCCACAGTGAAACATGTCCTGTACCTTTCATATCCCATATTGTTTGGACTCTTTGCTTATATTATTTCACTGTATTGATTTCTTATTTTCATTATTTTCCTTCATCCTAGTTTATTTTCTCTGGTTAGTTCAGTCTGCTCTTAGTTATTTTAAATTAGATTAGTTAGATTCATTTTCCTCCTTCTCCTGTCTGTTTCCCCCTCTCCCCTTTATGTCATTCTCTCTCCCTCTCTGGTCTGCTCTTACAGCTGCTGCCCATTACTAATCATCCACTGGGTCTCTATCCAGTAATCATCTCACTTGTATTTAAACTCTTTGTCAGCCAGTCACTGCTGGATCCTCCTGTTACTAAGCCATTTTCTTCCCCAGTACCTACCCTTTACTTCCCTGCCAAACTCTGCTTTATTGCTCCTGGATTCCTGTTTTTGTTCTGCCTTGGCTTCCTCCATTCCTTGTGGTTTTTGTTATATAAATTTTCATTAAATATCCAAATCTACTCGCTGCCTCTGCTTCTCTGCATTTGGGTCCAACAACACCACAACTACATCATGACAGTACCAGTATGGGCTGAAATGCCTTTCAGCAAGGTAGAAGCCATTATTTAAAAAGAAACATAAAAAGTCAGATTGCATTTTGCAAATGCACACAGGGAGAGAGACCTTCATTTTTGGAGACATGTCCTGTGGTCTGAGACTAAAGTGGAACTGTTGAGCCATAATGACCATTACTACATTTAGAGGAAAAACGAGGATGCTTGTACCATCTTGACTGTGACATTTGGGGGTGGCAACATCATGTTGTGGGGCTGTTTTGCTGCAGGAGGAACTGGTATACTTCTTAAAATAGATGGCATCATGAGGAAAGAGCACTATGTAGAAATATTGAAGCAACATCTAAGGCCATCAGCCAGGAAGTTAAAGTTTGGGTGTAGATTGGTCTTCCAATAAACCAAAGCTTACAGCCAGAGTGGTTACAAAGTGACTTAAGGACAACAAAGTCATTGTTTTGGCGTGGTCATAACAAAGCCCTGATCTCAATCTTATTGAGAATTTGTGGGCAAATCTCAAAAGGAGTGTGTGTGAGGCAGCATGCAATGCCGTGTGTGTAATCTGTCCGGAGAAATGGGCCAGAATCTCAGCAAACTATTGTGAGAAGCTTGTGGAAGGAAACCCATAAAGTTTGAAATCAAGTCATACAGATTAAAAGACAATTATCCCTGATATTGACCAAATGTATGTAAACTTCTGTATTTGAAGAAAATTACAAAAAAAAAAAAAAAAAAAAAAAAAAAAAAATCTCAAAATAAATGTTCTCGCTAAATTTCTGGGATTGACCAAATAGAAATATATTTTTAAAATTCTAACTAACCTAATACAGAGAACTTTTGACCTAATTTAACTTCAGATAGTGGGAAAATAATGTGTGTGTCTTTTTATTTGGTGTATGTAAATGCACATCATCATAGAAATAAAGGCTTGAAAGCATCAGTATGTGGGTAATTCTCTATATAATGTGTTTCACTCAGTAAACTGAGTTACTGAATTCAAAGAACTTTTCAGTAGTATTCTGATTTTTTTTAGCATGACTGTATGTGAAGTGCATAATAAGGGACGCCCACAAGTCCCAGGCCTGTTTGTGCTCTTATTGGTGAAATAACCACCATGTGCAGCAACGGTGGTTTATCACAACTAAAAAACATGATCTCGAGAAAATATTATGATTCATGCCTAATGTTTGTAGTGTTTTGTAACCAATAGACATGAAGATAAACAGGAAACTCCTCAGCTTCAAACTGAAATTGCTACTGAAATTAGTGTTAACAGATGTTTAGATAATTAATCATTATTATTAATGTATGACATCTAATAATAACAGCGAAACTAAATAATTATAAAGATGAATACAGGTTTTGGCTGAAGGGGCTGTCCAAAGTCTGACTCAGAGGCTACTTGGAGCCCGTGGAGATTTAGGGTGTAATTCAAGAAGTACCCCTGTAGCACAAGCAGAAGATGCAGAAAGATGAATTTTGGAACATTTTACAATATTTTTTCAGACAAAATAAAATCTTCTTAAAATGGAAAATGTTTGGGGCCTGTTTTTGTTGCTGAGCAACAACTGTACATGTATATTTCTATTAATAAGGCAAACATGCAACACCAGTTTTAAGCTTTGGGTCTACAATGGCTCACAGATCCCCTTTCTATAAAAATCAGACCTCAATAAAATACTATAGTTGCTTATAGTAAAAATAATAAAGTAACAAAATATTATAATTAAAATTATAATTATTTTGCCATATTTATTTGAGAAAAAAACTTTGGGACTGGGGTAAAGTATTCTCATTGTGCATTCTTTTTGGACTCAGAAATCAAAGTTCCCAGTATAAAGTGCAACAAAAATGCTGCCTAAATCCAAAAATCCGTCTGGAAAAGTCAAGGGTTCCAGAGCAGTCCAATATCTAAAATGGCTGCTGCATGTATAAAATGAGGCAGTGGTTTTAGGTATAAACAATCTATTACCACTCATTACAGTTTTTATCTCGCCAAACTAGCAGCTGTACAACCTCTACTTGGGAAAAATGTTCTTTAGTATTTGAATGTATAAAATGAAGAGAACTAGTGTTATCGGTTTGTTTAGCTAATAGCAGTTCCCACTGGGTTTCCAACTTAAAACTACAATGCAGTCAACTCAGGTGTGACATCTGAGCTCCAACTTCTGAGACAAATCAAATTGAGCATTAGAAGCCGTTATGTTCCCAAACTGCCGACTTTAATCACAGTGCTTCATGTGCTCTCCATGCTGTTTTGTTTCAGAGTTTCATCATGCGCAACCTCTGAAAAATTCCATGGAGGAATGTGGCGTCCTGCACTTTTAGTTCTGCACATAGCACATGCAGGTTTATAGCAACACAGCATTTGTTTACTACACGGGTGTGGTGAACTTAAAGTTCTGCACTGAAAATATTCAGTATCAATTCTTGCACCATTAAGCCCCTAGTAAGATTGTGTAAGATTTTGGTGTTCTGGATCAGCTGTCATCTTTTTTGCTCCTAAAACTTTAGTCAGTGTCAAAAATAATGTCCAAAATTAGCTTTAGCTTTATTAGAAATATATCATGCTTGTAGCAGCAAATGTAATAAAGTTTCAAGCAAATATTAGGAAGAAACAGAAAGTTTTATATTTTTTCTAACTGTATGTTCACACTTCTTTTCTTTTAATTTCCAGACTTAAAACTTCAAACTGACAGTAATGGAAGTCAGATCACTTGAGATTTATTCGTTTTTGGTCAAATGCCTCCAGAGCCACAAAAGGCTTTCTAAACTTTCTCCTTTTCTTTCCGTTTCACATGTGCCTTAGTCCATCCAAAGACCATGATACACACTTTGATGTGTAAAATGTGTCAGTAGATATCTTCCTTCAGCTAAAAGCAAGATCAGGAATGCATGAGCTGAATACGACAGACATCATGTGCCACAGCTGCTATAAACATCAAGCCTGTGCGATATCCTCTAAAATGTTTTTCACTACTTCAGTGCACAGTCACACACGCTGAGCAGGTGAAGACAGTTTAATGACAGTGCAATTATCCACTGTTATGGGGGTGAAGCTTCATGTAAGGACAGCATGATTAAAGTTGCTTGTTGTATACTCGGCCTTGAGGGAAGCGACATACTCGGGACCAGTGACTGTGAAATGAAACCAAAACAATTGATCTTGAAGATGCCAGTTTCAGACTAGGGAAAGTGGAGCAACACAGTCCCTCTGTTTGACAGGGAGAAGAATGACAGGATAATGTGATTCCATGCCGCAGCTACTGTGTCAGAGCACCGGCTTCACGCCATTTCGTTTGAGCTGCATTAATATCCTTCTGCAATTCTCACTTTTCATCACCGTAGATGAATCTTTGCCGTGCCTTGTCCTCAAACATCAACCACATCCTCCCAGTGAAGATTGTCCCTCTGTGGAAATATCACACGAGGCCAACAGCTGGCTGTGGTTAATCTCTTGTCGCCTCCCAGTTTCACTCACATCAATACTGGACAAGTCTGTTCAGGATCTTAGACAGATGGCTGTCCTCTAGGCCTCTTTGAAGAAAGGAACAAACAAAACTGAACTATAGCTGTTTTTTTCATTGTGTTGAAGAATTTGCACAGGCACAAGTAGAGAAGTCAGAACTGGGCTGTAAATTCTGCTCAGGTTTTCGTGTATTCACCTGTTTCAGTGTTGGTCTCCGTAAAGATTTAATGTCAGTGGGTGTTCACGAAATGACGCAGTACATAAACTATCGGTTGCTGTACACAGACACACATGCATGTGTAATGGCTCAGACACACAGTGTTCCACTGTATTAAGAGTTAGACGTACAGCCCATTCTGTAGAGTTATCACCATGGAAACTGGACAGGAGTGAAAAGCCTGTACGATGGTGGATGGAACAATGGCAACACAACATCTCAGGTCCTACAGTACATCGTGACATTTCCCTAAAATGTGTTAACATGATGCATAAACACTGCATACTCTTGTCTGCAATGCAAAACATGCAACAGTTTCCCATTTTCATTCATGTGAAACACTTTTATCAAGGCTGAGTCAGTGTTCAACTTGAGTTGGGAGAAGGAGGAAGGACAGCAGTACAGTAAAAGCAAATCTGACAGGGGTTTTCAAAGAAAATGCTTTAGCTATGAATTGGCTCTCAGTTTGCCTTGAGTCAGGTGGCTGTGTAATTATTTAATGTTTCATGGTCATCTTTTTCAGTGTTTGGGATTCTCAAATTACTGGTATCCTTGTAATGGCCAATGGAAAACAACTGTTAAAAATACGTTGCCTAATCAAACCACTCCGCTTTTGAGCCATACTTTACAGACGACAAAGGCTTTCAGTCAAATACTGGATATCAGGCACGACCTTTTTTATAGCTATTTCAGGTCAGCCAGTCCTTGCAGTTTGATAACTGCAAGGACTGGCTATGTTGTAAGTAATTTGTACTTCTTTAGCCCATGTTTCCTGTCTAAATTTAGGTCTTAGCAAGAATATTGAAACCCCAGCACAGTTAGCCCATATTTGTGCCAACAACATTTTAACCACAGTTGGACATCGATGTCATATCTGCATCATCTTTTCAACATTTACTTTTGGCCATAACACCATCCCAACAGTGTTTTGTTGGACTGCGATCTGGTGACTGTGGAAGCCACCTGAGTACAGTGAACTCAATGCCGTGCTCAAGAAACCAGGTGGAGATGATTCGAACTTTATGACATGGCACAATTATCCTGTGCCATGTGCCAGTGTAGTTAATCAATTTCAGCTCTAAGCAATAACAAAAACAAAGTAATTATGATTACTTAATAAAACATGATTATTTTTGCATGATTATTCTGTGCTGCTGTTTTGCAGTTTTGTTTTGAAAAGTTATTGTAGAATGGCAGAAAGAAGAGAGGGGAGTAGCAGCATCATCACAGGTGGGTGTCAACCGACTCATGGTCAGTGCAAAATGTCCTGTGCTAGACAACAACTTTTACCAAATATGCAAAGGAGCAAAAAGAAGAGAACCTGGCACAGTGGTAGCAAAAGTTAAAAAGAAAAAAAGGCTGAGTCATTTCATTTGTTTGGCAACTCTTCAGATTCTAAGATGCAGATGTTGATCAAAAACAGGACTTGGAAGATTATCTACATGATAGTGTCTCTATCTCTCAGCTACACAGCTAATAGTTCAAGTCACCTGGAATTTAAATATGGAGTGACCTTTGAGTTACTAATAAGAAACTGACTAAAGTGTGAAAAAATTGGTTTGATTAAAATAACTTTGTCTTATTTATTTTTAGTTATGAAAATTCTTTATTTCTTTATAAGATTTATCATTTATTAAGTTGTTTATTGTATTTAGTTCATTTAAATAAAGTAATATACTGTATATATGTTTTCCCCAGAATGTTAAAGGGGACTTAATTGGTGATCTTGTTTGCCTTTATTTTATGTTCAATAGCCTACATATGAATAAATACTTCCATTACTTTTTGAAAATATTCTACAGGAACATGGTTTAAGGTAATTCACTGTTCCTTTAGTGCATTAGTCATTTTTCTTTTCCAAACTCAACGAATTATTATTTTAAATAATAATAATTTCGGTGCTGACCAAAATAATTGTTATTATAGTTTATTCCATAATTGAGCAGCCCTATTGTCCTGCTGAAAAAAAGATGGAAACACTACAGTCATAAAATTATGGACATAATCAGCCACAATAATCAGACTGTGGCGCTTAAGCGATTCACTGTTGGTGCTAAGGGCCCCAAATCGTGCCAAGAAAATATTCCCTACACCAGCCTGAACTACTCTTACAAGGCACAATGAAGCCATGCTTTCGTCTTATTTACACCCAGTTCTGACCCTGCCACAGAAGCAGCTGAAATGAAGATTCAGAGAACCAGGCAATATTTTTGCAATCTGTGATTGTTTAATTTTGGAAAGCTTCTGTGAATTGTAGCCTCAATTTCCAGATCTTAGGTGATGAGAGAGGTACCCAGTCTGGTCTTGTCCTGCTGTGGTTCATCTTCTTCAGTGTTCAAGGAGTTGAGTAGTCAGAGATTGCATTGTGCATATTTAGTGATTACTTCAGCTACTGTTGCCTTTTCATGATCTCGATCCAGTTTGCCCATTCTCCTCTGACTTACGAATCCACAAGGCATTTCTTTCCTCACAGCTGTCATTCATTAGATATTTTTTGTCGTCTTCAGAACATTCTCTGTCAACCGAAGAAATTACTATGTGCAAAATTCCATAAGATCAGCAGTTTCTGAAAAATTAAGCCCAACCCAATAACCATGGCATGTTTAAAATCACTTCTATCGTTCTCATTTTGAATGCTTAGTTTGAACTTCAGCAAGCTTCAGCAGGTCCAAATGCGTAAAAGCATCAAGTTGTGTCCGTGTGATTGTCTAATTTGACGTTTTTATTACCAAACAATTCAACAGGTGTAACTAATACTTAATTTATTGGTGTATTGAACTCACAAATAAAGACAAACGTAATACATTTAACTTTTTGCATGAATAACATAAAATTTGGATTTGCAATACTGTTGCTACTTTTAGGTTTTCTGTTATGCCTAATTAATCTTGTAAATTAGATTAGTTCTGTTTTTATATCGTGCCTGAACACAGGTGAAGTCATTAATGGTTCTGTTTCAAAGAGGTTTATGGCTTGTCCTTTTGTTGAACAAACTAAATAGCCCTATGCAATATACCTTTTTCAAGGGTGACATGCAATATTTGTTACATGGTCACACATTTACACTTGTCCTCTGCTTTGTATCACCCACATCCAAGTTCCTCTCTGCTACACCAGCGAGCACTGTGCTTTGTGTCGGGTCCTGTTCTCAAGGCATAACATGATTTTAAAAAGACACAGTTTCATACCACTTAAACTTTCTGTCATATTGTTATTACAGTTTAAAGAGAAAAGCCTTGGAGTGAGATTAGTTTGCTCTGACTTTATGGAGCAGAATTGCACTGCTGCCCCTTCTTTGTTGTATTGATGTGACTTCTACACATTTCTTTTGCTTACAAGCAGTGCCGGCGATCCACCCATGCACATCACACTGCGCGTAGGGCTCCAAGTGGCCTCTTGACCTTAAGTTTATTATGCTACCTGCCACTGAAGTAGTATTTGTTTTTTGTTTTTTGTTTTTTTTTGTAATACTAAATATCTTCAGCTGAAAAAAAATTATTTTGAAATCATTGTCATGAGTACATACACCAAAGTGACTGTGAGCACTCACCTATGTTCTCCACCTCTTTCTCTATAGGTGCAAAATAAAAAGAACATAAAAGTCATACAATATTATTATTATTTTAGCAGAAGCAATTAGCAAACAGCAATAAGATAATTCTGTTTTAGAATTTTGTTTTAAAAGCATAGTACCACAAAACTATGGTTCAGTTTTTATTTTGGGAGCTAAACCACAAAGCTGTAAACGTTGAATACTGTATCACCAACCAGCACTATGGAGCCAAAAAGCAAAGCTTTTTAAACTAAGCAGTCCTTCTAGGTTACAACCCTCATATATGGTAATGAGAAATGGATTGTGACCAAATGAACAAGATCTAGGCCCAAGTGGCTTCAGCAAGCTCAGACTCAGTAGGTATAGTGTCTCTGAGGTTACCTTTAGAAACAGGGGGAAGAGCTCTGTCATGTGGTTTTCTGGGCACATCCCACTGGGAGAGGATGGTAGAGTAGACACAGAACTTGCTGGAGGAACTATACAGACCCATTCAATAAATTAGAATATTATTGAAAAGTTCATTTATTTCAGTAACTCAATTAATTAAATAAAACACTTTATATTGAACAATTACACAAGGACGGATGTTTTCAAGCCTTTATACCTGTTAATGATTATTCTCCACTAACAGCTAATAAAAAAGGACATTTAAGATTAGAATGTTACATTGAACCAATAAAAAAATAAGATTAGACAGAAATGTTGGTTTTATGAAAAGTATGTTTTATAACTGCTTAAAGATTATTAATTTCAAAAGGTACCTTTAATCTGACAAACGAGGCTCATCGGAACAAGGATAATTTTTTGAATATGACTGTATATCCCTTCTGGCTTGGGCATGCGTGAGAAAAGGAATGTCTGAGATTAACAAGAAGGCATCTGTCATACAATTAAACAAACACTTAAATGCATAGTGAAAACTTTTCTTGCATAGACAGATGTACACTCTTATCTCACTCTTTATGGTTATGGAGTACACACCTTCACCTGTTCACTTCCTTCACTGTCTCTTTAACAAGTGAAAGGCAGATTTCCATTCAAAATCTCTTAACACCTCAGGGAAAATCGAGAAACTCTACAGAGATTTTTAAGCAGCAATGGCAAAAGAGCAATAGAGGTAAAAGAGAATTCATGTAGAAGTAAAATTATAAAAGTAAATTATATATTTCAAATCAATTTAAACTGACATAAAACCTTGCAATTTCCTTTTTACATCATCCAGGGGGAATGAAGGTTAAAAGGCAGAAAGCTGTCTTTTCAGATTATTAAATTATGGTGAACCATGCCAAGTAACCTTTATTATTCAATGGGCAGGTCAGATTAGCAAAATAAGACAAAGTGGAAGCTTGGGAGTCAAAATCAAGCAAACCTCATGGCAAATTTGTTCTTATACCTTTTTTGCTGCAATACTGAGGCAACAATAAATATTTGTTAATTAGGTTTTGAAGCAAGTGTACTGTTTGACAAATGTCTTGGCATCAAGCTGTTCTCAGTCGAACTAAAACTAATACAGTATGTTATGTCAGAAGATGAAACTCAGAATACCAGAATTTACTGATGCAGAACTTTCTGTTCAGTACTCCTTTTCTAAATATAGCATCAGAGGATAAAAGTAACAGGAACAGTTTTCAGAGAGCTAATTACCTGCTGGATGCACAGGTTTGGTATTTGTCAGGGTTTTCCATGATAAGCAGGTTGCTTATTTTGCTCAGATTCTTCAAGCTGCTTCTCACTAACAATGGCAAGAGGGACTGAGCAGAAGAGAGAGGGAAAACAATATTTTAGGAAAATTGCTAAATTAAACCAGTTGACAACATTAGTTGGATCATTTGAGTCCGATAGATGCAGCCTCCAAATCACTTTTAGTTCATCCCAACCCATTTTATTTATTTTTATCTAAACCCCAACTTTTATCTCCCTTGTGTTTTTACAGTCAGCAGCAGTAATCTCCAAATTAACCTCTAGCCAGAACTTTGTCTTATCCTTTTTATGTCATGTTTAGCAATGACTGAACTTTGTACTTCCAGCAGAATAACTGTAATGGCAAATTGTCAAATAACTCTTGCTTCCTGAAAGAATCCAGCTGTATTTTAGCAAGTTTCCCACAGAGTTTAGATGTTTCCTGTATGAGTAGGCCAGTAAATGTAGATACCATCATTGGCTGCAAAATGTGCCTATAAAAAGCTGTTTTGTCCATCTCCTGTGGAGCAGCCGTCTGCATTTCCCCTTAACAAAGGTGATTATATTTTTTGCCTCATCCATTAAACACACCTCTGCCAGTGTTGACTTTCATATCCTTTTCTGAATTGAATGATTTATCTGTGATTTGGAACATTAGGTTGGTATCTCATCTGGACAAAACAAGGCTGATAAACTGCAGGGATCCATTAAACAATGAAATAGCTTGGACATGGTGCACTGATTCCTTTTAAATCTTTTTTTTAGTTTAACTGACGGTACACTGCTGTGCAAAAAAACTTGCCCTACTCCCTCTTGAAATATTGCTCGCAAAGCAAAGCATTTTCATAATCATTATATAGTTTTAAGCCTGAATTTTGGACACTTTGTGAAGATTTAAAGATTATTTTTTTCACTTGACATATGTTCATTTCAGTCCTCTAAATTATTTCGGGTTTCTTGATAACTGTTTTCAGTGGTTTGCTTGATGGTCTGGTAAGCCTCCTAAAATTTCAAGATATTCACCTATAAATGAGGTAACTGCCTTAAATGGGTGAATTGGTGTTGTTTCCACACATCAGGCCAACAAACACAAAGTTTGTTTCATTTTTGAGCAGATCTGCAGATGAAGGTCAAAGGAAACTATTCAGTATTCACACATTTATGCCAGGACAGGATTAGACTAAAAAAGTAGTTAATGTCAAAATAAGACTTTCAGAGAACTTTGAAAACTATCCTTAAGTGTTCACAAAGCTTTTGTTTTGCATCTATGCAAACGATTGTTCCCAAAAACTTAATTTCTTTCACCCACAGCAACAAAAAGTCAAGAATTTAATTAACTATCAAATCAGACCAATCCAGCATTATTTTTCAGATTCTTTGCTAGCAATTACACTTTAAAACCTAAGCAAAGTCATTCCAAGCTTAGAGGTAGAAATGTGTAACTGGAATAGACTTTAATGTGATTACACCAATACAATTTCTGAATGTGTGTGGGAGGAAGAATGGAGTTATAGTTGCAGAAATGTCACAGCAACTGCTGTATAAGTTATTGTGAGTCTTCAAACTTCATGGAAATGATTGCTTTCTGACCTTTGAAGCAAAGCACACGAGAGAGACCTCCAACTGTGATTACAACTTGTTTGCAATCACAAACAAAATTAAAATCCCACTAACCTTCAAGGAAATGTGTAACATTAAGTGATGTTAATGAATAAATAAAGCATTGCACGGACATCATCAGGGTGACTTCTTTTAACCTTAACCTGTTAACAATCCATAGGAGTGGTAGTTGTTTTATATTGTGCCCCAAGCACTAATGGTGGAAAACATTAAATATAAATGTGAAAACTGTAAATTTTTTCTTTAGAGAATTTAGTCCTGCGTAAAGTCTGTGATTTCAAATCTATCACATTTATTGTTACAAGACTGTATGAGCTTTTAGTGAGTTTACACTTAAACAACTAAAACATCAACTTTGCTTTAAGACTAGGGTAAAAGTAAAAGTACTACCACCAATCAGGCTGTTTTCTGTAGTAAATGTCGACCTTGGTAATTTGTTTTTATCCAGTGGATACCATGGAAATGGAGATGGGTACATAGTGATGGCAAAAAAAAAGAAAATTACAAAGAATTACATAGAAGGATAAACTGTTCTCTGATTCATCCGTTTTTGAGCAAAGAAACGAAGCTGACCGTCTATGACCAGGGCTTTTGATACCAACTCTTGACATTCACACGGTCTCATCAGTGCACAACAGATCATATCATACTCCCAAAACCACAGAAAAATTAAATTTGTTGTTATGACCTTTTTAACACCGGCATTACATGTGAAGTGGGAAAGGGTTACATTTTTTACAACCAGTACTCAACCCTTTACATTAAAGTTGCATAGAGTAACACTGTAATTCACTTGACTTCCAAGTGTACATGTTTTTCACATAGACAGAATGATGTAGTGTTTTAAGTTGTTTGACAGCAAACCATTTTCCTTCTCTTGTTTAAAGTGTTTTCTGAGAACCGTTTACTTAAACAGCACTAGTCGATATAAAGTCAAGACATAATGGGAAGAAAATGGGATAAAGTCTTTTTTGCAAGAAAAATGAAAAAAATTAAAATGGCCAAAAACAAGTTCCAGTAAATAGTAGAGGTTTATGCAATTATGCTTGGTTTTATCATTATGAGTGGCCTCTTTTACTTTATCACTGCATCTGGATGGGTTTGCAATTTGAACAGAAGAATGTTTAATTCATACACCTGACCTAAATGGGGCAGTCAAACATGATGCTATTAGACCCTTTTTTTTTTCTTTTTTTTTTTTTTTTTTAAGTATGGTACATTGTTACATTTCTTGTGCATTGCAGTTAAGATTTTTTTTTTTAATCTAACATTTTTTTTTACAAAGACGAATATGACACAATCATGATTAAAACAAATAGCCGATTGGAAAGGAATTTTAGTGATTTAGAGTCAGTTTGCTTTCTTTAGCAAGCTGATGGCTAAAGAAATTTATATTTAAAAAATTTTGACTTACTTTACAGTCCATGAGAGACTGAAATTCTGCACCTGGCAACCATAATAACCTTAGTCAAAATATTGGCATTTTCATATATATATATAAAAAAGGGTACAACAGTGTTGAATGTCAGAAAAACATTTCTCATTTTATGAAACCAGCTTGTTTATTTGAGAGAGTGCAGCTAAACGAAGGGCTCATTTTGGCTAAACTATTAAATCCAGCTTGCTTGCTGAAGTGGGGAAAGTAGGAAAGACTCTCTGGAGACAAAGGGTCAAAATTACGAGTTGTATGTCGCTACAGTTCAATATCATTTCTGCTCTGGACATATCAGTAAAGTAATCTGGCATACAAACCAACCAAATTACTCTTGGCTGCAATCTGAATGAAAATAATAATAATAAATAAAAAGAAAATCACAATGAAACCAGAGGATTAAGTACTGACCCTTCCTTGAACCACATGTTGTTTGCATTTAAGAAAGATTCAAGTGTCATTCTAAAACACCTCAGATCATCCTCCTGGGTTAAAGCTGATGGGGTCCCAGATGTCCCTGGAGCATTAAGAATTATTAGATAGTAAAGCCATAATAATAATATTAATGATGATGGTAAAAATGTTGAAAAGAACTTATAAAAACAGAAAAATCAAATGTTGACAAGGAGATAGAGAACATATCCATGTGTCTAATCAGTTATGTCAGTGTTGCAGAATTGAAATGTATTATTTTGGGCAGCAGCAGTAATTAGACCCCAGTAGAATGCATGTTACAGAACGAGAGCAGCTTCATGTTTGTGGGTGTCTGTCTTTTTTGCATTAATTAACAATGAATGTATGCATACATTTTAAAGGCTATCCCACTGTGTCTAACATTCAGTCTCCAAGTAAACACCCCTGACCTTATGGGCAACATATTTTTTTTTAATTTTCCTGGAACAGAGGTTTTTAATGGCTGTGTTTGACAGGCAGCAGCACATACTGTGTGAGGACAGATGCGTTCAGGAAAAAGGTGTGTGGGAGTGTAAAGGGAGAGAAAAACAGTCAACGAGAGAGAACGAACCAAACAATAAATTGCACGTCAATGCTGAGTATAACATCTATATTTCCTGGCCTTCATATTCAGGTTACCTGTATCTGTACAGATAAGAAAAGACCACGCAGTGACTCATACACTGTCCATCTAGTAAATAACAGCAAATCCTAGCTTGCATTGCCAACATTGATGAGCAGAAAATGGGATGAGCAGCATTAGGAGTAGATAAATCCCCACATCTGAAGGATTATGGTTATTTTGACAAATCTGAAATGCTTTTCACATAGAAATGTAATTACATGGTGAATATAAAAATCAGCATAAGATGATCTTTCTAAAATTTTACCACACACTGTATTAATTCATACAACTTTCAACGGCATCTCAGATGGATGTCAGGTTTTTTTTTTCTTTTTCTCAATGAACCTAAAACCTCTAAGAACAGAGAAACATCTTGCTGTCTCGTGTGATTCATGCCGTGTAAGTTATTGAATATTATCTTGAGAAAGGATTGCCTCTTTGGCTATTCACTTTGCTAAATTATTTGATATTGACGGTGATGCATTTGATTATTGATCAGATTGTACATTTGGTAGTTTAGTTTGGTGTCATGGAACTACTTAGGAAGAAAATAGGGTCCATGAACCGTGTGACCACCTGGCCGCAAAAAATGAACACTGCAGTATAAACAGGTGATGGGGAAAGGAATGAATAGGTGAATTAGACATTTCTGTGGGATCTCATACTCATCCAAGTAAATTAAGTACTTTAATTGTTTTTAACATCACACATTCTCAAAATGCTTGAGATGTCACTTTTTTTTACATTTTGTTTCCAGGAAGTCAGACTTTCTTCTGATCATTGTGATCTTGATCAATTGTTCTGATTGATTCATTGAGAAATTGGGTGTTGACCTTAGTCCTTTATTTTAGCTTGACGAGTCCTGACTTGGCCACTCAGAAACTCAAAAATCAGATATTTTTCTTGTCTGGTGAATACACCACAAGTGCCAACAAATTGTGTTAACATCAACAAGAAGATGGCTCACTGTTGCTATTTTCAGTCTTAATGACTTATTACATAAGTTATGTAAAAAGCTTTTTAAAACAAAACTTTATTTTCTATGACAGCATGCTGCTTGTTCAAGCCTCTAATTTTGAAGAGGGAGCGAGATGTCAGCAGATAACAGGAAGGTTGAACATATGGAAAGTTGTTATGTAATTTCAATGTCTCTCATGGAACATGCTTAGGTTGGAACTTTTGGCTGGCTTTTGAGAATCTCAGAGTAATGTATTGTTTTTATCTATTTATAGCTACTGTTTTTATCTTTTTTTAAACATTTATAGCATGAATATGCTTCACCATATTGGTATTTATTTTAACCTTATTAACCAAAACTTGTTTATCTGATTCGCTTCGAAAATAAATAATTAAAGACCCCTCACTGCAGGGAGGCAAAAAAAAAATCTATATATTGTAATGTTCTTAATGCTTTGTGCATTATAACATATTTAGAATGCTTTTATTTATACAGTTATGCTCAAAATTATTTTTAAAATTGAAACTATTTTCATTCAGTCAAGAAATTTGTTTCTGATAGCAAATGAGTGAGACATCTTTTATACAGTATACATTTAAAAACTGTAAAATTCAATAAAAATAGCATATCAAAAAGTATTTTTACCCTTCTCAGAAAGAAACATTACTTATAACTGCTGACCACCAGTTAGCATATTTCTGTATTTTTATGATTTCTCTTTGATGATGATCTGCAAGCTGTTGATGTTGGAAGACCTCCTGGTTTTGTTTTTTGGTTTTTTTTGTTTTGTTTTTTGTTGTTTTTTTTTTTGGCAAGAAAGGCCTCCTTGCTATTACCCTAATCGCTAGCTGCCTCCACAGAGTCTGTGTTAACACCTGCATTAAAGATCCAATGGAGGAAACGAACTCTGGTCCATTTAAAGCGGACCAAAAGTGTCAGGTGTGAACACACCCTCAGAGCCACTCCAAAACGCTATTTAAAAACATGTTGGTGAAATTAAAAGATTACTTTAAACATGAATCTAGTAGTCATTAAGGGTAAACCAGAATGAGCAGAATTGATCAAAATTTTTAAAAATAACTGGTTGAAAATCAGCCACAAAACTCTGTTTGGGCATCTCTGGTTTTGGTTATGAAATTGCTTCATAAAACGGTTAGCTGACCATTTTCCAAGGATTTCTTTTTGTATTATTATTAATATTTTACTGTTTGCCTACTTGCATAACGCAGATCAATAAATCAGTCAGGCATAGAAAGGTTCCCAAACTCAAGGGATGAACCAGTTTTGTACCTTAGGAAAGAGTTAACTTTAAATTGGATCTTTTGGCACTTTGTTACAATCTTCCTGTCTCATAGACACAATCTGATACGAAATATGGCAATAACAAAAACCTTAAACCCTTTTCACAGTCCCAGACAAACACACACTACCTGTGGGATCACAAGCCAGTGCCATTAACCTTCAATTGAAGCCTTGTTAGGGGATAAACTGAGGTGTTAAAAGTATCTAACGTGCATTCAGCTGACAGACCCAGTTCAGCTCTACCAGGAAAATACTCTTCTCTTTGCTTTACCTGGGATATTTGATCACTGCTTTAACCAGTACAGATTGGTAAAGTTCAGGAAATAAAATACTTGGTTAGGATTAGGATGTAATATATGTGCTTCAGGAGATAAAAACATATGGCACATGTGCCTTTAAATAATACATATAAGTAAGAAAGCAGGTAAAGTTATTTATATAATCGCTTTCACAGATAGACCAGCTTGTCAGAGAGCTCAGGTAGAAACTCAGATGAGTACGAAACAGAAGGTCATGAGCTTTTGTTGTTGTTGTTTTGGTTTTTTTTGCTAGTCAATCTTGGTGAAAGCAGGTCCATATTTGGACTTTTAATTAATTTCAGATGTTGAAAAAAACTTTCACTTTTAAACCAAATATCTACCAAATATAGCCTAGACATCTATTCACCATTCAGGCATTAAGATGTATTTTATCAAAAAAAAAAATGTTCTTTGTAAAACCAGTATCCACTTCATTCACAAATGATTGGTGACAGTATATTTTCAAAATGATTGGGCTTCATGTCACTTTGCAAAGCAAACACATTGAAGTTGCAGTAGAAAGTCACCGAAAAGAAAAAAACAATAACTCCAAGGTTGTGAAGTTAACTCTTAATTTTATTGAAGTTGTTAGGGATGCGAGGATTAATCTTCAGATCTGCGTTTCTTTCAGTCTGTACCTCCCACAGGCTAAGAGATATAGACAGAGAGAGAAACAGTGACTCATAGATGTCTGTCATATATTGTTTAATCAATATTCAGTTGCACCTGGCATTATTGCTTCTATCGCCGAGGCATTTTGTGTTTTTGATATAAGCTGCATTTTAAACTTTAAAGAGATTTCTATGGAGTTCTGCATAGATTGGCGATGGGCATTTTAGACATGAAATGTATGTTTTTGACAATTTTTTTTTTTTTTTTTTTTTTTAGAAATTGCAAGCAAGAGTTGATGGAGAATTGTTCCTGTTTTATGGACCACAGCAATAATGTCTGCTCTGACCGAGATTGCATTTAATGTAATTTAGTGTGTGCTTTCATTTAAATGGAAATTAATTAACTTTCTCAGGTGAACAATGGAAGAGGTGGTTGGTAGCCTTTATTTTTTATCTGGTTTTGATGAATGATTTAACTTTCAGATATTCTGGAAAAGGTTCGCTCCCCATTCCAAATTGATGTCAAGCACATGTGTTTTCTCTACAGCAAATCTTACCCTACTTAATTAAACCTACTGTTCACTTATTATCAGCTTCATTTTTGTGTCACCCACCCAGAAATCATTTTTCAATCTATCTGTGCCAGGCAATAATCAGAAAGAAGGGTCATGTGGCTATTACTATGCCATTTTGCATCCATGGGTGTGTTGCCTAGCACACAGCCATGATAATAGAGGCTTGTCTGTGCTCCCTCGCTGCAACGTTGACCACTGAGTGAATTATCCAGCTGACAGAGAGCAGCAGCACATCTCAGGCGGAGGATGTTGTTAATATGCCAATGAGAGCTCACATCTTCTGTGAAAGTCTGAGGCATGCTGGCTTGATGCGGCTGCCTGTCACCTAATTGGGAATCATTTAGTGGCAGCTTGACCGACATTCTCAGCATTGCGATGGGGGACCACCTATGTGAATGCTTTCATTAGCAATCGAAAGCTAACTGCTAGAAAATTAAAATTAATTGCTGTGCGCTGTGTCACAGGAGTGTACACCATTTTCCTTTTCTACTGCTGCTGAAAAAGTGCTTTAGATATCTCCAAAGGCCTCTTGCTGTTTCTCTTATAAAACACAAAACCTAAAAATTAAGAAATACTGTCCTTTAAAATTAAAAGTACCATATTAAAATGTACCATATATCAGTGTTGCTACTTGCAACCCTGTTTATTGCTCAATTAATTTAGACAATTTAATTCATTTCAGTTTATCTATATAGAACCAAATATCATCTCAAGAGACTTTACAAACAGTTCTAGAACATTTGCAGTTTAAATAAGCACAATTCATTGAATAATGAATTAGATTAAGTTATAAATAATCAGACGAGATAGAGTTATGAGGAAGTATTATAATTTGTGCGCACTCATTGTCATATGCTAGGACAAGAGATTAAGAGGATGATGGTAACAGCAAGTAGGTCTGCAAACATTTTGAGTAAAGCTATTAGTCTATGATAATATTGAAATTCTACAATTGCTTTCAGCGTTTATCACTATGAAAGACTACATCTGAATTTTTTTGATCAGTGGCAATTTCTAATCTGAGTGAAGTCCTGATATACAATATGAAACCCTAAACAGAAGAATGTTTGATTTATATATATATATATATATATATAAATATACGCATACATACATACATACACACACACAAAAGAACTGTGATGATTTATTAAACAAGACAGACAGATGCTCGGCTACCAGTTTGATGAATATTAAAATGTAATAGCTGAAATTAATTGATGTGTTTGTACTGATGCCATGCTCCCCTTTCCATACCAATTTCTGCAAGACTAAAAAAAAGTCACCCTTATTATTAATAATAAAATCAATAACTAACAACCACAAGCAAGATAGCGGCAAATGAGGCTTCATACTTATATAGTTAGACCCCACAACCACAAACTCTAAACTCTAAACAAAGTAAAACGAGATTAAATTAAGCTTGCTGTTAATAGCATACATATCTTCTGTTTAAGCTCCAAACAGTTCCAAAACCTGTTAAACAGATAGTTTCTCTGCACTTCATGGAGTAATGTAGTTGGTTACCGTGATAATGAGTTATTCTGTCTGAGAGAGGGATGAGAAAGGGAATAAAAACAGAATTTGGGATTATTATTATCAGAGGCAAAAGTGTAATGTTCAACAATTCAACAATTCACTACCATAAGGAGCAGCATCAACGGGTAGCAAGTTTTATTCAGGACCTGCTGTGTTTTTTTTTCTCTCTTAACATTCACATCAGTGTAAATAAGTCAAGCTAACAGTTAACAGAGTGAAGACAAGATCAGGCTGATGCCAGTTGCCTACTCTTTTACTTTGGATGGCATCCAGTGACTTACTGAACAAGAACTGACACCTATCAGGAGGAAACAAGACTATTCTCAAGCAGCTTCTGTGATCAACAGATCTGGACATGTTTTATATTTAGCCAATCTTGTATTTTAAGACCAGATTGGAGATCATTTCCTGAACCATTAAAGACGAGGAAGGGCGGAGATTGTACTACTTGCAGAAACCAACTTAGTGAAGCATCCAGTTCTGAGCAGATCTGTTGGCAGTTAGCCAATCCAGGCTAGCCAGTGAGTCACCTCTTTAAGAGCTCCAAGCATAACAGCCAGCTTCTCCCCCAATATTCCTGATTAAACTTGAACGCTCTCTCAGTTTTGTATGCCAAAAAGGCTTTTATTCCTCTCTTCTAAGCTGAGACATGAAACTGATCCTGTTTAAGTTTACTGCTTCTGCACTGTAGACATGACAGCAGAGAGAACAGGTTAGTAGTCAGGAAATAATATCTTCCAGTTTAAAGAAATTGTTTTGACAATGAGACAGATGCATTTTATATATATATAATATATATAACAGGTTTTAATGCAGTAGTTCATCTTTATTAAGAGTTTGTCACACGTATAGGAAAGATGACATATAGTAATTGCTTTGACATTTCATTATTTAGTCATCTGTGGATGCTGATGCCCACTGATGAGTAAGACAGGCCAGAACTTTTTAACACCTTTTTAAACAAAATTCACTGTGACACTCAGTTAGGTTGAACCAGTTTAATTTGAATTAGTAAGTTGTTTTTTTATTAGTAAAACAGTCTGGTATAGTTAGGATATACAAAAGTATTTACATCTCTTGAAGATTTACATGTTAGGTGACAAACACAAACTTCAATGCATTTTGTAAAGATATGTAATTGGCCAACAGAGAGGTGGCGAGGCTGAAAACAAATGCAGCCAACACTTTTCAGATTTTATTTGTAAAAAAATCTTGAAAACCAAGTTTGTTTTTCTTTCCATTTCATTTCACAAATATGCAATACCTTGTGTTGGTTTATACTAGTAAGCTATATAATGTGAAACAAAATCCTAGGGGCTGCAAGGAGCAGTATGTGATAAAACTTTTAGCAAGACTCTGTCACACTCGTAGTGTACCAAAAGTATCATTACTTCACCTAATTTGTTTTCTTCTTTGCCAGGCTCATTGACCTCATCATTATAGAGACAAGCAGAAGGCACTTGGTCCTGGAAGACATAACAACCAGCCCACTGTGTTCTCATACCCATTATTTTTGCTGGCGTGTGGTGTGCCATGGCAGTTTGTTGCTGTGCCGAACAAACCTTAGTGACAGCTTAGTAACTTTGCAGTGATCTAAGCTTAATCCAGTTGAACTTTGACCATTCAGGGTTTGTAATAAACAGAGGCCTTCAGTTGAACATACAGCAGGGAAAAACTGCTGTACCTCAGCCTTGTGAATTCCCAGAACTTAAATTGTTGTCTATATTCCTTATGTAACTTTAGATTACATAAAACGTTTACCTGTGTAATAGTCTTAGTTTAAACCAATCAAAGGTAGTAAACATGTCAAATGAAGCCCTCTGTTTTCTAACTTCATTGCAGATCATCTGACTAAACATTAAAGAGGCAAATCAAACAGTCAAGATTGATTATATAAACATAAACCATCGCTCAGTGTTTTTGTGTCTAACATTCCTTCAGGGATTCAAGTTTTACAAAAACAGAACTTCCTGATTTACTGGTTTTATTCTGTTTGTGCTTAAAGGGACATACTGCTTACATCCTTGCTCATATTCACATGAACCTTTTAATGATTTGTAACATTCTGTTTTATTTTCAGGGTGGACTAATTACATCAGCTTTAATGAGTCTTCAAAACATGGACTGGGTGCACATGTTCTGAAAGTTATTGTGAATTCTCCCACATCCCCACGGTCATAGTCTTAAATATATTTATACACACACCTACTGATATTTGATACTTTTTGTTGAACAAGCTTTTGTCATAATTTTGGCTGGATATTTGACAACTTTTTTGGGCAGAATCATTAAAGTTCCTTTATTTTATTTTATTTTATTTTATTTTATTTTATTTATTTATTTTTAACATGCCCTATCCGGCAGTGTGGCACTCAGAATTGTCATCTGAATGTCAAGGTAAGGCCCAACAGATTTGCTTTTACAAGCAGAGCATTACGGCTTTTGCCACGATGTTCCCCTTGGTATATATATGAAACTTTATTAAAAATTGCTTTGGGTTTATTTCAAATGTAATGGACACGAAGATGAGAAAAATATTTTTAAAAAGGGAAAGGTGAAGAGAGAAAGGTGGAGGAGAAAGAAAGAAAGAGATTCTTTAGAGTTCCTTTAAATTAGTTGTTTTCTCGGCACTGACCCTGCTTTTATGCATAGCTCATACATTTTCAATAGGATTAACCTAAAACTGTTCAAACTGTCAAGTATGGTCAATGTTGAATTTATTTATATAGCACATTAAGAAACAACAACAGCCCAGGATCTGTTTTTATTGCCAGTTGATGCATTGCACAAAGTGGTTTGAGCAATGAAAAAGGAGGAGTGCTTCCACATTCTTCAGCCTTCCCTGAAATCAGCATTTGGACAGTTCAAACATGGTTCACAACTAGTGTATTCCAATAGCACACACCTAAAAACATGTTTTGGTGTGGATAAAGCAGTCTGACATAAAGCTTCTAGAACTCCTATTCCTTTGAAAATTTGACGTCTATGCTTAAAAACCAGGTTCATTCCAGGAATCCAACCAGTTTAAAGGAGCTCTAATAATTCTGCCAAGAATCAAATATCCAGCGAGAGTTTTACCATGAGCTTCACAAAGGGTACAAAAGTGCTTTGAACATTTACCCATATTAGTTGAAGTGTGCATACAGTTAATGCCTGGATTAAGGAATTAATTTATATCCTCTAGCACATTTAGGGTAAAAAGCAGTCTTTTATTTTGTTGTATAGTTCTACTGACTAAAAGTAATATTGGTGTTTTGGAGTGTACCAGCAGAGTTCTGACTTGAATTTAATAGAGAATCTATAGAGGGAGCCAAAGGTTAAGGTAATGGCAAGGAGCTCTTCCAACCTTATAGACTTGAAGCTCACCAATAAAGATAAATCATCAACATACATGGAAACATGCAAAAAGCTGTGCAGTAATTATGCAGTGGACCTCCGCCTATTCAGGGTTCAGTATTCGCAGATTTACCCATACGCAGACTTTTCTGTAGCATGGGAAGCTGAGATACCTAGGTGCAATGCTCTGTGATACACTGTTGGCTGTTGGGTCGTTTCGTTTTTTAAAGCAGCCAATCCAGGAGCACCATTTATTTTTCTTGGCGCTGATTGGATGTTCCCCCACGAGCAGAAATACGGAAGAGTGTAAATATTAGCTTCTGCAGTAGTGCTAAGATGGTTTCCACTACCATTAAAAAATCTGCACTATATGAACAAAAGCTTTGAAAGAAATGGCTGTTATGGAGCCCATTATGTGCTGCAGTTCTCTGACAGTGAGCTTTGGAGATTTTTTTTACTTCCCTTCATCATCCTGCTTACTGTGTTTGGTGGCAGGTTAAACTTGAGCCCTTGTCCACCTTTGCTTGTTAAAGTTGCTGTTGTTTGAAACTCTTCATTTATTTCTCTGACAGTAGACAAGAGCAAGGTAAAACACATCTAATTAACCTGAATCGCATGTTTATGGTGTTTTCCAGGTGAAGATGGGTTAAAAGAAGTAGGCCTTTGCATTATGTCAATTATACTCTAGGGAAACAGGAAGTTGTGGATTACCAGTTAACAATTCCAAAACACTGTGATTAATTTAAAAATGTGAAGTATGAGTTCAAAACAAATAAAGTTACATTTAATTTATATGAACTGTAAATTTGTTCAAAACAATATTTCATCACAGATCTTTTTTCTGCAGTTTCCAGTGTGAGGTTATGGCACAGCAATAAAGCATGACTTTATGGTAGAGGTTATTACAGGTCTATACCACAGGTAAAAACAATCATGCTGGGTGCTGTGCATGTTAATACTCCCCATTGCATCGCTAAGGTCTTTAGTAGTGCCTAAACATACAGCAGAGTGCAAATTATCAAGTAAAGGTTCATTAGAATAACTCCTACCCTACGTGTGAAATCCAAGTTTCCACCTCATGTTGTCACACCTCACTCCCTCACCAACACTTTTAAATTAACAAATGGTTCTGTCTTCCTCTTCCTCTGCAGAATGCCTCACTTTAACAAAGTCACACAATGAATTATAAGGAGAGACTTTACAGTGCTGATCTGAAAGTAAGGGAGAAGTGCTTAAATGTTTCTGTTTTAGTTCTGCTTAACAACAGTTAAGAGAGAAACTCTGCACATAATCCACCTGCAGCTGTCAAACGAAAAATACTCTGCAGCAACTTGCTAAAAATTAAAGACCCCATGAAACGGAAATTACAATTTATTTCATGGTAAGCAGCTCCGCATGAGGGAGAAAACTTGGGGAGATGTGGGCTGAGGGTGCACTTTATAGAAGCTGAAGTAGGTGACAGTTCAAGCCAGGAGCTGGAAAAAGTAGAAACTGACAAAAGTGGTTGAGGAGAGAGTTAGAGAGAAAGGGAGGGAGAGAGGTGGTGATGCAGAGTGATTGCTTTCCAGCAGATCTTGCAGCTAAAAAAATATGTTTTCTATGTCTACAGCTTGTTTATCTTCATACTTTTATCATTTTTGAATCAAAAGTATGCATGTCAAATAAATGCAACATCTGCATTCATTTGTCTTTTTTTTAATGTCCTGAGTATAAACTCAAGATAGCAGACACAATCTTAAATGCTGATGTGGCCACCCAAGACTGAAGATAGTGAAAATGAATGAGAAGCAGCTCCTGTTGTGTCTTTTTAAAAAGGTTTAAATGAATCCCAAGGGGACGTGAAATACATTTGAACATAAACTCTGCAGAAATGAACTGACAGGATTGAGCGTTTTTATAATATGTGTTTGTTCAAGGATGCAAAGGTTAAAACCTTTTTCTTTTGCATCTTTTATTACTGTCTGGACTATTATTGTTTAGTTTGAAGATCCATATACTAACACCTCTTCGCCTCTCCTGTGATATTTTTCTTATTAGTTTTAAAGATTTGCGTTAGTCTATAAAGTTTAGCATTGATGGGCAAACACAGCCCTTTATTGCCTGAGTAACTCGGCTTATTCTGTGCCATGATTAGAAACGTTTAACAGAGGAAGAAAGTGTTGAGGAGGCAACGGTTGGTAATGCCCTGCCAACTACTGTTGTATATAGACAAAAAAAGAGGTCTAAATTCAAGTTGACTCTTCTGTTTCTATGTTTAACTCCTTCTGTAGCAATAATTGGAGAAACAAGTTCTCGGTGTACCCTTTCCCCTGACAATCTGCACAAAGAACTCCCAGATGCAGACTGCCCTTCCTTCAGCCATCTCATTGTGCATTCTAAGGATTGTTGCTCATGAATTTTTATGAAGTCCTCTGAAGTAGTGTGCAAAGTTCAGCCGCTGAATTAGACAATGGTGTTTTCCACTAATCTTCTTATTAAAGAAGAGCATAAACTGAGGGACACCATTACTGAAAGACAAGAATGTAACCTTTAAATAGAGGTGGGCTTCAAATTCAGAGCTCTGAAAAGTGACAGGACTGTGAGTTCTTGACAAACCAGATGAAGAGTCAACACAAAGCGCATTTCAGATCAAATCGGTTTTCTCTAAAGCCTTTGTGATCCAGTAGAAAGAAGAACTACAACAAACAGTAGATTATAATAAATGTTCTGTCCAAAACTTGTTGCTTTTAATCACAAGTTCTTAAGAGTATATGCCCAGTCTTTTTCCTATAGGGATAAGGACTGGAGAAAAACTTACTCCTTTCTAAGTGTTTATGACCAAATGTAGAAGATGTCCATTGTCCAAAAGACAAAAAATCAGCTAAAGTTGTGTGAGATTGCGAGAAACTGCACAAACTTCTGTTGAGACATGGAGGTGAAGATCAGGTGTTTCTGGTGGACATTCTACATTAGTTTGCTGGTAAATGCTCATGGAGCATTTAGCTCATGGAGAAAATCTCTGCTGAATCTTGCAAAATATTTGCAAGACCTACAACTGGTTCTGGCCAATGCAGCCAAAAATCTTGCAAAACTTTACAAAAAACTTCCACTGATAGAGATTACTTGTCTTCGGTTTATTGAGGACAAGGCCACATATTTCTGGTGGAGATTCTCCATGTGGTTTGTTGCTTGGAGCTGTTGTAAACAGTTGTGGTATCTTGCAAAATCTTTCCAGGTTCTCAAAAAAAGTAACCTGAGATCTTGCAAAGCTTTTGTGGATTTACACAAAAGTAATCTGAGATGTCATAGAATTATTTCAAGATCTCCCAAAAGTAACTTGGGATCTCAAAAACCTTTGTGAAATCTAAGAAAGAAATTATGGATCTCACACACAGAAATGCTGCTGAAGTGCTTCCTATGTGTTTTTTTTCTTCAGTTTCTCCCGCTGCGTTCAGTAAAAATCCAATCTGAGAAGTTGAATATTTTTGCATCTTGTTGCTTTGTTCATTTTGGAATGTATGGGTGCATTCATACTTTGTGTGAAAGCATTAATATACATTAATCTATTAATATCTGTGTTATATAAGCCATGATGCAGCTTTGTTCTCTTTAATTGACATAATTCGGACCACACTAGCATATAAAATGAACATGGAGCTTTGAATCAGCGAAGAGCTTGTAATGTAATAAGCAGTCGCTTCTAAATGGAGCCCTGACTCCATTTAAAAGAGGGCAGAAAATATGTGTGCACTCTTGCTTAAGGCTTTCATCTTGCATATAAATCATTCCAGCTCAAAGTGGGTGTTTGAGCGGCACAGATTTTAGGTCTTGGGGTGCAACGCTGCATCACTGGCCAAGTCTCCATTAATGACAGAACTGTGTCTTGACAGCATGATGTAAATTAAGCCAATTCTTAATATTCTTAGAGCTGATAAATGTTGGCATGAAGGAGTTTTTGGAACCCTTATATGTGATGCTATGTTTTTTTTTCTATCCTTTCTATTTCCTGCTTTCTGTTCTGTCCAGATACCACGGCAGCTGAATCCCCTGGCTCTGTACAGGTGTGAGCAGTCAGTGCTGGATCACTGCCATGCCCACCTGTCGCCGCACCACAATGTGGGCATGGAGCCCTCCACCCGGGCGCTGGGAGGTTCGGGGCCAGCCTTGTACCACCCGGGCCTAATGGCTGCCCTCCCCTCCGAGCCTGTGCTGCCTTGCCCCCAGACTCACTCCCACCACCGGTGAGCTGTGTACACCGAGAAGCTCTGAACTCCTGTATTTGTGCAACACAGAGTCAGCGAACTGCTCAAAGGAAATAAAAGGTTGTGTGGGAGGAAACTGGGACTGGTAACGAAGCAAAGGAGACAGCTAATCTACCGCAGAGCATCCAGGATCCAGGGTAATGAAAATGAAACTATTTTTCAGCAGGAATAAAGGGGTTCAGCAGTATTGATCGGTGAGAATCTGACCTACGTAGCCCCACATGTCCTCAATTAGCAAAGGAGGCTGATGAGTAACATGGCTCCCCACGTCCTGCCGGGAGTAATAAGGATAGTATTTTAATGATTTGTTAATCTTATTAAACACATTTCCTCGACTTCTCATAATCTGGGACCCTCTCTGCTGTGCAAGTAATCAAATGATTAATGCTATAAGCGAAGATGAGTAGCAGAACAAATGAAAGAGTGTCCAAACAAAGTTTTTTCTGCTGCTCTGAAGCCTCTCTCTCTGACTGACAGTATTTTCTTTTTATTTTAAGGCAAAGAAATCAACAAAACAAGTCTGAATATAGCAGACAGTAAATGCCATATAAATTGTACAGCCTCCACTGATTTGTTGGCACTAAGTCTAATTTTTATGGTGACTTATGATGTGTGATGTTGATCCCATTCACATTAGTTTATCACAGCGGAGAAAACTATCCACCAGGAAGCTGCACTGCGACACTTAGATATTTACTTTTCATCCCTCATTTAAATCACTCTCGTGGTTAATGGTTTTTGATTTCATAATTCATTATTAAACCAATTATCTGACTGTGCGCTCATAAAGCTACATGTGTGCTTTTTACAAGATGTTGCAATATAATATGTGGTAAATAAAACTGTGGTAAATGATCGGTAACAGTGTCGTTCATCAAGATCAGTGGCTTCGACCCAAACAACTGTCTGCTGTATTTAGACAACTGCGGAGGTGGATGAAACAAAAGGAGCGCCGCGCTGGAGGCAAGACTGTTTAACAACAATATGTCTTGTTTTTGCATTAGTGACTGACCCCCAATGGTAACTCTTACTTGCTTTTCTTCTCCTGTGACTGTGTGACCGTTTTCTGATGTAATAAAGTAAACTGGACTCTCTGAGCTTCAAGACTTTTCTGTTTCTTCCAGAAAAGAAAATAACACCAAGTTATGAAGTATTTATACTTTGTACATTTTTGTCACATCACAACCACCAACATCTTAATTAGGATTTTATGATAGATCGACAGAACAGTCATGGATAATTTTGAAGTGGAAGGAAAACAATGCATGGTTTTCAACATTTTTCACAAATATAACTGTGGCATGGATTTATTTTCAGACGCGCTTTCTACAACGCTCAAGTTTTCTTGTTTTGCATTTAGCTCCATCAATTTTCCCATCAACTCCACCAGGTTCTCAGGTCCCTGCTGAAGAATAGTATCCCCGCAGCATGATATTTCCTCCACCATGTTTCATAGTGGGGATGGTGTGTTCAGGGTAATGTGCAGTGTAAGTTTTCTTCCACACAATGTTTTACATGCAGGACAAGGCGAGCAGAGCATCTTTTTTCACATGTTTTCTTTGTCTCCTATCTGTCTTGTGCCATTCTTCTTTAAAAGCCTGATTTCTGAGTGCATGACTAATGGATGCCCTGGGAAGAGATTCTCCCAACTAAGCAGTTGATCTCTGCAGCAACTCCGGAGTTACTGTGGGCCTCGTTGCTGTGTTTTCCGATTAGTGCTGTCTTTAACTGGCCTCTTACAGTGCTGCATGAGATGTTGAAGAGATGTTTTTATAACCGAATCCTATTATAAACTTCTCCACAACTTTCTCCCTGAACTGTCTGCTGTTTTCCTTGGTCTTCATGATGCTGTTTGTTGTTGTTGTCTAATGTGCTCTAACAGACCACTGAGGCCTTCACAGAACGGCTGGATTTGTACTGAGATTAAATTATGCAGATCTGGACTCTGACTGGCGACCTGTCAGCAAAGACTGCTGGAGATAGCAGCAGGGCCTCCATGACCCTGCAAGGATAAGTGGGTATGGATGGATGGGTTTGGAAAAACATGTGTTGAATTCCTTCCTCTTCACAATTATGCAATTCTTTGTGTGGGTTTATCATCTAAAATCCCAATTTATTGGGATTCAGGTTTGTATATATTCAGGTTTGTGTTTTTAATTTGACAAAATGTGGAAAAGTTTGATGGGTGTGAACATTCTTGCAAAGCACCAAGCAGCTCCATGTTCAACAAGCAGCTCCATGTTCTTCACACTTTCACAGCATCATGCACAGTAAAAATGATGGAAGTTTAATTATTATATAGTGGTGATCTTTGTCATCCCACAACTGACTGATATCTGAACTAGTATAGAAAAGATCACATGTTAAATTGGTTTGGTATCATAAACAGGTGCAGCAATCCTTGCACACAGGAGCAAATGTTTGAGTATTGGGTTCAATTGTGTCTTCATCTGTTGTTGGATTTGTATCCCCAGGTAAGTTGTTATTGGTGGACCTAAAAAATTAATCTAGAAGCAAGACAAGCTTCTGTTTTTTCACAATCTGACATCTCAGATGTCAAAAGCATATGTAATATTTTAATAGAATAAGTGAAA
Organism: Anableps anableps; assembly: GCA_014839685.1. Classification (NCBI taxonomy): domain Eukaryota; kingdom Metazoa; phylum Chordata; class Actinopteri; order Cyprinodontiformes; family Anablepidae; genus Anableps; species Anableps anableps. The sequence goes on along the minus strand of CM026066.1, from coordinate 10,490,916 downwards.
CAATGTAGACCATGTGAACACCAGTACATCAGTGGTGTAGAATCTTCATGTATATAAATAGGGAAGTGTGTGAGTGATGCCTTGTGAAATAACGATCAAACAAAATGAACAAAAACAAAAACACAGAACTGCCTGCTGTGTGGGAGGCAACAAAAGCAGTTTGATATGCCAGGAACAGTCATGTTTTAAGTAAACTGAGAATACAGCAGCCTCAGCTATTATCAGGGCTGCTGGTAAACCTCTTTTAAAATAATTTCATTTTTGCTGCAGTAGCATAACCTTACACCGATTTTTTTTTTTTTTTTTTTTTTTTTTTTTTTTTTTTTTATAATTACTTATTTGTTTAAATCCTATCTTTAATTTCAATGCATTCAGAAATTATTTCTTTAAACAAAATTTTACTGGCCACAATTATTGGCATTCTTATCATTTCCTTTATAACAAATGTAATGGCTAAATGTTTAACTTGTGTTTCAGCTGTTTAAATTGTACAAAGTGTCTGACCACTTTTAACTGGAAATCCATTACTTCCTGTTTCCCTGGGCTAAATTGTGACATGTAGCAGGTCCATTTTGCGTAGAGAGGAGAAAGCATAAAAAGAAGGAATGTGCATTGATCTTCCTAAGTCAGGAAATGGTGACCAGAACATAGCTGCTCACCTAAACCTGCCCATGTATACAATTAAAGCAATAACTGAAATGATTAAAATAACCTAAGTTTGACAAACAAGGCTGGATGAGGTCCTAAATTTATGTTACTTCTGCACTCCAGAAAATCTGGATTCAGCAGCAGGGATATCAATGATTGTGACAACTTTGATTATGATTGAAAAAAATATTTCTTTATGTGCAGTTTTACCCCCACTTACCTAAAGCGTTAATGGTTGGTTTTTGTAAAATTTTAAAGGGAGATCTTGTCACTGCAATAAAAAATAAATGTAATTTTCTTAGGCTTTTTACATGTTTACCAAAGATACCAAGAACTGTAGAGGGCACTGCTTTGGGTGTAGTTCCCAGTAAGCACACATAAAGAAAAAAAACCCACTGATTAGAGGACATGTAGACAGGTCCGGATTTAGGAGGGTAAGGGGCCCAGGGCTAGGGCCAGTTTTACAGCCCTATCCAAAACATTTTAAAAAATAATAATTTTAATCATGCAAATTAAGGTACATTAATAGGTAGGCCTACACATCAGCAAGTTTAAAACATCCCAAGTAAGATGGCTTCATGTTGGTCCCAAAAGGATGTATATAATTTCAGAATTTTTAAATATTTGAGTATTTTATACATCAATGAAAATGTAACAATAATAAAACAACACACTTCACATGAGCCTATGAGTTTTCTATAAGGCACAATGTAAAACATGCATTAATTTCAAAAACATTCTGGTCTTTGGGGCCCTACAAAACTTGTGGCCCTGGGCTACTGCCCCTTTAAGCCCTTTCTAAAGTCTGGCCCAGCATGTAGGAGTCATCACAGTGACTACAGCGTTGGTTGTTATAGTTACATTTTTTTATCCAGCATTAATCAGTCCGTTTACAAAAGATGAAAATGTCAAACATAACATCACCAAAGATCTGGATTGTCAGCCACCTCAGAGGGCTTAGACTGATGTGAGTGAGGGGCAGATCAAGCTAAATTAACTTTGTGGGGTATAATAACAGATAGTCATACCTTTTGTTAGATCTACCACCAACATTTTGAACTGCACTTATGCCAACATACAGCTGAAGGTTGTAACACATATAAACTGATTCCTCTGTAAATGTTTGTCACTGTACATTTTTCCACATTCATAGTTATCCCAAATGTCCTTCTGTCTTGGTGAGAGATAGGGCAAGCACTTTAAAATTCCACCTTAGTCTTAGAAAGTGACTGCCTTTGTACTTCTACTTGTTAAAAAGCTAAATATGTTGAAACCGTGGCTCAATATGCCAAGGAACAGGAAACTTAGTGGTGCATTTAAAGTAAACCATGTAAAATTCATAAATCCTGATCACTTTTTGCATAACATCCTCCAAAAATTCATGATTCATTAAAGCCAGGCCTATAGAATTTATGCTCAAATGGACTAGAAGAGCTTTGATTATTCTATTATTGAAACATATACTTTTCAAAACCCATTTTTGAAGTTTGAAGTCATTGTACATAAAATCACCTTTTTTGATTCTCCAGAGACATTAAGTGGCTTAAATAGGCTATTCTCAGAAAAAAAAAATGAAATACTAGGATATATTTTACAGTGCAATAAGATTATCCCACTCTTAAGTCATTATTAATTTACTTCCACAGATCTTTACCATCTTATAATCATAAAAACAGGGTTTCGATCAACCATTTTACAGGGATTTTGAAGGTGAAAGAACTTCGTTTCAATTAGAAAAGACATCGCTTGTTTAAAAAAAACAGTAAAAAAAAAAAAAGTCGATGGCACAAATATTGGTGCCCCTGCTGTTTGAATACTTTTACCACCACCAGTTGCCAATCAAAGCTCTTCATCTTCACAAGGAGGGCGGAAACAGAGTGAATGATCTAGAGAGATTGTGCAAAGACAAGTGGTCACAAATCACTGAGTATTGGGTTCTCTCTGGTACTCTCACTTCTTGAGCTCAGCCCACAGGTTTTCTACAGGATTCATGTCTTAGGACTGACATGGCAATGGAAGATGGGGGATTTTCGAGACCCAAAAGCATCCCATTTTCAGTTAACTGGAATAGTACAACAGATTTTTATGTACAATATTCTCTCCTTTTCAAAAAGTTAATGATAAGCAAATAAGGCTCCCATGACCTTTAGGAAGAAAAGTCCGCAGAATCACAGTTCCTACACTGTAGACATGATGTGTTTTTCCGTATTTTTATCTTTTGATTCACACCAAATCCACCTGAAATGTGTACCCAGAAAATTGCAAACTCAACATCTTGATACCAATGAATGGTTGCCATGGAGATTTGGCATTTTATGGTCACTCCATGTTGCTGTTCTCTAACAGTAAAGATTGGAAAATTTTGTTTTACTTCCCTTACCATCCTATTCAATGTGCATGGATGTAAAAGCAACATGGCTCCTTGTTCAGACTTGTCACACTTGTAATTGTTTCAAACAGAAACGGACAGATATATGTTACTAATTATGAAGGAAATTCTTACCGCTGATCAACTTAAAAGAAAATAAAACATATAGTTAAGCCCAAAATTATTCGTACCCCTGGCAGATCAAGTTTTTGGTAGAAAACGAGACAGACACCTCTGAACATAGAATAAAATTATGTAAAATGAGTATTTGAGCTGTAAAAAAATATATATTTTTATCTATATTTTAGTGAAAAAATAAATGTTGAAAGTCATCAAACCGCTTCTCAATAATATAAAAAAAAGTCTTTGTTAGCATTACAGTAATCATACCACTCTTGTAATTGTTGACCAGATTTCTGCCTTTCTAGTGGTATTGTGATGATTCATCTTTTGCAATCTGGTCAAAGTCTTTGAGGATGGAAGTCTTCTTTTCCATCACCCTAATTTTTGGCTCCTTCCGCAGATTCTCTATCAAGTTAAAGTCAGGACTCTGGTGGGTCAGTCCAAATGTTAACATTACCTCCAATCAGAAGAAACATTTTGGTTAAATTATCTTAAATCTAAATCAGCCATGGATATGAATGTAAAAAAGAAAGAAAAAAATTATTTTGTAATATTTACTATAATTACATGATTGGTATCAATAAAAAAAGGTTCGATTTCTGTAAAAATATTCTGTGTGAGACTTTGTTACTGCAGTACTAGATTATTTATGTTACAACTTTTTCCACTTTTTTACCAAGAGTGTCAATAACTGTGGCCAGCACTGTATTACATCATGCCCAACACTACAAGCTTTGCTCCTCTAATTTCTTCCTTCTCTGGTTCATTAGCTGCAACTGTAGCTACCAGAGTTATTTTTGAGACTTTAACTTTCATTGTCTTTTACCAGGTTATAGCCAATACATTCATCTTTAGGATGTTTCCCCTTTGTGTTTTCAGCTGACTCAACCAGTTCATGGATCAGGCATTACGTTTTCCTCTCTTAATTAGCTCATTTTCAGGGGATAAGCCCTGCAGAAAGGATAAACCTCTTTTGTGTGCTTTTGTCTGAAATCAAGAATGCAAAACCCACAAGTAGTAACTCAGATGCATCACAAACCTGCACAAAAACTGCAAGCTTGAGAAGCAACAAAAAGAAATAAGAAATGTGGTCTGAAATATCCAGATGGTCAGTTGCTTGTTTCTGAATGACTTATCTCAGTGTGATAATCAACATTTATGTGTCTAGAGAATTATGCTGTGCATTTTGCTTCACAAAACTGTTTATCCTTCTGAAACGTTCCCACCTTTTTGTTACACAGCATCCACAATCAATGTATTTTAAATATAATAAACACAAAATGGTACTACTTAACTGTGAAGTGGAGGGAAAATTACACATTTTCAACATTTTTTGCAAATAAAAACCTACAAACTGTGGGGGGCATAATTAGCCCTTTTTACTCTGATACCCCTAAATCATACAGGTCAAGAATAAAGATACAAGTAAGTTTAAAGCAGGATTAGGTTATAAAACAATATTTGAAGCTTTAAATATCTCACAGAACACTGTTCAATCCGTCCTCTAAAGAAGGAAAAATATCACACAACCTCAAGGTTTATGCTCACTCTGGAGGAGCTGCAGACATCAACACTTCAGGTTGGAAAATATGTCAACAGAACTCAAATTAGTTGTGCACTTGTGTACACAAATCTACCCTTTATGTGAGGGTGACAAGAAGGAAAGCAATGTGAAAGAAAACAAAAAAAATTTATGTGCAGTTTGACATAAATCATGTTGGGGAAACTGCAAACATGTGGAAGTAGGTTCTGATGATTCCAAAATTGAACCTTTTGGCCTAAATCTAGAATGCTCGTAGTTGATGGGAAGATGGATGAGTGTATCACTGATGCCTATCTCACACATTATTACGAATATACCATGGATGAAAATGTTATATAAAACCCCATTCATATGAAGCATTGTTTAACTACACTTGCTCTCCTGTGAGCCAAAATTGGAAGTTTCCTCCATATCAGATGTTTAATAAATGCTCTGCCATGTGTTCCACTTTAAAAAGAAAAATAGGTTGCACACAAGATAAATCTGCTAATGACAACACGTTCTGACACATGACAGATTCACGCTTCAGGATTTGCTGCTCCATAGCAGCACACATAAAACAGTTTAACGACACTTATAGATTGTACAGAGCACTCACCTCAAGTGCTCAGAAAAGCATTCAAGAAATCAGAACAACATTGTGACAGAAAGAGATTCAATCTTGAGGTTTTCACATGGGTTTACTCTAAAAGGCTGATGAGTCATGTTTTTTTTTGTTTTTTTTTCCAATTAATGCCGTCTTCTGAAAGTATTCTTTCTTTCAAATTTACCCACAAACTTGGAAAATGATCACCCACATTTTGTTTTCAAATTTGAGCAAGTGACTCATACAAACTCAAGTACATGTTTTTTCTTGCACTCTGGAGGCTGTTGATAGATGATTTTAACAGGTCATGGAAGCACTTTTGGGAAGCAGGAAAACATTTGCAATGTAGCACCCAATTAACATTTATTCAACCAATTAAATGTGATAAAAAACAGCAACACTGAAATGAATTTTGTGCATGCCAGTGGCTTAATAAGAAAAATGTTTATATCTGCAGTGCACCGGAGCCACATACTTACGGCTTCTTTCCAGAGGCTGAGTGACTGTTATTCATATCCTATTCTGTCACAAGCTTAATTTGCAGAAATGAAAAGTGTCGAGGTAATGGTAACAGATGCTTCTTGGTTTGTTATTCACTTGACATTTTATTTATTTGGACAACATATTGGTCTGTCTCACAGTGTGCTGGCATTTTCTTGGAAAGCTGAGCCAAGTCATTTTCCTTCTCCACAGAGCTGTCAAAGGAAGCTAGACAATGCAACACTTCACCGTACGTTGGTTCAAAACCATCTCATCCCTCATCCAGTTGCATCGATTTCACATGGAGATCTTACTCCTGAGGGATACAGAGCTCTCTGTCTCGCCTTCAGATAATGATTGATAATTGTGTTTAGGAAAATGATCTGAATCCATTTGGTCCAGATGTTTTTGCTCTTCACATCTTTAAACTCATGTTTTCCCTCCAGATGCAGAGTAAGTTTATTAAAAAAAAAAAAAAAAGCAATTGTGGAGAAGCTAAACCGGGAAACTCTGAACAGATGTATGGTTCATCTCAAATTTGCAAGGTGGAAAGCTGAACATGGTCTGTTCATTCATGTAGAAAACTGATGCTTTGTCTCACTGCTGAGTCTGTGGTGTTTTTGAAGTATTTTACTTTAAGGTCAAACTGAACTTTCTGTTCCTCCTCGTACATGCGCTTGCCGGCCTGTCATTTTAAAGTTGTGTTGCAAGCTGCTGGCGGGCAGGGCAGCTGTGAAGGCTCTTGATTTCCCCGGGGACTTCCACAGCAGCTATGCCCACACTTTGAGATTACCTTTACCATCTCACAAGCCCACTACGACACTGGTGCTGCTTGTTGATTATATGACTGCCTCTCAAATCACAAGGCAATAGACTGTGATCCTGATCAGTTTCAGGGTCAGAAGTATGATAACTCTTTAAAACTTTCACTTTTTACTGACCAGTTCTCACTTCCAACAACAGCAGGATTCAGACACAATTCAATATGAATTTATATGTTTATTTATCAGAGCAAATTATTTTTCTGGTTAGTCACTAAAACAGTGTGAGGACTAAGCTATTGTCCAACAGCTTAACAATCCCATGCAGTGGTAATGGGAAACAGTGACACAATCTGACATATTCCAGTCAGTGAAGCACGTGACACCAACCCGAATAAAGGCGATCCAGCGCCAGTCTCCTACAAAAATCCCTGCTACATCTGTCCATTTAAAATGCCTTGTATGTTGTTCACCTGTACATGGACTTGTATTCAAAGTATTCAAATCCTTAAAATGTTTCCAAGAAACTGAAGGTGTGAATTACTGCCACCAACTGGTATGGAGTGTGGTTCTTCATTTTCTAACATCTAGATTTTATAAATTATAATTCTAGCATATAAATTAGATCTTTTTAAAAACTTTACAATAATTTCTATCTGCTTGCTCTCTAAGTTCTTTTGTAAAATGTCTATTATACTAAATGCCTCTTTAATCCTTTCAAATTCTCTCATCATAAATCTTCTCTCTTGCTCTTATTTCTGACTTTCCAAAATAATGTGTTTTATTGGTTCATCCTCCCCACAGTTGTCACATTTTCCTGTATTATGATCCTTCTTGTTAGGTTGAGCATTTACCTTTCACATGCAACACTGATTACTGATTTGAGATACCTGAGCAATTGGCAAGGCCTTCAGTTATTTGAACCCTTCCTGCCAACTAACTTGCGTCTCTTCCACAGGTATGTGGCTGCCTTTTGCTTCCTAGATTATTTTTGATTGCCCATTTCAACACTTCCGCATACACTTCCACTTATGCACACCAGGCACCACGGATCTCACTAACTTTCACACACACATTACACTTTGATTTTAACCTTAGTTTGTATTGAATAAATTTATACTTCAGAAAGCTCTTAGACATGGTATGTCTCCCTTTTTGAGCCAGGTCATAACGTTTGCATTTGTATTCAGCCCCACTGCGTCAAAGCTTTCTAGAACCACCTTTCACTGCAATTATAGCTGCTAGTATTTTGGGCTTTGCTCCTACTGAAAGTTACTCAATGCAAAATAACTCAAGTTCAGATAGATTGAATGACAAGCATCTATGAGTATCCATTTTCAAGTATGGGCATTATTTCTTATTGGGATTTGGATTTGGATTTTGACTGGGCTATTTAAAAGTATAGATATACCAGGGTTGCAGACGCAACCTGCAGCTCCAGAGCCGGAATTGGCTCTGTGGATCTTCCGCAATGACGCTGCATAGCTTTGACTGAGATGATAAACACCAAACATATGTTTTCAAACAGATGCAATAACAACATTCAGGTTTTGCATTTGCTCAAACGTGCTATTTTGTTTTCTTATTAAGTTGCAAACTGTGGGGGATTTTTTTTACACCATTTTCCACAAATATCAATATGCCGTGGAATAAAAATGTACCCATCCTCTTTTTGCAAACATCTTATGTTTTTGTTAATATTAAAACCTAAAATAGAAATAAAATGTTGGCTCTTTAAAAATTACAACACATTTCCAACAGTAGATATTCATCAAAAAATGAGAAGTTGTCTTTTTTTTCAAAATGTCATGTAACATTTGTGGCTCTAAAACAAGGTTTTTTTTGGCTGCAGTGCGGGTAAAAATGCCACTTTGAACTGTAAAGGTTGCAGATTGCAGCTCTGACTGTTTGTCTGGAAGGTGAACCTCTGCCCCAGCCCCAAGTGTTTTACTTTGATTGCTCTGTATTTAGCTCCATCCATCTTTCCATCAGTTCTTATCAGCTTCCCAGTACCTACTGAAGAAATGCATCCCCACAGTCTGACAACATCACCACCATGTTTCAAAGAAGATCCATTTTGTTCTCAGCTGTCAAAACAGCTGGCTTTAACATGTTTCCTCTGCATGGCTTTTCACATATCTGCAAACAAGACTTCTCATGACTGACTTTCAACAATGGCTCTTTTTTTGCCACTTTTTCATAAAGGTCAGGTTTGTGATATGTACAACTAGCAGTTGTCCTTCAATAGCTTCTTGTCACCTGGGCTGCATATCAATGCTGCTCTTCCAGCGTTACCAGCAACCTCTGATTATTGCACTCCCTGCTTGGACTGTCAGTGAAGATGAACAATAGTGTCTGTGTAGGTTTGCAACTATGACACACTTTTCATTTTAGAAAGGATGTTTTGAGCAATGCTCCATGAAATGCTGAAAGGTCTCAATGTTGTTTTATAACCCAACTCCTCTTGAAACATCTCCAGACTTTCTTCCTGACCTGTCTGCTGTGTTCCTTGGTCTTCACAATATTATTTGTTCACTAATGTTCATCAGTGTCCTCCAATAAATCTTTACAGAACATACTGAAATTAAATTACTCAGAGGTGCACTCTTTTTCCTACTTGGGTGACTTTTAATTGATGGAATTTTATTTAGGAGTATCAGAGTTAAGGTGAGTGAATTCAAATACAAATACAAATACATGGCACAGTTTTTAAAGTTTTATGTGTAAAATACATTTGAAATGTCTTATTTTTGTTTTCCATGTATGTGTTTTTTGCGTTGATCTTTTTGCATAATACCTAAAATCTCTATAAAATGCATCAATGGTTGTATTTGTATGAATACTAATGCATTGCATGTATGAACATATATTGTTATATTACAATTTCATTGTTTCTGAATGGTTTTTGGCCCAGTAGTACAAGAAAGACAAAAAACCTCAAAGAGTTTTTTAATATATACATAAATCATATCTGATTTAATCCAGATGTTCAAATTGGTTAGCAGGAGGAAGAGGAAACAAGTGAAATGATGTTATCCTTCTCGTGAAGCTGGCGGCCTGAGTCATCTGAGAGACATCTCTGGTGGAAAGGAGAGAAGACTGGGAGGAAATGCAGCCAAGACTGCTCAGACAATAAAAAGATTTGGATGTGCCACTTCCTAACAGAGACTTCCAAGTCAGACAGCCTTTCTGAAAGGATTATGTAACTGTGGCAAGCAGTTTTAGAAATAAAACAGAACCTTTTGCTGTTTTGTCAACTCTTAAATTGAAGTGAAAGTTTGTAACACGCTGGCAAACGTGCTTTTGAAATGCAGTATTTAAAAAATGTTCAGTATATAGTGTTGTGAAAAAGTATTTTTACCCCTCATAGACTTCTTCTGCTTTTGCCCATTTGTCATAGGAGCCCATTTGCCCATTTGATCATCTAACAAATTTCAGTACCAAAACTAGATAACCTGTGGCATCACAAAATACAGTTTCAAAATTAGAATTTGGAAACTATTCAATCAAGAATTAACTAAGATTAATCACATTTTTAAGAGAGTGTAGTTCAATTAAACCAGGCTTGATTGGTGCCAGACAGGTAGAACCAAGAAATCCCTTAATCAGAACCTGTCTGCCAACATGAAGCAGGCTAAAAGCTCTCAAAAAGGGGGTAAACTGCATATTGTATTTACTCAGGTTATGATTGTCTGGTTGTAAAATCTGTTTGATGATCTGAAACATGCAATATAGACAACATAGCAAAAGCAGAAAAATTTCTAAAGGGGGAAATTCTGTTTTATAGTATTCTAAAATGGATCCCTGTTGGATGAATCATAAAAAAAGACAGAACAGTCTTTTTCATCTCAGGGAAACTCAACATACATGTAAAGATTATCTGTGGTAGAAAGAAAAGAAAAACTCAGCTTTAAACCAATTCTGTAGTTTTAACAAAACTAAGGTTTTGCTGCCCAGCCTAAATTTTTTTTTTTTTTTAATCCAATCCATTGCCTGAGGTCACCCTTGTATGGAGAGATGAGAAACAAAATCCCAGGAAAAAATTGTTTTTCTTCACTCAAAATAATAAAAATAATAAGCAATTCCCACAAGAATGTTGTTCTTACAGGATGAAGGTTTAATATCTAAATCCAATATGAGGCACAGGCTTCTCCTTGATTCCACAGATTTCCTGTACTGTACTGAACAGAGCTTTAACAAACCCAGCTGGGAAAAGACTCTTTGGCGTCCTAAAGACAGGGCTGATGAAGGCTGATGCTGGTTTAAAAGCATGCACATTTGGTGGAAGCGGTGATTAAACTGCTTGGATTAAATGCAGTTAAACACTGAAGTTAGATTTAAAATCTCAAACTGGTGCCACAGCTGTTTCAGCTACGGAAAGCTGGGATAATTGGTCACTTGATTTCACTGATATACAGGATCACTCCTGCTCACTGCTGCACTTAAAATAAACAAATAAATAAATAAAAACATCAACTGTACTAAAAACATACATTATCTTGCATTAGATGCATGGCATTAAAGGCTAAATGCAGCTCATTTTACAAGATATATGCTATATTTGAAAGCTTATAAATGTAGAAAATCCACTTTTGCATTTAGCTAAGAGGCAGTTTGGGTGAAATATTTTTTAAAGATTTTCTCTGGAACACATTTTTTAATGATGACGTTAATGGTGGCTCAAAGATAGAAAAAGTAGGTCTTCAGTTACTGAGTAACCTTTCAAAAAGGTTACTCAGTAACTGAAGACCTACCAGTAAAGTAAGAAGAGGCAGCTATAGATCTTACGTCCAAAATTTAAAGCTGCCCTGGTGTTTGTGAGAGTTGTCAGTGTGCTTAAAGTTTCACGCAGAGTTCAAAGGGCTTCACAAAAGTAATCCTAGACATTAAATGAATGCCTTTCATCACACTACAATCTCAAATTTAAATAAATAGTGTTGTGATCTTGTATGATAAACCAACATAAATTAATGTATGACTAGGAAGTTAAAGAAAAAGGACTCATAGTTTTCAAAAGTTCTTTACAAAAAAACTCTGAAAAGTGAGGTGTGCATTTGTATTCAGCCCCCCCGAGTTAATATTTATAGAGCTGCTCACCAAGTCTTTTGGGGTGTGTCTCTAATACATATGTGTATCTAGAAAGTGGAAATTTTGCCCACTCTTCTTTGCAAAATAGTCCAATCTCAGTCAGGTTGGATGTCCCTGAACACTGACTTAAGTCTTGTCACAGAGTTTCATTTGGATATATGCCTGGACATTTACCTGGACATTCTAACACAAGAACATGCTTTGATCTGAGGCATCTCCTTGTTGGTCTGCAAAATACAGCAAAGCCTCTACGAGCTGACATTCAGCCTATTCAGCCAGATGTATTTGGCATATTCTAACACATAAACGACACCAGAGAGTGTCTTTTTATAGCTTGTTAATGTAGCTTGCAAAGTGAATCTCCACCCCGGTTTCAAGCCTTGTGTCCCTGCTATTAACACAGTAGCTCTTCACATCGTCACTGAGCTCTGTGGAGGCATGCTAATGTTGAAATTCATCTGATTCACTTGTGTTGAATCAGTGAAACCCTTTAAACATGCAGGACCCTGGCTCTTGAGGATGGACTTTGGATTCTGGCTGAAGAAAAGCATAGATGGAACATGTGCAAATGTATGTGTGTTTACATGCATTTCCTGTTCTATCTATATCTATCTATCTATCTATCTATCTATCTATCTATCTATCTATCTATCTATCTATCTATCTATCTATCTATCTATCTATCTATCTATCTATCTATCTATCTATATCATTTGTGGGAGGAAAGTAACAAAACATGAAACAGATCAAGGGTTTTCAGTTTTTGAGGCACTAAATAAAACTTGAAACCTGAAACAATTTCTTATAGTTCTGCATAGTACGGAGCAAAGCCAAATAACTGACTTTGTCCCTGTGGAAAAATCTGAAAAGGAAACATCAGTAATGTCAGTTTTAACTAGATACAGTATAAAGCCAGGCACATTTACGTTTTTATTTATTTTTCGATGGTGCAGTCGCCAAGAAACACAAAAAAAGTTGTCACAGCCTGCGAGCTGGATTGTTACTCCCGTCAGAAACTGCTTCTTTGTACTTTCACCCTTTATGACACTGCCAACTGCATTGTCGTGTTTAATCTGACTCACACACTGTACTAAGGTTTAGTTGGTGCTTCATTAGTCTGACTTTCAGACCTATATTGTTCCTAAATCTGTTCCATTTCTGGCTGCTCTCCAGTACGTTGTAATTATGCCGGTCAACATCAGCCGCTCAGGGCACAGATTGGTATTTGTATGAAGGAAAAAGGTTGCTAGGCAATCCTCCGAGATCTAAGGAAAGGTCTGTATGAGATGTGGCAAAGACAGAGGGCTGGCAGTTGCCGGGTAAATTACAAGTAGACAATCAAAGTCATATCACACTGAGCTTGGGTGCAGAACGAGAGTAGCAAGCCGATCCCCTCCCGTCCACAACATGCCGCAGGCAGACGCCTGAAGTCATCAGCAACATGAACAATTAAGTGCACTTCATAAATTAGTGTGTGTGGGTGATAATTTTGTTTAGAAACGAGGAGGAAAAGCTTAAGGGTTATCATGCCATTTTCAAGATATTACATGCTCATGTTCATGAGTGACACAGTCAGAAAAGCTCTAGATGTAGCTTTGAGCAAACTGCTTTGATTTCATGTGGGACAAATAAAGGAGGTGGCATAAATAGGTTCACACTCTGTGGAGATGAAGTGATCTCCCTCACCCCCCCCATCTCATAAGCATTTGAAAAGAAAAAAATCCCACCAAGAATAAATAATGGGCTGTTGGTGAAAAGCCTTACACCCCGATAGGTTCACCTGGTGACAGGGCACCAAGGGGCATCTCGATTTTAGATGTATTTCATCTTAATACACAGGTGTGGCTGTACGCCCTGTGGAGTGTGCGGGGATTTATGGCTGGGAAGACTGTAGCTGTCATGTCCCTGCAGCAGCACCAACCACCACTGCTCAGCATCTCTGCCAAGGCGCAGTTTACTCTGCCAGCATCAGTCTTGCATCCCAATGAGCTGCATGCAGGAAATGGCTAATGTTACAGCCTGCTCGCCATGTATCCTGGGATATGAGCTCAATTAACTTAACATAAGCACTGTCATTTGGGATGAAAACGGATACAACCTTATACTAGGCATACGCCATAATTACATTTTGAGTGCCAAGAAAAGCTGTATGGATTCGATATGATTGATAACTTTGATATTGAAATTCTTTGTTTCGCACCTCCCCTGTTTTACTTGTAATCCATCTTATAGTGTTTGTACATACAGGCTAGGGCATTCAGAGTGATCTCAGGAGCACAGAAGAAAACCAGAGGATGCTTCATCAATTTTAGAGCGCCTCGCTGATTTACATCTCTCCAGCAGAAGGCAATTCATGGCTTGTGGAATTCAGCATTTTCCTCCTATTTTTCCACATGACTGGGCATCTATCATAGCAGATCCAATCACCAACTTGAACTGGATGCAAGGATTTATTTTGATCATATTTAATTATTGAGGTTGTACCAGTTTGACTTTATTGTAAGCGGAACCCTTCACAGGAAATGTAAGGTCTGCTATTGTGGATTTGGCAGGATGTCTTCACCTTAAAACCCATTTGTAACTGGCAGGATTTTCCTCTCAACGTATTTCTGCGTATTTCTTCAGACTGGACTCAAACACCTCGCAGGAAAGAAATCCATTAAAGGGTCTCTGAGGACACCATCATTTTATCCCAGCCTGCTTAATCCTTTGAAATTACATCCATTTTTAAGATCATTGTGTATTTACAAAGGGGCAATAGCACATTTTCTAAGCCTTCGAGGAAAGAATAAACTGTCAAATATGGAAAATGTATTATGTTTTTCAAAATTCAAGTTGTCACACATACCCGCTGACCCACTTATTGGATACAGCTTACAAGTACAAGTTTGGACTCCCTATTGCCTTCAGAACTGCGTTAATTATTCATGGCTTAGATTTTACCAAGGTGTCAGAAACATTCGTCAGAGATTTTGGTCTATACTGATGTGACAACATCACACAGTTACTGCTGATTTGTTGGCTGCACATCTATAATGCAAATCTTCCATCCCATTAAGTACCAAAGTTGATCTGCTGGTTTGAGATCTGGTGGCTGTGGAGGCCTTTGGAGTATAGTGAACTCCAGAATGAGATGATTTTAGCTTTGTGACATGGTGTGTCATCTGGCATGAAGAAGCCATCAGAGGCTGTGGTCGTATTCCACATATTTCCACATATTACATTGGTAGCAGAGTTTTCATTTGAGCTGCTTTTGCCTTTCAATCATTCAAACCTGTCTCCCCATTTTCTTCTAACCTCTGATATAAACAAGGCAATTTGGTCTACACAACTACCACTGACTGGACAGTGGTATCTCATAAAGCGGCATATTAGGGTAAAGATATAGTTGTTTCATGAAAATCTTATTTAAAAATTATATTTTCATCCCAAAATTGCTATTAATGAGTATACTAACATAAATATCTTATTAATCGGGTACATTTTTCACCATTTTCCATTTTATTAAACTGATTAAATAATCTAAAATGAATCCCCCATTTCTAGTTTATTACCATGTTTCAGAATTACTCAGAAAAACTTTGATATAAAAAGGCTTGTAAACCAGCAGCTGTTGGTGAAATTATTTTTTAATTTCTAGGAAATGTGTCATAACATCCATTGCTTATTAAATCTACAGCAGTCTTCCAGGAACACAACTACTTCTGTGTTGACAGAACAACTAAAACAGAATCTCTTTAATAACGGCTAACTTACCGTTTCTTAAAGAGATTCTGTCATAGTTGTTTTCTCATCTGTCTTTTTAGAGCCTTTAGATGCTGTAGCATGTTTGTTGCTTCTAAAGCCCCGGGGCATCGTGTATGCTGCAATGAACTGATTTATTAAATTGTTTGCTTCACAGCAGCCACAAATATCCCCCTGTAATACACGGGAACAGGAGACTGTTGATGGTACATCAGTGCCACACAATGACAAATCGCTTCAAAAGCCGCCAAGTAAGAGAGGTCTCACACATCTGGCACAGGAACTCCTTTGTTCTCTACACCTGTAGGTACAGTTGCGGTCAGAAGTTCATAATCACCCGTTATGGGCATAAATGCCATTACAATATGGGAGTTTTAATGATTTATGACTGGTGCATTTTACATCATGGAATAATAACACTTAACTTCCTACTTCAATGATTTTAAAAACAACAGCTAGGTGCACAAGTTTCATTTATTGTGGATTTTCTCTAATCTACATTATGTCACATATAGACATAGATCCCCATTATTTGTTCAAATGTCAGCTTTCAAGGTACAACTTGACAATACTTTTTTTGTGGTTATCAAAAAAGCTTCCATCACAATCGTGATTGGATATTTGATCACTCTTCTTAATTGAATTGGTGGAGTTTATTTGAACAGATCCTTTTCCAGTCACTTAAGCAGCTTTTAAATACAGTTCATACATTTTCAGCAGTGTTGAGATTAATGTCATTCCAGATGTCATTATATCCCTGTTTCCTGTGTTTAACACCATTATTCATGCTGCTCTCACCCATGCCTCGCTTGTCCTACTGGCAGCTGATTGCTGATGACTCTCACTTTTGCTGTTGCTTACTCCTGTTCTAAAGTCACTAAGTGTGAGATTATCTGTCATCATCCTTGTCATAGCCTTCGAGCAGTCCATGTCATTGTTTTCTGCCTCCGCCTGCTCCCTGACTGAATCGAATGAACCTTTATGTACCTTTATGTACCTGGATATCGATCAAAGCTCACTGATTTTGGAATTGTTCTGCCTTTTTGCCCCTCTCTGTTGCCAACCTGGACTGTTTACTCAACCTTGCACTTAAAGCTTACCGACAAAGTGATTATTCACTTTCCTATGGTGAAGCCAGATCATCGTAGTGGTGTATACCATCTTACCTCCCTAGTTTCTGCTCTCCGATGCTTCACCACTTTTGGTGTTATTGAGTTGCCTTCTCTCTACGGCCCGCGGGTGAAACAATCCCTGATAAATGCACGTTTCTGGCCATGCTATCAGTCTAAATCCTTCCACTTACCTTCATCAAACTTTCCATCCATCAAGCTGTTCCAACTTCTCTCTGTCCTTTCCCAAACGACACTTGCAACCAGAAACAGCTGTAACTAAACTATAGTTTGAGCTTCAAGAAATTTGCAACAACAACAAAAAACATTTTTGTTGTTGTTGCAAATTTCTTGAAGCTACAGTAAGCTTACAGTACTATTCCCTGACTGGTTTCTCCATGTGTGTCAAAAACTGAAACAAAAGGTTTATATACATACACACACATATATATATATATATATATATATATATATATATATATATATATATATATATATATATATATATATATATATATATATATATATATATATATATATATATATGTGTGTGTGTGTGTGTGTGTGTGTGTGTATATACTCTTGTAAGTCTTTTGACTTCTTTTGTCTTTGCATCTCTCACTGCACAGAACAGAAAAACTGGTCAAACAAGACTTGTTTCTGACATACTTGGCTGATTGTTTTGTTTTACTTTGCAATTAAGAGTGTATGTACAGAAATATCCCCTTCATATAAACTCCTACAGAGATGGCTTGATTAAAAGCTAGATAATAATGTTTTGTCAGTTTGCTATGAAGCTGAGACTATAACTACAGCTGAGCTGTAACTATTGCTCAGAAAATTAATTGAATGAAATATGTGTTGGCATTTATTGAGATGCATAGGCATAAATTCAGCAACATTACACTTTAGAACAAATTTAAGTTCAGATGAGTAACCTGACACTTTATATAATTGCAGTCAAAAGAAAAATCAGCTCATTATATTTAATATTTAACTCATTAAGAAACATTCTTATATTGATGTCTGGTTTATTTTTTTAACTCTGGAAAAAAGGAATTTAACTGCAGGTAAATAAACCAAAATGAACCTTTTATTTACAGCTGAAATGTAATGAAATATGTATTCTAAGGAACAGATTAGGACACCCTTCCCCCTAATAAGCTAGTCTTACCCCTTTGTTCAGTGAAATGCTTCAGTGTGAGGAAAGTTTGACACAATTTCAGTTTTAAGATGTTAGTTTTGTATATTATTTAAAGTTACCACACAGCAACTCAATGAATTCAAGATCTGGGCTTTGAGTTGGTCCTGCGTTTTCCATCTCCTAATTCTCACCAAGGTGTTGGTGGATCTATTTGTATGTTTTAGATTATAATCATGTTGTAGGGATGAGTTGCACTTTAGGTTAGGACATTGTCATGGTTCAAGATCCAGGTCTGCTTCAGCTTGAATACATTTTCAGACAGTCTTGGATTTTAACCAAGTGTCCTCTGATACACTGGAGGTCTCATGGTAGACTGCAGATGGAAGTGAGCTGATCCTGATGAAGCAAAACAACCCCAAAACATGCCAATTGCCCATCAATGATTCATAGTTAGAATGATCTTTGTTGGATCAGGACAGGTTCTGGTGTCCTTTGGTTAGAGAGCAATGGATCCCTCTTTGTGCATCTCCCATGAATGCAAAAGTTGGGTAGCCTCTTTCTGATTGTACAGGTATGAAAAATTAGTAGCAATAGCCTGTATCAGATCCTGTGGTAACATTTAGAAACCTGCATTTTCCAGGCCAAACCTAGCCATGTTGGCAATCATTTTGAATGTCCTTCACTTGTAGACTACTTTAAAATACAGTGGAACTCTGATTTCAGATTTTTTTTTATCTGTCTTTAAACCTCACTAGCTTTATAAGCAGATACAGCTGTGTGTAATTTTAGCAAACTTTAGAGGGACTAAAAACACACAGGTGTTTGTAGATTATAGGTAGACCTAAATTTATACAGCCACCCTTCCGTCACCTCCTCAGAAATTATGATCAACCACATGAAGTCTGATAAATGTTCCTTGGAAGAATTCAGACTGGAAACTACTGCTTGTTTTTAGTGCTCATATGCTTTTAACCACCTTCACTTACTAAAATCCAGTTTACAACCAAGTTGGCCTGTTCATATTTGAAGGGTGTTTATAGAACACAAATAAAATGTAATAGTAACAAAAACATTGGAAAGACTTTTGAAGGTCACCATAAAAGAATGGAAAACCAAACATTTCTTGCTGGAATCGATCTTCTGTTACACAAATATGAGGAAAATTATATGAAATTATTTAGTGTTTAAATAGATTCTTGAGAGGGAATAAACTACTAAAAATCTCTTTAATCTCATAAGTATGGAAATCTGCAAATACACATGTATTTTCTTTTTGATGACCGTCCTACACTGATCACAAAATTAAAGGGAACACTAAAATAACACATCCTAGATCTCAATTAATTAAATATTCTCATTGAATAACTTTATTAACACAGTGAAATTGATTGAGAAGAAAATAATACAAAAATTATCAATGTAAATCAAAATTATTACACTATGGAGAGCTGAATTTGGATTCATACTCAATATGAAAGTGGAGAATAACATGACAGGCTGATTCAATGTCAATGAATATTCCACAAGATGAGTCTAAAAGAGGCTCAGTAGAGTGTGTGGCCTCCATGTGTCTGTATAACCTCCTGACAACGAATGGGCATGCTCCAGATGAAACGGTGGATGTTCTCCTGAGGAATCTCTTCCCAGACCTGGAGCATCAATTAGCTCCTGAATAGTCTGTAGTGTGACATGGCATTGGTGGATTGACCGAAACATGATGTCCCAGATGTGCTCAATTGGATTCAGGTCTGAGGAACGGGCAGGCCAGTCCATAACATCAATGCCCTCATCATGCAGGAACTGCTGACACACTTCAGCCACATGAGGCCTAGCATTGTCATGCATAAGAAGGAACCCAGGGCCCACTGCACCAGCAGATGGTCTCACAATGGGTCCAAGGATCTCATCCCGGTACCTTATGGCAGTCAGAGCATATCTGGCTAGCACATGGAGGGCTGTGTGGCCATCCAAATAAATGCCTCCCCACACCATGACTGACCCACCACCAAACTGGTCGTGCTGGAGGATGTTGCAGGCAGCATAATGTTCTCCATGGTGTCTCCAGACTCTGTCACATCTGTCACATATACCATTGGTGAATCTGCCAATTTTGGTGTTCCCTCGTAAACGCCAATCGTCCTGCACGGTGTTGGGCTGTAAGCACAGGCCCAATATGTGGATGTCGGGCCCTCATACCACCATACTCATGAAGTCTGTATCTGACAGTTTGAATAGAAACATGCACATTAGTGGCCTCCTGGAGGTAATTTTGAAGGGCCCTGGGAGTGGACCTCCTGTTCCTCCTTGCACAAAAAAATGAGATAGCAGTCCTGCTGCTGGGTTGTAGCCCTCCTATGGCTCTCTCCATGTCTCCTGGTGTAATGGCCTATCTCCTGGTCTATTCAATGCTCTGGACACTGTGCTGACAGAGACAGCGCATATTTTCTTGCCACCACTCCCATTACATTGAAGTTCTTGGATTAGCTACACTGCTTGAGGAACTTGGAACTTGGAGGACTTCAGTGGGCTGTAAAAAAACACCTCATGATGCCTTTATGAATGACAGCACTGACAAAATGAAAAAGTGACTAAAAGTCCAACCAGAAAGGATGAGAACAGAGAACTGATCTGTGGTCACCACCTGAGGAATCACTCTTTTATAGGGGTTTTCTTGTTAATTGCCTCTCATTTCCACCTATTGCATTTGCACAGCAGTAGGTGAAATTGATTCACAATGTGTTACTACCTAACTGGTGACACTGATTCTACAAAGGTGTGATTGTTTTGTTTTGGTGTTTCCTTTATTTTTTTGAGCAGTGTATTTTGGAGCTAGGTAGGTTGGTAATACCTTTGAATGGATTTTGCACCATTAGATGTTGCAAAGTTCTTCACAGCAGATTTTTTGAAGCAAACGTTAAAATCAAAAAACGTTAAAATCAAAACGTTAAAAACAAGCTGTAAAAGCACAGAATGTCCAAGTGTAACAGCTGGATGCAGGTCTGAAAGAACAAGAAAGCACCTTTCATTTTTTGTTGCAGAAAACGAAAGTCACAAAGGCTTTCTTATTTAAAGTTCTGAAAGCAGACTGAAAGTTACTAAAAATGTTCACAGCACCCATATGAGCAACAGGCTAAAAGGAAAGTTTGAAAAGGCACTACATATAGAAGTTTACAAGCACAAGTTCTTTATATAATAGTTTCAGCACTACCTTCCTGCATCTTTTTTTATGTGTGTAGGTTTTTTTATATGCATCTGTTAGTCAGAAACAGACTTGTTTTAGACTTTATGCTTTGTCTGCATATTTGGGAACAGCTTGCACTGGGGACTTAGTTTGGCATCCTCACTAATTGAACAGATTCACAATAATGAAGAAACAAATCAGATGAAGGAATAATATTTCAGCTATGATTTAGCATTTGTTGTGTTTTTGGTGGTTAGCCATTGGAGGTTAGTTTGTTACAGCAAATCTCGGAGTATCTGAATTTGCTTATAAAGATTGGACATTTCTTCCACACAGATGCACACCTTTTACCCCACTGAATAAGACTGTATTATTGACCAGGTTTTTATTTAGATGCATGTCAGTACATATAAAAATGCCCTTCAAAGTGCCGTTAGTTAAGAACTCGGAAGTTCTTTAAATGAATCCATTTTGTTTCTGCTCAGAATATTTAAGTGCTTGTCGACCTTGAGTTAAAAGCTTTAAGCCAGAAAGATGTTTTATCCAATTTTGTTTTAGAGCTCTCTCTCCCTATAAACTAAATCGTAATGAGTAAACAGTAATGAGAAAAATACAGTTATATTCAATAGAGTATGCATTCCAATAACATTTGTTTGTCCTATTAAAAGTAACTTTTGAAAACAACTTTCTTTAAGCAAGTATCGAACATGTTTTTTACTAAGCCCACATTTCTGTATTAAAAATAATTTTCTATTAGTCTGATGTTTTCATTAGCTGTAAGCAGAAAATCGTCATCTTTAATATAAACACTTGAAAACATCTGTCTGCATGTAATTAATCTATATAATATGTTTCACTTAGTGAACTGAGATGCTGAAATAAATGAACTTTTCAATAATATTCTAATTTAATGAATATAACTCTATTACAACCTTTTTTTTTTACAACTGTCTAATGTTGCATGGCAAATGAGCTCGAAGATCGACTCAGAAAAGAGTCAGTGAGGGATGGATTGACAACACACTGAAACACACAATTATCATCAAAAACGTTCTGCCTCAGTCAAATTCTAGTTTGGGCCTTATCAACCTGAAGATGCAGTTGTGATATTTCTCTCCTCCATAACTCTTTGTTTTCACCCAAGAGATGACAGACAGCTTTTCCAGCAAGATTATTATTTGTTCTTTTCAGTTTCATTTGTTTCATTTTCAGTTCTGAACCTCGAAAGGGGAACCACCAAGACATAGAGAATGTTCCACAGGACCAACAGCCTCCCACCCTCAGAGTGACCTTCCCCATGTAGACAGAAAAGCTGTTGGAGAGAAGGGAATATCAGGCTGTTCAGAAAATAGCAGTTTTGCTTTTCCTTACAAACTCAAATGTTCACTGTGTGAAATGGAACGTGGTATTAAAGGTTTCAGTTTCCCTTGAATCACTGTAGTTGAAAAACCTGCGCTTCTGAGAACTGTTTCACATCTGTGTTTTGCATGGAGTGGACCAACTTCTAGCACCTGTGAATAATTATTTCAGTCTTGGACATTGGACTACAATTATCAGGTTCTCTGCATTTCTTGGATTGCCCTTTAGAAACAGCATGATTGATGTCACCTCACAGATATTCTATTAGATTAAGATCCAGGGACTGGGATGTTCACGCCATGTTTGGTCAAGAACTAAGATGGACCCTGCTTACTGGTGTGTTTGGGGTTGCTCCTGAAACATAAATTTTAAAGGGTATTTCTTCTTTGATTTAAGTCAACATAACCTCTTCAAGTATTCTGATGAATTCAAACCAATCTACGATCCCTAGAATATATCATAAACATGCCTGACAGCACTGTATGGGAAACACCCACATGACATGATGCCAGACTCACTGTGCTTCACAGTGTTCTTTGCCTTGAATTTAGTGTTTGAGGGCCATCTAATAAACAGTCTAGGTTCCTCGACCCAAAGACAATATCTTTCTATAAAAGGTTGCACAATTTCTCGCTAAGCCAATCATTGTGATCATTGGTAAATTGAAAGCTCTTCAGCTCATAGGTTTTTTTTTTTTTTCAACAATGGGACTTGGCAGGGACTTCTTGCCAATAGTGTGGCTTCACATAGCTGTCCTCTAATTGCTACAGGAATCACAGGTAACTGCAGACCTTTGATTAACCTTTTGACTGTGCTTTGATCTATTCCAATTATAGTTTTCCTTTTTCTTCTACATCTTTCTGGTTTTGATTTCCATTTTAAAGCATTTGAAATCATTCTAGACAAGCAGCCAACCATTTTGTCCACTTGTTTATATATTTTCCATAGTATTTTCAACATTTTCTAGCTGTGCTGCTCTTCTGAACAATATGTAGAACAACCCAATTTACTCAGATTCTCAGATTCTCACTATAATCAGCATGCACAACATTTGCTGTCTTCATCTTTAAATAACTGACACCTGTCTGACACCTGTCTTTTCAATAGAATTAATAATCTCACTGATTAAAGTCCAAACTATTATTTTGAACACACTCCTTTCAATTAATAATACAGTAGCACAGAATCAGATACATGCATGACGAAGCTGTCAGGTCTATTGGTTTTCTATTACTCTACCATGCCTACTAGTAAAATGTTTGCTAATGTTGTCATTTTTGACAACAGTGATTGAATGGGTTAGTGATGTTAGACTGTTATTAATTTGAATGGAACTTTTTATGAAAGCACAAATTTTTTTTTTTTTTTTTTTTTTTTTTTTTTTTTTTTTTTTTTTTTTGCCTTGTGAAGTAACATATACCTCATTTAAACCTGTTCAGCTTAGTCTATTTTTACAGAGAATTTATTGTGAGATTAAAGCGCTTGGAAAAAAACTGACCTAGAACATATTTCTTAATACTTCTTGTACATTCACTTCAGTTTAGTTTATTTATCTTGCACCAATTGTCACGTTGTCTCCAAGCACTACACACAAAAAATTAAATTAATCCAATTCGTGCAGACAGATCTCAAGTAAAGTACATACATTCTAATTTATCCAAGATCTCAAACTTTGCAGTCAAGTTCAGTTTATCATTCAAATTGGTCAAAACAGTATGCAGCTACAGTGGACAGTCACTTGCATTGTGTTACTAGCTTTGCAGCAATCCCTCATACTGAGCATGCATGTAAGTGACAGAAACCAAAACTCCCGTTCAGCAGGAAGAAATGGGTGTCTGTTGGTGGGAAGGAGGAGGATACAGAGAATACACACACAAGGACACTGTATAACTGATCCCAGAGTACTTTCTATGATAATGAATAGTAAAACATTAATGGCAGCAGTAGCGCCATTAATGGCTTCATTTAGAAGAGAAGCACAGCTAAACAGTCTATAGGATGAAAGAGAACCCATACTCTCTACTGGCAAAATACTGGCAAACTGTTATGATACACTGCTATTTTGATACAGTCAATACATGTTATAATAATGGTCTTTAAAGTTAATGGTTTGTCTCTGTTTCAAGATCAGACCTTGTATAGACTTCCTGAGCTCCAGCTCATGGCATACCTATGAAGGTTTGTTTCGAAATTCTGTCTTCTCTCAGAAAGTAAATAAATAGTTTTTTGGCTTGGTATGTTCCACAAATATATGACAAACCACTCCTCAATGAGCCGAGTTGGATGACATCAAAATGGACAACTTCTGTGTACTACTGAGTGCTGAATTTGTTAGAAGTGTGAAGAAGAAAGCATCCGGAGAGACACCATGGTGGACTGACTAATCCTGGATCAACATGGTTAAATCCACTGAGCTGAGTTGCGGGAGGTTCAGAACCACGTCAACAGACCAAGTCCACTTCACACAAGGTGAGCAAGGTATTTATCAATTTACTTCTAAAACCACAACCCGTGGCACTCTGTTGAAATTTTCATTTCCCAACTTCCGCTAACATTAAAATAGCTAATTGGAAAAGAATTGTAGTAGAATTAAATTTTTACTCATCTCATGAAAATGTCAACATTCCCCATAAAATTTCTCCACTTCGCTTTTATGTTTGTATTTTAAATTGATGTTTCTTAAGTAACAAAGCCGGCGTCCCATGATGTTTAAATTTTAACACAGATCATAGATCTAAAATGTTTTACTTGTTAACTGAAAATGAAAATACTATTAAACTTGACATGATAGATAGATTTTAAGATTTAAAATGAGTAAAGGAGGGTGGGGGGGTATTATGTAAAATTGACTTTTTTGAGCTTTAGATCATGCTAGAATGTTATCCCCTCATCAAAAACATGGATTGAGTGTTGCTTTGATTTTTTTCATACATGTTTGAGGAATCACCTGTGACAGCCATTTGAGGGTGCCTAAGCGCTTGCTCTGTGAGAGCAAGCGCTTAGGCATAAATAAGCAACTCTGCTTATTTCTATAAAGCTCCTCCTTGGACCTTCAGTCTCCAGCCGGGCTTCTGCCTCACAAAGCATCCCTCCCCCGTGCCTTCCCCACTCAGCTCCTCCAGATTAGCGGCAGCAGCAATTGACAAAAACTTGGTGGAACTGGAAGTCTGGTGACCTTTTCATATGAACTACTTCTCAGTCCAAAGCTCCAAAGAACAGTTGTCAACTGGATAATGGAGGAGCATTGTTGTGATGAAGTGCTGAAGGGGGAATGTCTGAAAGAGTAGGAGCTTCTTTAAGAGACAGATGCCAAATTCAAAGCATCAAATTGCAAAATCAAATGTTTATTACATTGTTACTGTTTATTACAGGAAAAAATATATTCATCCTGTATTTTGATTGTAGCAGCTAAAGGACATACAAAATGTTTGAGAGTTTGGCTAAAGGAAGATTTATTAGATGAAGAAAAAAATCCAAATGTACCCAGCAGAAATTCTAATTGAAATAGCAAAATAAACATAGCAAATGTGACATTAGAATGAACACTGGTTGAGCGACCTCAACGAGCAACCAGCAACATGTCCATGTGTTTTCTCATCCCATATGTGGAGCCATTGCTTCTACATCTGATGGCTAAAAAATTATAAATTGCTTGAAACCCACTTTCAGTTTGTCATCAGCTGCCGTTTGCTAAATTCATATTTAAACTGGAGCAGTGCTGTTGCTTTTACTGCTGCAGACCGCAGCTTTCAAGTTATTTGTCTGAGGCATAAGATCCCTAAATTAATTTTTTTTTTTTTTTTTTTTTTTTTTTTTTTTTTTTTTTTTTTTTTAAAAAGGGATACAGCAGTTTGTAATTGAACAAGCATTACCAACTGACTTTTTTAGGCTAGATAAAAAAAGAATAATCCATGAACAAACTACTAGCTGTTTTAAATTGTCTGAACATAGGTTTTCATGCTCTATTCATACTTTTCTAAGTAACGACAGGCAAGCATTTATTTGTCCTTTGAATCAGTTCTTAATAAATATTTTTTTATCCCAAATTTATTTTTTAATTGCTTATAATGCAGAGCTCCTTAAATGTGAAACATTTATTTTTTGCAGCAATTTCTAGGACTTTGAGCTTGGAGGAGCTACAGCTTTTTTTATTTTGCTGTATTTTTTCTCTTTGCTTGCAGACCAGAGAAGTGTGTCATATGGCATCTTAGGAAAAGAGGATTACATTGAGATTCTACAGAAAATCATCAAACAGTCCACAGAAAAAAACAACATTTTTCATGTTGTTGATCCATCTCCATCAATAGAGCACGAAAATTTTCATGTTGATTTTTAATTAATTCCTTAAGTGTAATTTAAACATTTGTTAGCCTGTCTTGATAGGTAATGTATTTCTAGATGCTTATACTGGCACCCTGCTCTATGTTTTTGCAGACAGAGACAGATGCAGAAGTCATCACATCATAGTATATCAGATATGTCAGGCAGTTACAGCTTAGAAAGCTCCACAAAGTATAAACATATAGGATTGGTGTGGGCTTGCAGGCTATGTGATGCAACAACTCAGTGCCAGTAAGTCTGAAAGCTCAAAAATGAGTCTAAGTGGTAGTAGAATGAATAATATTACTATCAAATCAATTATCTCTGAAACTATTCCTTTGAAGGTTGTTAAGCTTCTTTGTAATGTTTTAGTTCATTTTAATGTGTCCCAATCTAGTTGTTTTTAAACTATTAGTATCAGAGCCCCTGACTAAGCTGAACTCCAAATACCTGTTAGTGTAGCATCTGCTATTTTAGACCTGCACACCTCTATATGTGTCCAAAGTTTTACACAATCAATTTTTAAGTCATGTTTGTCTTGATGCAGGAAATTGTCGCTGCTGTGAGTAACAATTACGGACACTCTGGAATGGTAAGTAGATGGTTTATTTGAAACAGGACTATGAACAGTCTAGAGATTAGCAGCTGCAGGAGGAGGAAGCTTCTTTTTCTAAAAGACATTTTTTGGCACAAGTGGCCTTTATTGAACAGTAGATGGATAGGAAATAGGTCGGAGCGAGAGGGGGAAGACATGCAGAGGGTGGACAGGCAGGTGAGCGTTTGGTGGAAAATTCAGGTAGGTGGTTCAAAGGAGGAGTTAAGGAAGGGCAAGGAGACTGGAGGATGAGGCACCAGGAGATGGAAGTAGAAGTTGGGTCCAGGAACCAGGAACAAATCTTTAATGGAGTACTGGTCTGCGGTGAGGCACAAAAAGCACAGCAGTTAAGTACAGAGTAAATAGTTTTTGTTATTTCTTAAATCTTAGGCAATGACCAGTTTACCACAAGCAGTAAGTTAACCATCTGGCATCTGCCTCAGGGAGCCTGCTCCTCTAAATACTGCTCCTTGATTGTGGCTGATGAGCATCAGCTGGAGGCTTCACTTGCCAGTCACACCCTATGGAGGAGGAAGATTGAAAAAATAAAAACATTCACTCTGACAATCCAGTGCATAACCCTGTGTTTACAACAATTTTTCATGGGCAGGCCTTGGAAAACTGTATGACTGACCCCGTGCATTAGCTTGATTAATAATTAAATGTGTTTACTCCTTTTACAATGACATTCACAGTGAAAGAGAAACTGTATTGGCTGATGCTGCTTCCAGCCTGTCATCTGACCTGCTATGCAGGCTGTTGTAAAACAGAGCCATATTGCTGGTCACAATGTTGAAAGCTTTTTAAAAAGTCTGTAGTCCAAGCTGAACTTTATCTTGGCAGAAATAACTGGAACTGCATTGAAATACTTTTCAAGCCAAAATATCATGGAGTCATATCAGAGGATATATCCCAGCATTAGCATAGCACTTCATAGCAGCTAGTGTGCCAAGTAAAAGAAATGCCACTCCTGGATTGGCTGGCTTGCAAAGACCAGCCAATAGTGTGTCAAGTAGTACTGTGCCTAGATTTTTCAGCTTCCCAAGCTGAATTTTATTTTGAATATTTTAGATATGTTTTATGAAAAAATTCGCAACTAGGCAGATTTTCTTCAAATAATCTGGAGTTGCGTTCTGCAGAAAAATCCTCGAATAGGTGAATACTGAACCCCGAATGGGCGATAGTCCACTGTATGATGGTCATCTTCATAATTTAAACTGTTATGAATCTTCTCATATTACTGTGTTTGGTTGATTGATTGATTTGTTTATTTATATAGTGCTTAACAACAACCAGCCAGGAAGACTAAAGCACATTAAAAAAGATTACATGGCAAAAGACAATACAAAAACTGCACACAATGCTATATATTCTGAAAAACCTTTATAAAAAGCTAAGACTTTATCTTAAATTAATTAAGTAAATAAATAAATTAATTAAATCAATTAATTAAATTAAATTACTTAAATTAATTATGTTAGATTTAAAAATGCCTGGATCAGTAATTGAATGAAGATCCAGGGGAAGGTTATTCCAAATCCGAGGTGTTGCCACAGAAAAGGCAGGATGTTTTAACCTTGATGTCTAACAACAGTTGGTTAAATGCCCTCAAAGATCTCCCAGAAAGAGAAAAATATGAAATATCCGATTAATAAGATGGGGCAAGATCATTCAAACCTTAAAAACAAGCAATAAGACTTTAAACTGGATTCTGTAATGGACGGGGAGCCAATGTAATGAAAAAAAACACTAGGGTGATACGCTTGAGCCTAGAAGAATTGGTTAAAAGGTGGGCGGCCGCATTTTGAATGATTTCCATCCACGTTTTCCACTTGTAACCATGGTATCGGCTGTTGTTGTCTCAGTTATGTACTGAATATTTCAGCACAGCAGACATGCAGATGACATACAAATTCAGCACTCGAAATAGTCTATGAACACATCAGAGGACCTAATATTGTGACTTGTGCAGAACTAAATTAGGTTCTGTGTTTGATACAGCACACCTTACTCTCTTTGCTACAACCTGACAGACTACAAATTTTGAAATGAAGGGTTGGTCCAGATTATTTCAAATACAGTTCCATGATGTTATCATTAATAATTCCCTTACCTGCAGAGAAAGAGTGTACTAGTATTACACTGCAGTTTTTTCAAAAAGTAAAGAAACCTTCAGAGTGGTGGGAAGCCTACATTCACTCTGCATATATTGCTGAATTTAGCAGTTTAAATCAACTGAAAATGTTCATATGAGTGGATAGAATGCAATGTTTGGAGATATTCATAATCTACAGTCTCAGAACAGGCCGTTGTTAGGGTATGAAGCTTTTTTGTCCAGCCGAACAACAGTCGTTTTCTCATTTGGAGTTAACATTGGTTGAGCCTAATGGCTTTATCAATCTGCCAGATCTGCTGGCCATAGCTGTTGAAAAATTATCCTGGCAGACTCACAGTCCTTTTTATTTTTTAATGTTGAAAAGGCTTTTCATTTTAAGTTTTATCCACTAACCACCTGTTTCTTTTTTATAGTTTCCTTTGAATGTACATATTCTCAGAATTTGAGCTCAGATTGCTACATAAATATATAGGAATATATTTAATTTGACTGAACAAAAATTGTAGGACAGTCATTTAATTTGTAATGAAGCAGCAACGTCTCAATAGAAATGTTCACAGAATACATATTATTTTGATGCTTAAAGCTGCAGTATGTACCTTTTACAAAAGTCTGTTTTTTAGTATTTTTTTTTAAACTGTCATCATGTCGTGATAGAATGTGACAATGTGATAATCTGTGAAAAGTTCGAGCTTCTCTACCTCCTTCGCAGAGCTATTGTCATCTAAAGAAATGCACCACTCCCGACCTGAAACAACCAATCAGAGTTAAGAGGAAGGTCTTAGTGCTGACTTATTGTCTTATTGTGACTTGTGTATTCGCTGACAAATGTCCTAATCGTGAAGAAACAACTTACCATTTCAGGAAAACTGTTTATCTGATGTCATCGGTGGCCACACTAACTAGGATTAGCATTCCTTGCAGGGTATGTTGTGAACCAGCTGTAACGTAGCAGAGAGCAAGAGGGAGCATGTGAGCTGCGTGATACAAGGGTGATTTACTGTGCTAAAACCCTCCTCCTCTGATTGGTTGTTTCTGACTGAGTGGTGTATTTTTGCAGTTAGTACTGAATTTTTAGCTTGAATTTTTTTCACAGATTATCTGTCTTATATGGTATTGGTATATGGTATTATGGTAATTTTAACAAATATGTTACAAAACATTTTTCATAAAAGTTACATTCTGCAGCTTTAAGTAAACTTGTGGTAAAAGTGAGTTTCAGCTTAAGGTTTCATTATCTAAAGCTGACGTCAGAATAAATGATCTGATCTTCACCTAATTTCAAGTAAATAGAGTGCGAAACCTGAAGTCCAACTCACTGAATAAATAACTTACCTTTGACAGAAATATAACATGAAGATACATATATTTTTAATAATAAACATATCAATCTCTCACATTGTTTGTGAGCAACTTTGCACACTCTTCTTTACAACATACAGTCATCTCAGTGACTTGTTCATGTACAGCTGTCTTGGGAGTGGCCAGGCCATTTCCTCACACAGACTATGTCCATCATTTACTGTGCTTGGGATCATTGTCCTGCTGCATGACTCAGTTTCAGCCAAAGTTTCAAAGTTGGACAGATGGCCGCACATTTGGATCCTAAATACTTTGCTACACACCAAAGTTCATTGTTTATTCTGTGACTGCAAGGTGTCCAGGTTGCTGTGGCTGCAGATAACAAGCTCTACGCTTATGCTCTGCAGGTGCAGCTGTACAATCTTCATTCCTTTGGAACTAAAACGATTGTACTTCATACTAGACACACATTTTCAGCAGTGTTGTTCAGTTTTTGACATATTGTGATATAGTACCTAATAAAACTATTCTTGTTACAACCACTAACATCTATGTATTTTATTGGGATAGGCCAGTCACAAAGTGGATATTTGTGAAATTGAGAGAAAAATAATTTGTTTATTAAAATATTTGCAAGAAACAAATAAATCTGAAAAATGGGCATACATGTATTCAGCTCCATTTATGGCCAAGAAACACCACTTGAGTCTGACTCATGGAGCTCCAATCCAATTTTTTCCTGACATACAGGGACCGACTCAAAAGTCCCTCTATGGACCACCGGGCTCACGAGATCGAGTATTAATGGGAGAGTATGTACCAGAAATCCTACCAGCATAAATAAACACAAGCCATTCTGGGAGTAAACTCAAATCTGCTCAAACAACATCACTGTTTCACTGTTTTTTTCTGTACTTCTGAACTCCAACCATGCATTGCTAAATACAGTGGCTTGCAAAGGTATTCATACCCCTTGAACTTTTCCATATTTTGTCACATTACAACCACAAACATAAATATATTTCATTGGAATTTTATGAAATACAGGGCAATCTTGTAGAAAACCTGTTGGAGTCTGAAAAAGACTAGAGACTGGTGTGGAAGTTCACCTTCCAGCAGGACAATGACCCTAGACATAAAGCCAGGGCTACAATGGAATGGTTTAAAACCAAACATATTCATGTGTCAGAATGGCCCAGTCAAAGTTCAGACCTAAACCCAATCGAGAATCTGTGGCAAGATCTGAAAACTGATGTTCACAAATACTTTCCATCTAATCTGACTGAGCTTGAGCAGTTTTGCAAAGAAAAAAATTCCAGTGACTAGATATGTGAAGCTGGTAGAGACAGACCCTAAAAGACTTGCATCTGGAATTGCAACAAAAGGTGGTTCTACAAAGCGTTGACTCAGGGGGCTGAATACTTTTGCACACTGCACTTTTTAGTTTTTTACTTGTAAAGAATGTTTTGAATCATGTATAATTTTCTTTGTACTTCACAATTATCTACCACTTTGTGCTGGTCTTTCATGTAAAATTCCAATGAAATATATTTATGTTTGTGGTTGTATTGTGACAAAGTATGGAAAAGTTCAAGGTATATGAATACTTTTGCAAGACACTGTGAATACAATTCTTTCACAAAACTGTCTAACAAAATCCAGTTTCTATAATTTAAAACAACAATATAGCAACTATTCATTTAGCTAATGAGTTCTTGCAAGCCCTATAGAGAAAATATTGTAACGATTTCAACTAATTTTATTACTTTTTTAAAAAAAATTCCAGTTGAAGCTTCCTGACAACTGGTTTCTGGGAACTACTTCTGTATCAAATGAAATATCAGAACATGTTAAATCAAAAAGCAAAGCCATGTTCATATGACTCATACAGCACGATAGCATGCCTCATAAAACATAATAAAATTTCAAGCTATTAAATGTATGTCTGGTAAGAAGTCATTTCCCCACAATGTCAGATGTTGAAAATCAAAATTGTCAGGCCTTCCGGAGAGTCAGTGTATTGTATCATCTGTTTGGAATGGTCATGCACAGAAACCTTGCATACCTGTCAGCTTCAGAGATCGCCCACACAATCTCAGTGTTTGCCTGTCTGCCCTGAGAAGCAGCTCATCGACTGCCGGCCTCCATGGACTATACCTCAAACACACGCGGACTCACCGCCTCCACTGCCACTCAACCCTGTGCAAATCCATCATAATTATGCGCAGCAGGAATTTAAAATTGCACTTATGAGTTCAGAGCAGAGGAACTTACAATTTACAAACAAAAACAGGGACGTTAAAAATCTGCTTTGGTTATCTTTGTTTACATGGTGTTCTTCAGTTAATTCTGCACAAATCTGAGGAAATCTGTTTACACTTCCTGTGGTTTCTTTTATCCACATGATCCAACTGAAGTGAAAAAAAATATTGCTGGACTTGAAACTATTGAATTGCGTCAGGTTGTTGGATGTTACAAAGAAACGTATCTCCACCACTCCAGCATGTCGTGTGTGGGATAAACCTTTTTCCGTGACAATTTTCATTTGTATGCACAACAGCTGTGAGTTGTGCTTTCCTGCAAGCATTGTATCCCCCTCTTTCAATTACATGTGGGACCAAGATGACCTATGGTCTGTATACATAAATCTTTATTGGTGCCAAGAAGGTTTGTGTGGGCTCTCGGAGGGAGTATGTTACATAGGTTAGAGGTAAGAAACAAAGAAACCACAAATGAAGAAAAAGTCAATTGTGTTCCAGCATTGCGGTACAGAAAACCAGTCCTGGCTCGTTCTCTGTGAGCCTCCTTTTCATTGGTTTGTATCCATTTACTTAATTATATCCTCTTGTAATATTGTTTGAATTGAAAATAAACAAATGATTTGATTTACAAGCTTCACAGACCACCTTCTCCAGTTGCTTTAAGGGCCTCTCAAATTTGTCCTGTGGGTTGAGTGTGCCTGATTTTCTTTTTTGGTTTTATGTCCAGAAAAAAAATATTCACACCCTTTCGATGTTTCATCCTTTTAGTGCTTTTAAAATTTGATATCTTTTGACAAGAATTGAAAAAAAATTTTTTTTTTTTTATTGTAAAAGGGTTTTAACAAGCTAATGTCCCTTATTTAAAAATAAGCCCAGCTCAAAACACCTGTATTCCTGCAGCGATAAAGAGTCTCATGACAAAAGTCAGGAGGTGGCTGCAGGTAGCACACAGGATGTCTCATGGACTTCATTTAAATCCATCATCAGGAAATGGAAGGAGATTTTTCTTAATCTGGCTAGAATTGGCAAAAATGAGCAACCAGGCAGGAAAAAGACTGGTGGAGGGAGACCACAAACACGCCTACAACCTCTTTGCAGGAGTTTCAAGCTTCAGTGGTTCAGATCAGAGATGCTATACATACAACAGCTCTTGACTGTGTTCCTTGGTCTGTTGATACAAACATGTAGCTATTTTCAGACTACATGCTAAGCTGGGCAAACACCAAACACTGCTGCATATCAGCACATGATATCTCCACCATGAAACATGGTGGTGGCAACATCATTCTCTAGAAAGATTTCTCAGCTGGGGAAGATTAAAGCAAAAAGCTATTGCAAAATCCTGGAGGATAATCTGATTCAGTCTTGCAAACAAGAATGACTTGGGTGGGGATTATCGTCAAGCAGGGCAACCCCAAGCATACAGAAAAAGCAACACAAAATGGATCTAAGACAACAAGGTAAAATCATAGCCTAGGTCTCAATCCTCTTGAGAATTTGTAACAAGACTGTGCAGCTCTGTCAAAATAAAACTTGTTGAATTGTTCATTGAGATTTGTACAGATATTCACCTTTTAGCAGGGATTCAACACTAAAGACACAATAAAAGCTATAATGAAATTGTTTAGGTCTGGTGACCAACTCCATTCCTCAAACTATTCCGTCCTGCAACCTTTAGATGTCTCTTTTCTCCAACACACCTGGATCAAAAACTTCCAGTATGGTTTACGACACATGAAGATAGTATATTTATCCATATTTTACAAGCAAAAGAACCCAATAAAGGCAAAACTGAACTCAAACGTGTTTGATGAGGCAAACATTTAAATACAAGAGCTCTTTCTTCTCGTACATCATCGAGTTACACTTTATCAAGTCCAAGCTCTTCAGGTGTAGAAATGCCGAGCTCGTTTAATGTTGGCTGAAGCTCCT
Organism: Anableps anableps; assembly: GCA_014839685.1. Lineage (NCBI taxonomy): Eukaryota > Metazoa > Chordata > Actinopteri > Cyprinodontiformes > Anablepidae > Anableps > Anableps anableps. The sequence goes on along the minus strand of CM026066.1, from coordinate 10,456,256 downwards.
GGATCACGTACGGGTAGATGTCTTTATGAGGCCCAGCTTTGTCCTTCACTGCCTCCAAGATACGGATCGCGCTGGCCACATCGTTTAATCTCCGTTTAATCTCGTTTAATAAAAGATGCTGATGAGCCATTTGATTCAGGTGTGTTGGAGAAGAGAGGCATCTAAAACTTGCAGAATGATAGAGCTCAAGGATTGGACTTGAGCACCCCTGGTTTAGATCAACGCTTATGCATGTGTTAGAATGGTCCAAAACCTAAACGCAAAGGAGAATCTGTGGCAAGTATCCTGGTATTAGCAGTTTTGTTCTGACTCAAATCCAGAATCACTCTGAGAAAATGACAAAGGCTGTTTCACAGCAAAGAACAAAATTCTCATTGGTTCCTGGGGTCTGAGCAGCAATTCAAAAGGTGCTTCTTGGAAGGAAAGGGAGACAGGTATTAAAAATGTTCTCTACTGGTTGGTATATGGTAAGTATTTCAATCGATTTCTTACTGGGCAAGTCCGGTAGGATTAGCGAGGAGGAGTGCTAAAGTTCTGAGACAGTTCCAGTTCTTTAATGGAGGTGGGGGATCAATCCAAGGGACAAGTGATTTATTCTGTGGGCTTAGGAGATGGTCAGGTGAGTCAGGAAAATGCTTGTAGAGGCACATAAAGAATCAAGGTAGATGGAGCAGAACTGGTTTTACATGAACAACTCGTATTCTTGGAATTTTCTCGAGTAAACATGAAGGCATCCAAGTAGGCATCTCTGAAAAACAGAAAATCACATAAAACAAGCATAAGTATAAAACACAGGATAAGAAATATTACCTCATAACATTGAACATATTACTTCACAACAGTGCATTAATGAATATCTTCAACCCCAAAAATTGCATTTAACAAACACCAACAGAAGCAGTGATGCCCACATATTCACAATAAGAAGCAAGAGAGTCTGGAGAAAAAGGTCACTGAACAGTTAACACAAGAACTAGTAATAACAAAAGACATGATAACATTCTACAAAGAATGGATTTTTCTCAGTCTAATTTACTCTAATCCATTTTTACACAAAATTGTTGCAAAGGAACCAAAATTCAATAACCAAGAACCTGTCTTTTGTCCATTTAGATGCACTTATTTGCTTTTGTGTCGCAAAGTGGTCCGTCCATAGGAGAAAGACACAAATAGAGAAGAATGGAAATAAAAAATAATAAAGTTTCAATTCCTTGAAAGTGAAAGGTTGGATGAAACTCAGGGGAGATTAAGTGAGATTTAAAATGCTTAACCTGGCAGCTCGTCGTTAGGCAGCTTTCCATGAAGCTGTGACACAAAAGGTGACCTTGACATGAGAAGCGGGGCTTTAGATGACATGCTGTCATGTCAATGTGAGTCTTTTTCTTTTCCAAATGCAGGACAACGACGGCACTTTCTAAACACTTGCAAACACCGTCACTGGGATATTTTTGTTCATAAATACAAACCATAAAGTTTGTAGTTGATTCAGTGGATTAATTACTGTTTTCATAGCCTTTAACGTAACCTGGAATGACCAGTATTAAGTAGCTCCTATTACACAGATTATTAGAGTTCAATGTTTAAAATCTTGTCTCTTTTATCTGTAGAGGTTTGCTAAAATGAACACTGAAATCCAGTATACCAGTATACCCAGTATACCAGCTATACTTTAGAAGTGTCACTGATGTCAGCGGACTGTGCCACACACTATAAATGTGGGCTCTATATCTTAAGATTTCATTGACTTTGGAGCAGGCAACTCTTGTTCAATTTCCCTTCTACAGTAATGTTCCCCTGAATTAAATGGGTTTTCGAAATGGAGAATATAGGAAACCATTTTTGAAAGCTAAAATTATTTTGGAACAGTTTTCACTGTGTATATCCTCCTTCCAAGTGATTTCGGGGCCACAGAAATCAATAGCTCTCTGGTTGCATTTCTGCCAAGTTGATGGAGGTGGTTGAGCACAGGTCCAGAGATGGATCAAGTTGGAGATCAATCAAATCTGAAACATTCCATCTGAAAGGCGAGAAATGTAGGGCAGTGAAGTGAGCAGGAGTAAATTTCAGAGGTCTGAGGGTTTCAGATGTCAGACTTTTTGTCACCTTTTCAGAGTAGAAAAGGTTTTAAGTGTTACAGGTTAAAATGATCCTCACTTAGTCTCTTCACATAAAGAGATGTTTTATTTATACATTTTGCATAAAGCTGTGTTTTGGAGAATATTTGTCTTTTCTTTATCTTTAAGAATGAACCCAGATTGCTTTACTCATTTTTTTTTTTTTTGTCTGTTTTTTTCCTGTTTTAACAAAGAATAAAATCCTACACTGTGTTGCTTTCCGTCATCACTTGACGTGACCTTTACGTGGTTTGGGAAAAACACCAATGCATACCTGTGAAAAGTCACAGCACCATCCTGGATTTCTTCATAATTAACATTTGGGGAGGATAAAAACACACACACAGGACAGCCAAAGATAATAAAGTAAGGTAAGCTCAAAAACAGTGACTTGCAGGGTGAAATTCTCATTGGACTTGTTTGTGGGTTTATGTGGAGCATTTTTTTGAAGTTCACTGCCAGCTACGTTTGTACGTGGCACCCCTAGGATAGATTTGTAAAGCCTGAAAATAATTATTTTTTTATTGCGATGTATTAAGCAATGAAAATCAATCCACATGCCTTTATTCAGCTGAAAAAAAATCCAGATGTTAAAACCTAATCCTTCTTAACTACATCACCAATGGCTCAATTCCTGATTCCCATGCTGTTAATAGTTAGTACAAACCCCTTTTTGCCAAAATGACAGTACTCCTAGTCCGTACAAGGTTGAAACATACAGAGAGCAGGGATCTTTGACAAGTGCCGCATCCTAAGTGATTGAGAAGACCATTGTCTGTGGGAGACCTGTGAGTCGATTAAAAAAACTGTTTTAAATGGGCTCAATGGCATGACGAAAAGTCTAAACTGTCCATCCATCCTTCTAAATCCTCTGATATCAATCTGATCTGGTATAATCTGTGCAAATGTTTAGGAAGCAAATGTAATTCACAAAGGCCCCGCCCCACAACTCACAGGGCTCTAAGTATATTTTACACTGGATGTGAAAGAACTATTTTCTGCTTATCTGTGAAAATTAGCTGCTCAAATTATTTCTTCTTATTATATTATTATTATTTCTTTCTATCCCAATCAGCAAACCTCTGAAAAAGCTACTGATTTTTGCCCATATACATGATTGCACCAATAGAAATAAATAGATAAAGGGATAAAGCAGCATTGTCACTTTCTTGGGTATTGAAGCTGTGCAGACAGCTTTGAAGAACAACAGTATTCATATTTAATTACATGATGCTTGGTTGAAATTTTAATTTAAAGTAATTTCATTCTCACCATTTGTTTCTCTTGTTGTTATTTTAAGGGATCTTAAGTATTAAAAATGTTTGTAGTAAAAGAAAAAAAAAACATGTTTAAACCTACTCTAACTGCATAAAAACATTGCATTCCTAAATATCTCAATGCTAGCTTCGCTCCATTTGATAAAACATGTAAATATGATGGTCACACAAGCCACATTCTAAACAAATTCTGTATTTCCTCCCAGTTACATTGATGGTTTCAGTTTCATACTTTCAGGCATTTTAACATCAAGTCATAAAATAAGTGTCATTATTTGTGCCATTCCTTTATGTTTAGGTAGAAAGTCTTCAATCCTTCACTGGCATGCTCTGCACTGTCATTTTTTCAAGATTTGAAAATGAGCGTCCTCATCACCAATGGAGTTGTCCCCTCTTTTTCAAATATGTAACAATCCAGCCACACACTGAAAAGCCTAATTTTAATAAATCATATACATACCAGTTTTCAAGTAAGAAAAAGTCTAGACAAAATGTCACTGCACCAACAGTCTTTCCTAAACAATAAAATTAGAATGGAAAAATTCAAGTCATTTTTCAGGATCTGTCATAGCACAAAATCAGCACTTTTAAGAGTGTGTAATAACTTATTACTGTCTTTAGTCAATACTGAATTTGTTGTCTGACCTGATAGTGGTCTTTTATAGAAAGGCTGCAGCCTTTCTATAAAAGTGATGACACTATTCTTATATTCTTTAATTTATCAAAAATTAATTACTCTATTCAAGATAGGAACGTTTTCTTCCTCCTGATCTGCTGTCTGTTTTGGTGTCCCTCAAGTATCCATCCTGGGGCCAATTCTCTTTACATTATTGATACTACCTTTGGGTTAAATCTTTTCATAAAATAGTATTTATTAATTTTGTTGCTATGCAGATGACAGATTTATACCTGCTTTAATCCCAAAGATTTCACATATAGTTGATGCATGACTAATAACTTTAAACAGAGACTGTTGAATTTTTTTATCCTGCAACACCTATTTATGATGGCCATTTAAAGATGAAAAAATAGATCACGCCCTGGATTAAGAGATGTTTCTTACATCAACTCAGAAACATTTCTAAACTGAATCATACTCTCTCTAAAAATGACATGCAGACAGAACCCACCACTTTAATTAGATTACTGCAACTTGTTTTATTTTGGAATCAGCCAGTCTCAAAAAGAAACAGAATCACTCCTATGTTAGCCTTACTCTACTCCATCTTTCTTTAAACTACAAGAATTGATTTTAGAAACTTTTTGCTTGCTTTTAAAGCTTTGCATGGTTTGACGCCACAATATGTTTCTAAACTTTTTTCACCTTTTCTGCTAGATTTCTCTAGCAGTTCTATATCAGTCAGTAGGGGAAATTGTGCTTTTTGTTTTGCTTTTTAAGAGAAGAAAGAGCAATAAAGAATTCTCTGTTTTTTATTATAAAACTAATTTTCCAAAGAGTAAATAAATCAGTATAAATAGAGTAATGAGCTGTATGAGCATTATGTACATGGATTTATTCTATATATTGATGCAATATGTTTTCAAGAAGCCAGTTTACTTATAGTCTGAACAAATCTAACTTAAGTTTTTGACTCTGGCCAGGCTCCAACATTTAGCTCCCTGCTTTAGAGAAATTGACCAGGTAGGTAGCTGACAAGTACAGATTGCTGTTTGTGAGAGTGGCCATAATTGCACCGATAGGAACTATTACCTGTCCTTCCCAGGTGAGATTATCAAGTCAATGATCTTGAACTAATGACGAGAACATGGAGCCTAGACCCCTGCAAGCTGCTCAGTGCTTTAGTGGCACAGAAAATATCTATCTACAACAGAGGGCCTTTCTCCAGATTTTGACTGAAAATAAATGACCAGTATTTAAAATAGCATAAAGTAAAAGGTTAGCTCCTGCAGGTAAAAATGATTCAAAGTTCCACTTTGACTCACTTGAGTAAGAATTACAAAGTAAAGAATAGCTCTAAGAAGTACTAAATATGGCAGCTGATTTCTATTCTTTGTGATTTATTTCTGCATATTTCATAAGAAAACTCAGAAAAAAGCATTGTTCCTCCTGCTTATTGTAACTGAATAATTACATGACTTTGCAGGTACCTCACAGCTACCTCAAGTACAAACATTGTAACAAAATAGCATATGCACTTTAGCACTTTGTGCTAAAGCAAAAAAAAAAAAAAAAAAAAAAAAAAAAATGTTGACAGTTATGCTTTTCCTCCAGGTTAATTTTCCCCTTTGCCGATCTGTACTTCCATTTCATACCCACACTCTGCAATTTTATCATAACCTACTTCCATTTCACACAGCTATACTAGCAATCATAAAATTGCTCATATCTTTTGCATAGTTCATTTTACCAACATAGTGTTTTCTGACTACTTTATATTACACCAGTTTCCAGTTGTTCTGATCAGCTTTTAGCCAGTCAATTCTTGTAAAATCTGTGCAATTATACTTTTGATTAAACCAAAATAATTCTAGGCCACCTCCTGCCATAGATATTATTTAAAGGACCAACACAACCCCACTACCTTACAGTAAACTATGAGTAGATTAAAAACATACTTTAAACTGTAACTACTATAGTTGTCAAAGTGGGTATGAAATATCCCTTAGCTGGACTGGACTCTAAAAGATGAGTATGAAACTATCCTAAATCCTCCAAAGAAGAAATGATCAAAGTTGTACAGCAGGCAAAAATAAGGCATTTAAAAAAAAACTGATGATGAATTTAGAAGATCAAAACCAAAATTTTAAAGTAAATTTTCTACTGATAACATATCAGTTCTAAAATAGAATAATATGCTTAGAAATCTGTTTCTACAACAATTAATTTACCAAAGGTGGAAAAAATTCAATAATGTAGATTTAACGTTAATACTTGAAGATACAAAATGATTCTACTTTTAAAGTCCCACTCCAGGGGAGTTGCTAATCATCTTGAAACTCTGTGTTCTACATCTGCATTTTTAAAATCTCCCCCTCCCACCAGTATAAACTCATGATTCCTTTTAAATGGTTTTGGTAATATAAATCTGTGCCTTTGTTTTTATAGACAGCATGGTGATCGTGCAAATATTTAATCCGATCCACATTTCAATTCACCAGCAGCTGCCACCTGTCTGCTGCTATTACACACCAATAAAATATGACAAATTCCAACAGAATTCTAACACTTTTGATCTTCAAAAGTGGACCAGATGAGTTCTGTCTAGCAGAATTTATTTGCGCTCATAGCTGTCGGTTTTTGGCTCAATTTAGAGTTAGCTTGGTTATCTCTTGTTCATCCAGGATTCTCTTGTTTATGACCCCTTGTAGCAGAGAACAAGGATTGTACTTTCTCCTCTACTTAGCCTGTATCGAAATCTCCTCTGGCTTGCTAGCTCTCACTTCCTTGGTTCCCCACAGGGCATACAAATTAGCTGTTAAGCTCCAGACTTCAAGTAAAGATCAATCAAAGGTTTATGTGGAGCATGTTTCTGACTTTGCCTTGCTGAAGCAATAATTATCTGTAGATCTGTTTTCCTACCCATTTAATCCTGTTCATGGTAATGGGAGCAGAAGCCTGTACTAGTGTTCAACAAGGAAATGGGAGGTGGGCCTACTCCCCGGACAGATTGCCAATCCATCACAGGTTCAACAGGCACATAAATTAAATAAGCATGCACACATGCAATCACAGCTAGGTACTCATTAGAATGTCCAGTGAGCTAAACATGCATGCGTTGCTCAATAACCCATACATGCACAACCAGCTAGCACCTAGCTGTGAGCAGCCCCACCATGCAGCAGTCTGCAGACTCAAGGAAATCGCTAAGCATAGTATGGATGAGCGATTCACATATTACGTTGTTACAAAAATCAGTCTTTGCTTGTCACATAAATATAATTTTATGGACATGGTTACAATGGATGTGGTTGCAGATTTTAGCAGTTTCTCTGCATCATTGTCAAAATATTTCAAAACATATAAATAAATCATTGTGATGACTAAGAGAAAATAACAGTCATAAAATAGGTTGGAAAATGTATTATTGTTAGAAAAACTAAGAACCAAGTGTGGGCAGTGTCTGCACATTTATTCAGGTACCATTTTGGAGAAAAAAAAGTAGTATCAGGAGTACTTCACTGTACTTTTACAAATATTTTACCTTAGTAAAATATTATCTTACCTTATTTCCCTACCCATCTCCTGGTGCTTTACTGAATGAAAAATAAGCATGTTTTAACCAAAAATGCATCAGACACAGAAACACATCTACAGTTTGGGTTAAAATGAGACTTATTCATACACAAAATTTAATGTTTTAATGTTGTTTTCTACCTGCTGAGATGGCTGTACAATTTGGAGGTCAAGTTAAAATGGATACGTAATGGATACGTAAGGATATATATTGCCAGTGGAAGCCATTTGTTGTAACATCTACTAATGAATGACCTACTGTATGTGTTGGCTTGTTTTATGTAGTGGAAAACAAATCAATCTGGAAATCAGATCAGATGTCTTAATTTATTTTGTCATCACTTTATTTTTTTTGTATTTAATTTTTATTTTGGTCATTTGAAAAAAAAAAAAAAAAAAATTTGCACATGATTTTTTTGTCGTGCAAATTTGTCATGTCTGATTGTATTTCTTTTTGTTTGCTAACAAATTCAGATGTTATGATCAGTTACTCCAGCACACTGGAACTTCCTATGCTGAAAGGAGGCTTACTTTTATTTCAGTATATTTTTGATGATTCTACCCACCTCTGCTAAGAACTAAATAAAAGAGTGAAGAGCTCTAATCAGGTTATAAAAACCAAGTTTAAATTCATTCCTCTGAATGTCCAAGCTAAAGCTAAAATCAAGACTAGGTTAGAGGCAATCAACGAGGCCCTCAGGGTGTTTCTGCTTCTCATAATGTCTCAGACATCCAACTGCAGCAGGACTACCTTTGAGGGCAGTGTGCTGGACTCTACCCTCTCCCTGAAAGTCACATTTTTGCCCTCCTGCTGGTGCTTCTGCTCAGATGCTTGCTTCTTTTTCTTCTGCTCCTCTGTGGTTGGCCCACTGAATTAACCTTTTTTCTGGTGCTGCTTTTTTCTGAGGTTCTGCTTAGCTGCTGTAAAGCTGCTGTCATGCCTATATTGCCACAAATAGTTGCATATCGAAAAACAGGCATTACATGAGTGAAAATGAGAGGAAATAAAGCAGATTTTGTTGAAAATCAAATCTTGTCACAAATATGTGTGTTGCTTTTGATGCCCGTTTTGTCAGATTCACAGTGTTATATTGCTTTAGGAAGAGGGATGATTATACTTTTCCTGTGAAGCTGACATCTTGTTTTAGGTTGTTTTTTTCCATTATATTTGAGCTGACTGACCATTTGGGAATTAAAGTTTTATCCATAAGTTGTTAGGCTGTTATCCATAATTAGGTCAGGCTGATGTAACTTGAAGTTGCCCCAAGCATTCATCATGTCAACATGAATAATTCCTCATCCGTGTAGACAGAGTATCTGCATAGCATAGCGCAACATTAAATAATATTATTGGTTCACTGTTGCAGTACTTGCATCGATTGCACATATGCTTTTCTCAGCGTTGCAATGCGCATGCAATAGAATGCCATGCTGAAGATGTTCACTTCACAGCTGTACATTTTCCTACACCACTGAAACATAGTACTGTAAAGGTGGGATTAAAGTTTGGATATCTATTGCATAGGTCCTTTAATTAGTCAGTTCAGGCATCAGCATGAACGCTATTGCTTTTCATGCTGCTGCTTTAGCCACCCCTTTTTACACTCAATGCAGTTCTATTTTAATAGTAGAAGTTGCTATTGATAAAATCTGACTACATTCAACAACTGTTAGCAAAAGAAGGAACAACTGAAATTAATACTTTAAGACTTTAAAAGTGTTGCTTTTAGATGTTTCTTTTAAAGTTTTAATAACATGTTGCAATAAATTTTCTTCTTGTAGCCATATTTTTCTGTGGATATGTTTGACCGGCTGATACAACAGAACACACCCCCACCCAGCATAGAATATGCTGCCATTTTTTTCTCAAGAGATGCTGTTTGAAAGGCCAGAAACAGCAGCACCCTCCCCCAGAGTGTTCTCTCATTTGATCCACTTCCTTCACTTAACTATAAATTCTGCCATCTACTCACTGGTCTTTCTGTAAATCTGCTGTCACCTCATTGGCTACCCCAAGCCTCTCACATGCATTTCATCTGTGAGTTAATTTACACATAACGAACAAAAACTAAGGAAACACAAACATTTCAAATTAAAAGCATGCGAATGAGAAGATTAAAAATGCAATAAAAACATGTACTAACATTTTAAACGTTCACACTGTGAATTCTGTGGAATTTATGACCATCTCAAAATAACTTTCACTCACTCTAAAAGAATTCCCTTAAATAGCGGTATACCTGTGAATAGTCCCATTTTACGATCTATCTAAAAAGCCATCAAACTAGCTGGCTGGTTTTATGATGAAGCCCTATCAAAGGATGATAAGAAAGATACAAAAAAAAAGCAGCTTTGTATCTGGAAAAGCTTAAAAGGCATCACATCTGCTCACCTCAAAATAAGAATAAACTGTAATCTCACACCTGCTGTGGCTTTCATTCAATTGCACTGGCAGATAAATCTCACAGACCAGCTCACAAATCCGGGCATGCAGACACTCATGCGCGCAGACGAACTGTCAGCGTAAATCCCAGCATCTGAGCCCAAACATCTGGAACTAATGCTCTAGCAGAGTTTTTTTTTTCTGATTTTATTGAATTTTATTGAATTAACCTTTTTGAGAAGAACTCTATTCAAAGAATACTTAAAAAAGGAGTGGAAGGGACCCACCCCACCAGTGCAGTGCATCGCTTCCTCAAACCCCCAGTGCAGTGGCTCATGAAGTGTAGCTGTCCTGTTTGTGAGGGCTGAAATTAATATTATGTTTCCAAGGCAATCCTTTTAGCACTGTCTAATCCGACTCAGATTGGCAGAGCCGTCTCAGAGGAAGTCTGAGGATTACCCAGTTTATGGGCACCAGACTCTACCGTTGCTATGGTATGACAGAGAATTTCATACAGAGGGAAGCAAAAACATGTCAGTCTGAACATAAAAGAAAAACAGCTGCGGCCAGTGGCATTCTCAAACTATTGTCTTTATTGCTCTAACCACACACACACTGAGAGCTGAAATGATGAAAGGAAGGGGTGAAGAATGAATTCACAGCAGCACCACCAACGTGTACCATCCTATTGTCGTCAATACTCTGGGGGCCTGCAATCTCGCGTGGTTCCTGGAGACAGCCTGTGTTTGATACTTACCCCTATGTTTACATCTGCTCCACTTTCCTGTGCTGGTATTGGATAATTTCATGCAGCAAGCACAAAATTCACTTTTTCTCTAACCGCTCTTGGCAACATGTCTTATATATATATATATATATATATATATATATATATATATATATATATATATATATATATATATATATATATATATATATATATATATATATATCATCTTTGCTTTGTGTTGTCCATTCCATTGCCCCTGTGGGCAGTGGAATGGACCTCATGCGTAGGTTGACACAAAATGGCAAAAAGAAGACAAATCTTGATCTTTTAGCATTGCTGAACCATGCAACTTTAAGTAAAGTCATTATGCACAGTGCATCTTATAAATTATTTTGCCCTCATCCACTTACGCAGCATTTGTCAGAAAGTGGAATACATTAAAGCTAATTGAGCGTATTTGCCATTTGGGTTGTATTAATTGAAAAGCCATCACTTCCAGCCATCCACCAAATGACCACATTAACTGTCAACATTATATTTGACTTCCTCCCAGATGAAGTAGTGCTTAGGGAGCTCTCAACTAGGCACTTAGCCCTTCCTGAGCTTTTGTGGAAGTGGTCAGGTCTAAAGTCAAAGGAACAAAATGCCGTTTCTCTGTGTCACTGGTGCTAATCACCGACAGAGGGATTCAACACGCCAACCTAGATTGGTGTCGGCTGTTATGAAACAGAACAAACTTTCATGCTGTTGTGTCACGTGGCGACAAAACAGAAAATAGAAAACGAGCTCCTCAGTCTATTTAGAGACGAGAGCTTACAAGCTGTTTACCTCTATTTTCACCTCATTCCTGTTTGTGGTGCATCTGTCATGTCATGTCTGCCTGCAAGACATCTTTACCCTCGTCGCTTCTCAGGTCTCACCCTGTTTGAGCATCCAAGCTTGTGTTTCAGAACAGGTAGCCTGGGGAATAAAATGCAGATCCCTGTCTCCTTCAGTTCTCTGTGCGCTCACTCATGCACAACTCCGCGGAGTCTGTGCAAGATGACATCAGTGCTTAATTTTTCACATACAGGTATGTGCCAGATACAGAAGCTCTTGGACTTTTGCCACTGCTCATGAAATATTTGTCATTTGTCATATAACATGATCTGAAGGGAGAAAAAATTTACAATACAATGTTTAAATTTATTGGCTTTTTAAAAAAATTGCTCAAGTCAATCAAAATGCAATTTTACGGACAAAAATCACAAAGCAATTCTTTGAAAATAAGACGCATTCACTAATTACAATAGCTAATTAAATACCGTCAGTCAACATGATCATTTTGGAATAGTAATGAGCAAATAATGAACTAGCCAACTGTGTCACATTAAAGGAATAGTTCAGGATTTTTGAGGTGCGGTGACTTTGTCATCAGAAATATTTCCCTTATATGTCCTGTGAGTAATAAACCTTATTTAAACATGAGTCAGTGTTACGTCTATAAGCACTGATTTACATATAGATATTTTGTGTAGGTCAATAATGTCCAAAGTGAGTCCTTAAGGGCATGTTTTAGTTCTTTCCCCGGTTCAATACACCTGACTCAAATGATGGTTCCTTAGCAGGCCTCTGCATAACTTTATGACATCCTAAATAGGCAATTGGACCATTTGAATCTGCTATGTTAGAGCAGAGACATCAAAAACTGGCAGGTTTTAGGATCAGCCCTTGAGGACTGGAGCTGGACACCCATGGTCTAGGTGTAGTCCAATCATAAATTCCAAGAATAAGTCTATAAATCACACAAAAATCCCAGAATGCATAAACTGAAGCTTAAAGACAGCTTCAATTGATTAACTATGAATGAATTTCATCCTTTAGTCAGTAATGCTAATCTAGTAATAATATCAAAGACAAAAAATGTTCAATAACAAATCAAAATTTAACCAATTTTATATTGTTGTGATATTGCAGTAAAAATAACATTAATATGTAGTAAAAAGTCTCTTTATATTTGTTTTTATTGACAAAACTTGAGAAAACAATGATGAATATGAATGCCTTAGATGTTTATACTTTACTGGCAGATGAGGACAGCACATATTTTCTACCTTAAGATTTTTTTAATATTTGAGATGTACACACACACAAGACACACACACCCATTCATTCATCCATCCATTATCCATCACACTTATCCTTAAAAAGACACATCCTATATATCATTCAAGATGAAGTTGAAATTGCTTTCAGAAAAGCAAAATCTCAGTCATTCATGCAAGAATTGCAACTTTTAACCAGAACTACTTACCTTTCATGCAGAAGCAGCACCTCTGATCCTTTGAAATTGACTCACTTGCTTCCATAATGCAGGATCATACAACACTGACAGGAGGTCTTTAAAGCAGATGAGAAACTGAATTTAATATTACTTTTTGTTTTGTTAAAACATGTGGCACTCAGAATTGTTGTCTGAGTGTCAAGCATTATGGCTTTCACCTTGATACTCCACTTGGTATACATATGAAACTTTGTTAGAAATTGCTTTGGGTTTATTTTAAATGTAATAGGCATGGAGATGTTAAAGAAAGGAGAAAAGAAAAGGAGAACATTGGGGAAAAGCTTTAAAGGAAAAGGAGATAGGAGAAGGGGAGTAAAAAGGGGCATAAAGAGAACACAAATCAATAACCTAAAAGTCTGCCTCTAGACCTGCAGAATAAGAAAAAACAAAACCAAGAACCCACAGGAGCAATCAACATATGCATATATAATAATAAAAATTACAACATCACTGAAAAGTACACAGCACAAGTTATTACAAGTTATTTAGTGGTAACCCCGCCGGGCCCAACTTAGACTTTCACATCAGTTAATTGTTGCACAAAAACACAGCCATTATTTGGGTTGAGAAAATAGTAAAAGACATATTAGTGGTTTCTTGTGAAACTGTAAAAAGCTAACATCCACTAATAAAGCATTGCATCCAATGGATAGAAACATAAGTTTAGATTTAAAATCAGATTTACAAAATTATCTTAAATGGGAACTCCATCTGACTAGCAGTTAGCCTTCCAAATCTCAGGATTTATTTACTTTTCCAGAAACTCACAGCAATGTGGCATTTTTTTTTACTACAATAAGGGAGCTATATGTGTTAACAACTTCATTAAAACTTGCCTTATGAAACCGAACCAATATCTAAAACAAAAGTTCTTAAACTTTGGTCAAGGTCAATGATCACAGGGGCTACGTGGGTTGTCTTTAGCTGTGTTTTTTATTTTGTCATCAACTTCCTATAGCTATATCCAAACAACTGGGGCCATTTTTTTTTTTTTCGATTAAAAAGGGGAAACAATTTTATTGGGAAAATATTTTGTTTTTATCTACTTCACAATAAATTAAACATGCAATGTTTTGATGAAACAAAAGAAGAAAAACAATAGTCACTGCAGATCCAAAAGAGGATCTCAGACTTTTGCCTTAAAAGAAAGTAGTACCGTTTCTTAATTTTTTGGGTTGAATGGTTGAATATTTATTTTTTGGTCTGGAAATTGCTAGTGTACCCACAGCAATAAAAATGACAACTTTCTTTGAAAGTTGGCTGTAACTAGTCAAGTTTATTAAATGGGTTTGCCTAGGCCTGTTTTTGAGAAAAAGGTTGTAATCCCACTCACTATGTTATTAAAGTGAAAGCAAAAAAGAACATGGAAAATAAAAGTCACAAAAAAACTTTGTGCTGTGTCTAAAATTTTCTGTTTTTAAAAAAGTAAAGACTTGACCACATTTTAGACACCCCTGGCTTACAGAGCAACCAGAAGTTAGTCAGATGTGATGTGGATTTTAATAGGCACAAGGAATTAAAAAGATGTCAGTTTCAATCACAGTAATGTTTGTATCAAACAGAAACTAATAAGTAATGTGGAGTAGAGAGAGAATAAATTGAAGAAGACCACAGAGAAGAAAGAACAAGTTCTGGTGGTTACTTTAAACACATCCAAAGTCAGAACATGGATCTGGAAATGAGTTTAAACGGAGTTTATGCCAGTTTTGCCAGTTAGACTAACCAATGGGATTTGCCAAGTGCTGTACTAAATAAAAGATAACTATTAGCCATACAAGCTAACAGTGTAGTTGTTTGGATTGTACTGCAAAAGCATGTTGTGTCATGTTAGTTTTGTTTGAAAACCTTATCAGGCAACAATTATTGGCATCAAAGAAAGTTTTGAAGAGTTTAATTGATACAACTGAATGAATGGTTCTTCTGGGTTCACAGGTAAAATCCAGGCCAGCTCTGAGGAGAAAAAAGTTACTAGAAGTAGAATAGTTTTGATGGAAATGACGGGTGAGATGGTTAGCTTTCTGCTGGAGAGCTGAAGTTCCAAGGGTCGGCAGATGGCAGTGAGTGGTGCTTGCTGGTATTGATTTTCTTTTTCTTTCTTTCAGGTGAAAATGTGACAGGCAGTGGAGCATCCGAGGGTGGACAGGTAGGTGTGTAATAGTGGACTGTCGTCGAGTGGTCCTGACAGGATGAACCCATCATGTTTCCACATGTAGAATCAATCACAGGACAAATGAAAATGAAAAGGTTAAAGGAAGTTTACAATAAGTGCAAAATCTGAAAATGGCCTCGGGTACGTCATTCAGCTGCATCTGGAGTGGTGGGGACAGTCAGATGGAGCACTGTATTCACAAAAGTTTTCAACCAAAATGGCTACAAATTTGTATTTATTCAATAGTGGGTACATGGGTACATGTACAAATATACATGTACATCTTCCACAATTTTTTCTTATCCTACTCAGTAATTACTCATTAATCATTTTTAATTACTGTGCGATATTAATTTTCTTATGTTGTAAATTTGCTCTTACTGTACATTCTCTTATTTCTGTTTTTCTGTTTTAATATTTTTTTACCTTTGTGTGAATCTGCACACAAAGGTAAAAAAAAACCTTAAAATTGCTGCTTGTACACCTGAGTTTCCTCATTGAAGAACAATAAAAGAAATTTCTATTCTATTTAACTCAAAAGAAACACTTAAGTAAGAAGTACGATAGCCCTCCAGCTTCCTACAGTTGGTCTCAAAGTCCTGTTCCTCAAAGCTCTCATAGCCTCACTACATCAGCATCAGATTCATTACTGTCAGAAATATCACTGTCCCCTTCAGAGACTGTGACCGTAACATCAGCAGCTGTAACCTCTACAGCGCCCAGCTCCACATTCTCCTCAACTTTCCTTGATTTTTCAAGTTATCCTGTTCTCACTTCTTTATTCTTAATACTTGTCTTTCTCTTGTAGTTTGGTTTTCCATGTCTTCCAACCTGAATTAACAGTGTAAACAGTGACAGTGTTTCTTTCTCTTTAGCAGTATGGGTAACTTGTATATTTATCTTATCATTAAAGATCAGACAAGATCTGAAAATATTCCGAAATATTAAGAAATTATGTTTACCTTGCATTTGAAATTGTCAAACAGTGTCCTTAACCCTTCCAGTGCCAAGACCAATTAAAAATGCTTGAAATAACACAATATGGTAGCCATCCAGTCAGTGATTGATGATCTCTTATGTATCATTGAAAATAATGTCTATGGCGATTGTTAGACAATCCGCCGTTCTGGATTTTTAATCTTTTTTTTTTCAAGGTTAGAGGAGAAGCAGGTCAGTCAACATGTCCACAGGTTTTAATTTTTCTGTTCGACAATTATTGTCGAACAGAAAAAGGTAATGTCTATTCTTTTTTCAGGAACCCTAGGAGCAGAGGACAAATATGGAGATGAGTCTTAAACATGAAAGATGAGTAAAGGTAGTTTACTGTTCTGAAGGATGAAGGAGGACATGAGGAGGAATGTAGTTCCTGGTGGTGGGTTGAGGAGATGAGTTCCAGAAGGGCATCTTATAAGAGCGGTGTCAACAGACAACTAAGATCCAGGTGAGAATAGCACAGAGAGAGCAGGTAGGAGAGGGCTGGAGACTTCAGAGCTGCAGTGGAATCATAGAGTTGGTGATTATAAAATTGGTTGTGACAGTGGCTCAGGAGGTATGAGTTCACCCCATAACTGGTGAGTTGGTTCAAACTCCTGCTCCGTCTGTCTCAGTCGTTGAGTCCTTGGGGAAGACACCTCACATGCCTTGCCTGCTGGTATCAGCAGGCTGCAGATGGCCTGGTGGTATCAACTGTATGGCAGCCTCACTTTGTCAGCCTACCCCATGACAGATGTGGCTACAATATGGCTTAACATCATCAGCATGTGAATGTGTATGTGAATGGATGAATAACTGAATGTAGTGTAAAGAGTTTTGGAATCTGCTGGACTAAAAATAAAGCGCTATACCAAATACAGGCCATCTGGAAGAGATCTGACATGGAGTGGTCTGAAGAAGGGTTCCAAGAGTTTGTGTGAAACCAACAGAGACCTCAACTTGGAAGGCCAGATAGCATGATGACATGAGTTTAGGTAAAGGTAAGTAAACTAACAAACTTATTTCTTATCACAGAAAAGTAAAAATACTCAAAGGGGACCACAGGGGGCTTGACTCTTGACTCTACCAAGGCAGATTGATCATCTGGCAAAGACTGGTCGTACAACAGCTCCTCAAATCTAAAAAAAAAATAGGTGATTGCAGACAGGTTTGTGGCCTGCAGCAGGTTCAGGAAGATATTTCACACATAGGCGAGAGGCGTGGGTAACCCGCTGAACCCCACTCATGATAGGGATTGGGGATTGCAATTATTTCCCATGAACGAGGAATTCCCAGTAAGCGCAGGTCATAAGCTCGCGTTGATTAAGTCCCTGCCCTTTGACAATGTGACAAATGATCCTTCCGCAGGTTCACCTACGGAAACCTTGTTACGACTTTTACTTCCTATAGATAGTCAAGTTTGATCGTCTTCTCGGCGCTCCGCCAGGGCTCACATACTCTCACACACACCAGGATCATGATAGACTCAGGGAAGTAGCCAGGGGAGAGGTGAGGAGATTCATGGGGCGAGTCCTGAGATGAGCTTTCCATCAAACTCTGAGAGTGAGGAGGCAAAGCACTGGAATCTAGAAACAGTGTGAACTGGAAAACTGGTTTCCTGAAAGGAGGGACAACAAAGAGGGAAGCACAGGAACACCAAGAAACACAAGAACTGAAGGCTAGTCGACCCCATTACCACGCATAAAGTAAAACAATCAGACTTCAGGAAATGGTTTCCTTTTTCTATCTTGCCACTTGGAAATTTCAACTTCAGATTTAAAACTGAATGCACAATTAACATCAATCAAATGTGCTCAGCCATGGGAGATGTTTTCTATCTTTTTTTCTTAAAGAAGAAACATAGCAAAGTATAAAAGTCTAGGCCCTGATGTGGTACTGTTTTAAAATTTCTGTCTAAAAAGTTACAAGAGAAAGAAAGCTGTTTAAAAGTACATGTACTTTCTACATATGGGCATTAATATAGCTGAGTGTGTTTAATAATAGAATAGTGTCAATCATAGTCACACTAGAAATCGTGGTTCATCATGTACTGTAGATGGGTCCCTGGTGTAAAAAGAAAAATGCATTTTTTTTTTTTTTTTTTTTTTACTAAATCCCACCTTACGGGCATCCCTGAAGCAGATTCATGTCTCAAGGGAAGTCTCTGAGGCATATTCATCTGAATATGCCTCAGAGACATGAGTCTGAGCCTTATTACATTCTCTGTGCTGAACCCAGTTGCTGAGTTGACTTAATTGGTGAAGGTGAATCTTAACAGAGATGGTGATAATATGGTAAAATAAGGCTCACGGTGCATGCTGCTGCAGAAGTGCATGTTAACCATGTTTCAAGTGTAAGGAACATAGAATGAATTAAAATGTATCAGTGAGTTTGTAAGAGACGAAATAACCATGGACGTCTGTTTTCAGACAATTAGTTTGATGATATCATGAGGCGCACAGAGGAATCTTTCTAGTTTATTCTGTGAAAACATTTAAATTGTTTCTGGATAAAGACTCCAATATCTTTCAATTTAAGATGCTTCAGCAATTATTCCAATCTCAACTTAAAGGGCAGTATTATGTAAAATCGACTTTTTTGAGCTTTACATCATGTTGTAATGTTATTCCCTCATCAAAAACATACCTGGAGTGTTGCCTTGATTCTTTCATGCATGTTTGAGAAATACTTTAATCCCCCATGGCGGTCATTCAGCTGTGCAAAATACCTGGATGGACCGAGCACTGCCTTCGCTCCTCCTTAAAGCTTCAGTTTGCTAAGCTTCTGAGCTTCCACCTCACAGAGCACCCATCCCCCGCGACTTCCCCTCTCAGCTCCTTCAGACTACCCAGCAGCAATTAACAAACACCTGGCGGGACTGCACACCTATTGAGGTCATTATATGAGCAATGCTCATATAATGACCTCAATGCAATGCTGCTATAAATGTTGTAAAAGGGCTAGCTGTTGTGATGACTTCCTGAACGTGGAGTTTCAGAAAGAGTCAGACTTTCGTAAAGAGACAGATGCCCAATTTCAAGGTGCTAAATTACGAAGTCGAATTTCTTTTAAGTCATATTTGATATATATACAGCAATTTCGTGACAACTGAAGTAACATAGTTACTTTAGCACTTTATTGTGCTATAAAATGATTCTATGTGCCTGGAAAATGCATAATACTGCCCCTCTAATAAATTAATGCAAAGTACCAGTTAGGATATAAACATTTCTATTTGTAAGTGTTTTGGTTGGTTTTGTGTCTGCAAATAAGTAAAATTAAGCAAAAGCATTTTAGGACTTGTAAGTAAAAAAAAAAAAAAAAAAAAAAAAAAAAAAAAAAAAAAAAAGATGTCAACAAGTGCAGTGATAACTCCAAAGGAGCTCCAAAGGAGGAACTGCTCAACAAAGGGCTTCCTAAAAGGAATTTGCATATCGTTAGCTTCACAGCATAATTGCCCAAGTCATATTTTAACGTTTTCGGGAAAACAAGAAAAACACATTTTAGTGTTCAGTTAATAATTAAAAATTATTATTAAAAACACATTTTTTTTAGCAAGTCTAAGTCAAGGGGGAAGACTGATGGATTTTGGACTGTAACAAGTGTTCTGATAGGCTGAGGACATAGGCAGCTAAGCGGGGTGATGTAGCAGTGTAAGGAAATCAATATTATGCAAAAATTTCATTTTGGCCAAATTATGACTTATGTTATGAGGCTAACAATATCTTTCCCTATATATATATATAGGGAATATATATATATATATATATATATATATATATATATAACACTATATATATATATATATATATATATATATATATATATATATATATATATATATATATATATATATCTATCTATATCTCTTGTGTTATCTCTTTCTTGTGTTTATTGTGTTCTCTCTATCTCTCTATATCTCTCATCTCTATCTTCTCTCTCTCTCTCTATCTCTCTCTCTCTCTCTCTCTCTCTCTCTCTCTCTCTCTTGTGTTCTCTCTTTCGTGTGTTTCTTGTGTTCTCTCTCTCTCTCTCTCTCTCTCTCTCTCTCTCTCTCTCTCTCTCTCTCTCTCTCTCTCTCTCTCTCTCTCTCTCTCTCTCTCTCTCTCTCTCTCTCTCTCTCTCTCTCTCTCTCTCTCTCTCTCTCTCTCTCTCTCTCTCTTGTGTTCTCTCTTTCTTGTGTTTCTTGTGTTCTCTCTCTCTCTCTCTCTCTTGTGTTCTCTCTTTCTTGTGTTTCTTGTGTTCTCTCTCTCTCTCTCTCTCTTTCTCTCTCTCTCTCTCTCTCTTCTCTCTCTCTTCTCTCTCTCTCTCTCTCTCTCTCTCTCTCTCTCTCTCTCTCTCTCTCTCTCTCTCTCTCTCTCTCTCTCTCTCTCCCCCCCCTCCCTCCCTCTCCCCCGCCTGTGCTGCCCCCCCCCTTTTCCCCCCCCGTCCCCCTCCCTCCTTCGTTTGTGCTGAAGTTTGAAATGTAATGACATTTGAGGTGTAATGACCTCTGCGACCACAGTATTAATACCTGGATGTACCCTAAGTTTCAGAGTCGACATGTACTAACTTCAAGGCCATATTTTATTCAGCGACATACATGCCTAGATAGAAAAAATAATGCAAAACTACCTTCAGTTCATTACAAAGGCAAGGCTGAGGAACACGAGGATATGATTATTACACTCTGTTAGCAGTTCTGACCGGTTGCATGTAGAGAATATGCTGTGAAATTTAAGCAAAAACAGTGAAGACCACACTATGTTTTAAAACCAGACATGTTAGCAAGAACAATTGGGACAAAAATAAACCCAGATTTTTTTTTCAGTGTTTTCTGATTTGAGGTTAATTCATTTGATTGATTGATTTGAGGTTTAATATAAATAAATTAGCAGATTTTCTTTTTCTGCTCAATGTTATGATCATTATTTGTCTTATCAGGCCTGTAAGATCAAGAACACCAGGCATTTGTTTAAAAGTAAAAAGTGCAAATTTCCCAGCAGAAAGTGACAGCTTGTTTGCACATTTCATTACACATAAAGTCAACGTTCTGTAAACAGAATAATGAATTTTTAAATAAATTGCCATAAAAAGAATGATATAACCATAAATGACAACGATTAGAAATAAACATCAAGGCATGTATAAAGTCCCAAACCAGATTAATTAAGCATGCTCTTTCATGCACATCAAGACATACATCATCATCACATCAACATATTTGATACAATTTGCAGAGAATGCAGGAGTTATGGAAATAAACACGCACATACACAACAAACTCACAATAATTACCCACAAACCTTTGATGAGGAGAAAGTTAAAGCTTCTGGCATACAGCTCCCCATCATGGCATGACTTTCAGTGAATCAAAAAAGTGCATTAAATGAAAGAAATTATGCGGATTTTGTGGATCAACAAGTTCTGCAAAAGTCTTGGAAGTTTCTGGATCACTTTTGAGGTACTCTTGTGTTGCATAGTGCATGTTTATTGGGATGAAGGGTGCAGAATTCAGTGTTTTGCACAGGGTTTCTGCAAGTTAAATTTAAGGTTAAATTTAAGACCATTTTAAAACCACTGTACTTTTAATTTAGGATGTACATGATTTATGAGAAATATTTTTCCCTTCGTGTAATTATCAAAAAATGTAAATCTTATGATGAAGAAGCTTATTGCCATAATTCAATACAAACCAGTTCCCGGAGCAAAATCAACCCATGGGTTTAATTTCAACAACAGTACTAAAGAACTAATTGTCTGAGGTTTAAACAGGACAAACTTCAAAATCCTGAGTAATGATGTCATAATCATGAGCAGTTGAGCAGAGTGATGTAGCAGTGTAAGGATATCAGTATGCCTTATGTGGGATTTTAGTCAATTTGAGTGGGAATAAATCTGCAGTTTTTATAATTTATTCCTCACAAGAAATTGCATTTCAATTACATCGTTCAAAAAAAATTTAAATATATATATTTTTTACTATTTTAATTGTTTGGTTATATTGCCTGAATTTTGGGGTATTGTTAAAATTGAAATGTTGACATCTCTTATTACAAAAATGCAAAGATTTTCATTGGGTGTTCTAATTTTTTTTATTTTTGGCTATATGTGCACCTCTAAAGGTTGCGACTCCCATGCCTCAGATTTTTTTTCTTTAAGTCCAAAAGATGTTTGGTTGCCTGACTTATCTGAGGATCAAATTGTGTGTGATAAAACATAAACTGCAATGTTTAGACAATGTTTAGGTGCAAGGTAGAGATGCAATAGTTTGACAGAAGGATAAGAGTCTAGTTTGGAAAAATACAGGAGATTTGGGAGGGTTTATTTGCCTCAAACAAAAAAAACTCACAGGTTGACTTCTTCTGCTGCAGAAGTCCAAAAATGTTCTAAAAATTATTCCTGACCATATAAGTAAATACTAAACTCCTTCAATCTCAACATGAATGATATGATTTGTGCTTTATTGTCAGATGAAGCTGAGGAACAAAAAAACAAAAGGATGCCATCATGGGCTAAATAGACCTGCTCAAGCCTTCAGACACACAGAGGTCCACAGACAATTTTCCAACAGCCAGATTGTAATCCTATTATATCAAGCACTCTGCTCAGACAAATGAAATCATCTGCTGCAACTGGAGAGAGGCCAAGCTTACATAAATGAATTAAGAAACAGATTCACTTCCACCCCCCCTCAGTGACTGCACCTGGATTCCCTAAACATAAAAATGGTATAATTTAACTGATAAGAGCCTCTAAATAAATTGCACTAAAATTGCTTTTGATTAGAATAGGTCTTTTTTCCTCTCCACTTTGAAATCTTTAATTTAGCGGTCATTGCATGCAAACTTAGTTATGCAAAACTAAATGAAGTAGGGAAATACTGTTTTAAAGAAATCAAGTTTAACTGTGTTAAGTATGACCAACAATTACTCCCTGTGGCTTAACTTTCTGAATCTAAAACATTTACTCCAGCTTTATAATTATGTGGGGAACAGACCTGGGTATACATTTACACTTTGATTACATCTAGTGTTTTGTTTCTATAAATAATTGTGGCTTAGTTGTAAAAAAAAGGGTAGGAGTTAAAGTATTTTGAGAAACCAAACCAAACAACTACAAACTTAATTTGCTGCAGATCAGATAAAGATGTAGACTTAAATGTTTGTGGTTTCACAAAAAACGTAATCTGCTTGCACTGCAGTGAGTCAAATTAAATCATCATCTAAATTAATCCAACTCACTCTTGTTCCCTCCAGTTCAGTTAAATGTATTAAAAATCTGTATGTTTGTAAGTACATAATTAAACTGGATACCTGGATTATACCATAATAATAATACCATAATTAACTGGAAACCCTGTGTGAAAACCAGCTGACTAGTTTAAAGTCTTCACCTAATCCTTCTGTCCTCGGCATGCGGAGGGCCCCAGGTGTCAGGGGAGAGGAGAAGTCCCCTTTAACAGGAGGAGACCTCCAGCAGAACCAGAGTTTTGAAGGTCAACCATCTGCCTTGTCTGTTGGGAGTGTGAGGACAGGAGAGAGAGGCACACATCCACAACACAGATGGCCTGGGATATATGCTAAAAAAAAAAGAAGAAAATGCAAGGGTACAATAAAGCCAATGAAAGTACAAGAGAGCTTAGTCTGCATAATGGAAAGTTCCCCCAGCAGTCTAAGCCTGATAGCAATAGCATTTCATTTTGACCGGTTCAGTGTTACTGAAGTCAATCAAACTCAAAGCTTTCTCAGAAGAGAAAAAATTCAGTTTAGTTTTTGTGGATGTCTACCTCCCAAATCCTGTCTGGGAGCTGGTTCCACAAGATCATCTGAAGGCAACATTAAGGTTCATCATCCCTTTTCTTTTCTTCATTTTAGAAACTCCAGAAGACACAAGAAAAACTGGAGTCTGAGGCTGAATATCTCCATTTAGATTATGTCAAGGTACAGTGTATATAGGATTTGATGAGGATTGGTTACAAGCACCTTTATATTCAATTCAATTCAAATTCAAAAGTATTTTGTCTTTAGCCATGAAATATATTATGATCATATTTCAAAATGAGACTAATATTTATGGGTAAATCTTTGAAAAGACAAGTGGGGTTCGATGGTGATGCTGTGGATTTGCTAATTATATTAAAGAAGACATACAAATAAACATATAAATAGATACATATAGACATATAAATTATACAGTCTGTTCCATAGCTACTAGTCTCTGTGATACATTAATAAGCATGAAGGACTACATGGCTCTACAACTTAATGAAAACAAAAATACAAAATACATCTAATCCTATAAAGTAGTCTGGTGCTCATGCTGCTCACGAATTTTTAACAAACTTGTTTTGGTTGAATTTTGTCAGCTCTAGATTGTATGATTACATGCCACCAATTTCACAATAACAACAGTTAAAGCAGTGGTGAATTGTCAAGGCTTTGAAAGAAATTGTGCCATTTCAAAAAAATCTAGTCTCCAAAAATCTTCCAATTATTTGCCCTTTTTTAACAGCAAATTTTGACAGATATTTATTAACCATTGGGTGCTTTCATCATTGGTCCAAAGTGTTTTAGGTTCAGGGACACTGGAAATACTATTTTCAGTGTGGCAGTGAGAGGCAGGGTACACACTGGACAGGTCGGCAGTCCAACACAAGGCAACAGACAAGAGAGACACAGGATAAAAAGCTTGACAGCAATTTAGAAATACCAGACAACCTAACAAATGTGCTGCAAGGCAACATGGCTGCCAAATGCTCCACTGTGCAGCTGGATCAAAATTGTTACAAGATAATAATGTTTTTTGCATTTTAAGAAGATTAGATCTATCATGTTTGAGGTGTGAAGAGAACCCAAGCGCAGAGATAGACTGTGGAAAAATTAAATAATTTAATAAAATAATGAAAACTTGCATCAGAACTAATGCAGGAAGGACAGAAGCAAGTCAAGGACTACAGGCAGTAAACAGGCAGTGTAGTGGAAAAATCCAGCCTTGAACAAAGGAATCAAGTGAGCTTTAATAAAGAGGCAAGGGAAGAAAATGACTAAAAAAAAACCAGATGAGGTAATCAGGGGAAATGTGATACAGCGTGGCTGGGAGAAAGCAGGGGAACTGAGGAAGAAAAACTAATCAACACAAGAGGGAACAGAACAAAAACTGAAAGGATCTTCAAACCAAAAGTGAAAGGCCTGACAATAATCTATTATAACTTCAGATGTGAAAAGAAATAGAATACAAAAATAAACCAAAACACTGAATGCAAATGAATGAACATATGCAGCAACATAATTCCAATAATAACGAACACTGAGAAATAAACTGAAAGTGGCAAGACCTATTGAACATAAATAAACCACAAGCAAATTATCAAAATGCAAACACAAAAGAAAACTGAAATCCAAACACCCCAATATAACGATATTGGGGTGTTTGGATTTCAGTTGTTGTTTGAATTTCAGTTAGGAGTTGCAATAGGAGTTGTTCGATTATTTTCAGAAGATATGCCATTTCTCTCCACTGTATTTGTTAGCCATTTTCTGGTCAGCATCTAGGGCTCAGTTGGCCCAAAACGTTCTGCTGTTTGAAGAAATCTGGGGATTGAGGCATCTGCATAGAACTGGAAAAGCTTTAAGGTATTTTAGTTGTTTAACTAAAGCTGCAAAAACATGAAAATCAGGAAACTGTCTTAAGGCAACAATCACAGTGACACTTTTGGGGGCATACAAAGTGAGTTTTGACAGATTAATCCTAGGAGACAGAGTGGATTTTGATTAACTGAGCATCTGTGAAAACATTATTTTTTGCAATTTCTGTAGCTCCTTTTACTATGGACATAGCCTGTCTCATTGAAGCAGGTTTTTCTGATGTTGTTTCCATATATATCCACTTGTTTCAGATGACTTGTCTTCTTCTCTTTATATTGTTTGTACAATTCAGGACTTTTGATAGTTTGAGTTTAATTGTAAGATACTAGTACAGAAACATCAGTAAACTGGATGATGCAACACACAAAAATACAGAAATCCCCTCAGAAATAAAGACGTACATTTTTGGACAGCTTAAAATGTTCCGTGCAAGTGTAGCATACATGGTGGCAGGCAGTATCATGTTGTCTAGGTGTATTGGTACTGGGGTTCTTCGCAAAAAGAGGGCATCATGAGGAAGGGGCATAATGTGGAAATGATGAACCAACATCTCAATACATGAGGTAGAATTGCTTGGAGAACGTTTGGGCAGAAATGGGACTTCAAAATAGACAAAAACTCTAAGCATACCACAAAACTAGTTACAAAATGGCATAAGGACAACAAAAGTCATTGTTTTACGGCAACCATCAAAAGTGACCTACTAACCTGACTTAGTTACACCAGGAATGGGCCAGTTCCAGCAAACTATTGTAAGAAATATTTGATCCAAGCCATAGAGCTTAAATAGTGTTTCTGCCAAATCACCTTTTAATGATGTATGTAAAGCTTCTGGTTTAGAGAAACTGCCCTTCCAACAATGTTTCATTGAACAGCCCTTTGATTATAGCACACATTCACAGGGGCATCCTTTCAAGAATCTTTTGCAATGTCACATTTATTTCCATCCAAACTTGCAGTAATTTGCAAAATCTTGCAAAGATGATTGGAGAGTCAGACCACTGTGCAAATCCCTCTCCAATACATCCCAAAGATTCTCAATAAGAGTTGAAGTTTGGACTCTGTGGTGACTAATCCATGTGTGAAAATGATGCCTCATGCTCCTTGAAGTAGTCTTGCATTGTTTGAGTCTGGCTTTGTCAACTGGGAATATGCCCATTTTCACTGTTCACTTGATGGAATAACCTGACCAACTGCACCAATTTCGAATCATAACACTGCCCCCACAGGCTGGCATTAAACATCAAGCGTACATAACTTCATGCATCTCTCTTCTTACCCTGATGTACCCATCCCTCTAGAACACGGTAAATCTAGACTCATCAGATCCCATAATCTTCTTCCGTTGCTTCAGAGTCCAATCTTCATGCTCTCTTGCCAATTAAAGCGTTTTCCCCTGATTACCCTCACTGATCGTTGGTTAAGGCTAGCTTTTAAATCCAAACCCCATGATTTTACTTTATGTGGAAATGTGGAAATGTGGAAATGCTCCTACTTTCACAATTTAACATGCCCTAATTCTACTCCTTTTTTATGATTTGACTTTGCCAAATGTTTGGCAATCACAATCTTTCAAAAAAATTCTTCCAACCACATTTTTTTTCAAAGATGTTTCCCACCACCAGTTAAAAACTGGTGGTGGATGCGTTGGACAGTTTTAGCAGTTTTAGCGATTGCTAGATGTTTTCTTTGCTTGATGCTTTCCCAATAATTTCACCCTTCTCAATAAACAGTAACGATAAATGTTATGATAGTTTTCCATACCTAATTCATCTACACTGTGTCTATTCATATAGTGTAGGTAATACCTGGGTTAAGAGTACCTCTTAATACCTTAAGAGTGTTGCCTTAGTTAGAGCTTGTAGAGTCATCATTACAACTTGGGGGGCAAGTTTTTTCTTCTAACCTAATTTAATTATTTAGTGTGCCCTTTGAGCACAATTACTGGTAAACACAAGAATAAAACACACCTCTTTTCACTATCACTTGCTCTTCTGAGAGTTTTTCTCATTGGTCAAGTGGATTAATCATTTAATCATGAGCGTTAATGCTGCTGTAACCAAAGCACTTGTTTTCCTCCTTTTGTCCAAGAACATGCAACTGTATCAAATTTGAAATAATGACCCCAAGGGTATTAGATTTTAATGGTGTTGTTACAGTGTACGAGTACAATTAGTTCATCAGCAGAAAGAGAAGATAATTTCCAGGAGCTCAGCTTAGTTTAATGACCGTCCCTGCGATGCTGGCACAGCAGAATAAGAGCATGTACCAGTGGACTTCAACTGCCAGTGACATTTAAAACTATAAACAACTCCTAATAAGATGTGGAAGTATAATTTACATAAAAACCCTTCACTCAACAGCTGTAAAAAATATGTATGAAAACATTCAAATATTAAATACTGAATATCAATTTGTTCTTGTTTTTTTCATGGAAAAAAATATGTTTTTCTGTAATGCAAATGTTCTCTCATTTGTAATTCTTTTTAGTTTTACCGCAAGCCTTTCTTCATTTCAGCATTTTTGCTACTTCATTGTAAAATGTGTAATGTACTTTTACCGCAGGATGAGGTGGCCCAGATCTTATGATGTATAGCTTCAGCAACACCCATTCCGCGACATCATTTACTCTTTGACACTTTCACGATTGTTGGGCCACTTAGTAATGATATCTGATGGGTCAAGCTGAAATTGGACAGGTGAGACGGTATGTCATTTTGACATAAAAACAATGGAAACCTTGTTCAGATGAGAAAGAAATGAGGCATTTCTTCTACCGACATCTTGAACAGAAAAAAAAAGAAATATCTGATGAAAGAAATATATTTCTATGGAGGAAACCATTGAAGCCAAGAGCCTAGCTAGTTTTGAATGTTAAAACAAAATAAAATTAAATAACATCCATCGCAAACTGTAATGGATGTTATTTAATAACATTCATAACATGGTAATTCATTTAAAGCCTTAAATAATTGAGTTTTTGGTAGACGAGTATAATCTGACCCTGGAAAAATATATCTAAAAATACAAACCTTTAATTTTGGTACATTTATACTGAACAAAAATATAAATGTACTTTTGTTTTTGCTCCCATTTTTCATGAGCCGAACTTAAAGACCTAAAACATTTTCTATATACACAAAATAACCATTTCTCTCAAATATTATTCACAAATCTGTCCAAATCTGTGATAGTGAGCACTTCTCCTTTGCAGAGATAGTCCATCCCACCTCATGGCATATCAAGATGCTGATTAAACAGCACAGGTGTGTGTTAGGCTGACCACAATAAAAGACCACTGAAATGTGTTGTTTTGTTTTACTGGGGGGTTTGAAAACCAGTCAGTATCTGGTATGACCACCATTTGCCTCATGCAGTGTAATACGTCTCCTTCACAAAGAGATGATCTGGTTGTTGATTGTGGGATGTTGGTCCACTCCTCTTCAATGGCTGTGTGAAGTTGATGGATATTGGCAGGAACTGGAATATGCTGTTGTATACATTGATCCAGAGCATCCCAAACATGCTCAATGGGTGGCATGTCCAGTGAGTATGCTGGAAAGAATTGGGAATGAATTATCATGCTGCAACATGAGGTCTTGTCGTGGATGAATGGCACAACAATGGGCCTCAGGATCTCATCACAGTATATCTATGCATTCAAAATGCCATCGATAAAATGCACCTGTATCCGATGTATTCCTGCCCATACCATAACCCCGCCGCCACAATGGGCCACTCAATCCACAACTTTGACATCGGCAAACTATTCATCCACACGATGCCACACATGCTGTCTGCCGTCTGCCTTGAAAAATGAAAACCGAGATTCATCCGTGAAGAGCACACCTCTCCAATGTGCCAGATGCCATCAAATGTTCAGATGAGCTTCCCTGAGACTGTCTGTTTGTGCAGACATTCTTTGGTTGTGCAAACCGATTGTTTTTAACAGCTGTCTGGGTGGCTGGTCTCAGACAATCTTGGAGGTGAACATGTTGGAGGTCCCTGGGGTCACGTGGTCTGCGATTAGTGGTTGGATGCCAAATTCTCTGAAACATATTTGGAGACAGCTTATGGTAGAGGAATGAATATTCAATTTACGGGCAACAGCTCTGGTCAACATCCCTGCAGTCAGCATGGCAATTGCACGCTTCCTCAAAACTTGCAACATCTGTGGCATTGTGCTTGTGTGATAGAACAGCACATTCCAGAGTGGCATTTTATTGTGGCCAGCTTAAGGCACACTTGTGCAATAACCATGCTGTCTAATCAGCATCTTAAAATGCTACACCTACAAGATGGGATGAACTATCTCACAAAGGAGAAGTGCTCACCATTACAGATTTGGATAGATTTGTGGATAATATTTGAGAGAAATTGTTATTTTGTGTACATAGAAAATGTTCAGATCTTTGAGTTCAGCTCATGAAAAATGGGAGCAGAAACAAAAGTGTTGCATTTATATTTTTGTTCAGTGTTGTGGAGAAAAAAATAATCACCAGTGTCAGAAGAGAAATGCTTAACTTATTGGTACTCAAATGAAACAATTGTAACAGAAACCTTCATTTAATTTGTAGTTTGTTTAGCAGCTTTTAATTTATAATCCATTTATTCTGATTCCTAGATATGGATACAATGTCACATAGAGGCCTAGCTAGACTTCAAAATGGGAAAGATATAGAACTAAGGAAGTTGATCATTAGTTTTTCAAGAAAATAGCTACTCACCCAGATGTGGCCATAGCTATAGTTATGGCAATAACTAAAAAGTTTAAAAATCCCAAAGTATGACAAACAGTCCATCTGGACAAGCACATAAAATTTAAGCCACCAAAGACACTGAGGAGGATGATGAAGGAAGGTAAAAAGTACAAACGCTCACGCTGGGGCATCTTACATTCTCTGTAACAGCCATTTATTTTTCAGATTTTTAAATTATACAAAATATGTCTCCTGTTGTGTAACATTGCTATGAAGATGAGTTTCCACCCAGTTGGATGAAATGCTCCCCTGCTGACTGTCTGTTCTGAGCAGGACTGATTAGCCTTGGGTCAGCCCTTCTGGGTTGGGTCCTGACCATTAGCAGGTGGCTTATTTGTTCTGCAAGGTGTCCATGCAGAGCAGTTAGCATCTTTAGCCAGCATGGATAAATCATGTTTCATGCTCACAAGATCTGGCAATTCTAGATAGTGGGTGCATTTAAGATAGCAGCTACCTCCTGCTTTACAACTACATATTAACACATTACCTGTTAAACTTTGACAGTTGCTTTGAAAGCAGTCCGACATGTTACATTAATGCCTGGGATGACGCTTGCATAGCAACTGCTTACTTGCCTCAGTATAAAGAGGCAAGATGGAAACTAATCAGACCAATCTTTTCTCTTTTTTTTCAGCAGAGAATCCTGCAGCCTCTGCTTCTGCCTTGTTCCTGTCACTCTTATAAGGTGATAAATGACTTTGTGATGTATGAAATGAATTACCTTGAGTTCTGTAAGATAAGGAGAGTCAAGATCTGTGCGTGGGAGATGGATACAGGTATCCTTGAGATCTTTCATGAGAGAAAATATTCACAAAAAATGGAGATAGACCCGTTGAAATAACTTTGCTGTTAATCAGTTGACTGCAGTGTCTTCACACCACATATGCAGTTAAAACTGAAATATATTGCTGTATTAAATTTCAAAAATAAGGCTGAAAAGTGTTCTTCTCTTGTGGGGTTTCTATCATTGTTAGAATCAGCTGCTGATGGGTCAAAAAGGAACAACAGATCATCTTTTGGATGACTCAAAAGTAAACACATTTTTGACGTTGTATGAAAGCCTGAAACACATTTTATAATATGAATAAATTTGTGTATACAGACATCTTATAAAGTTCTTTTCAAAAAGTATTCACACCCTTTTAAGTGTCTCATATTTTGAGACCAAAACAGAGGTTATCTACAAAACACTGTGTTGCAGAAAATTAAGATAAACATCAACTGAAAACACCCCACAGTGAAACCTGGTCAGCAACATCATGCTGTGGTGATGCAGTTTTTGGTGGGGTCAGGGAAGCTGGTAAGAGTTTGAAGGAGACAAAAGGTGAACAATCATGGAAGAAAATCTATTAGAGCATATGTGTCAAACTTAAGGCCCACGGGCCAAATCAAACCCCCCATAACTATTTATATGGCCTGCCAGACTTGGGTCACAACATTCAAGATAACAGTTGTGTGCTTAAGTATTATTTCATCAATCTAATCAAATCATTTTTTATTTCTATAGTGCAAATTACATCAAAAGGATGTTCAATATTATTTGATTTTTAGAAGTACTCATTGAAATGCAGAGACTGCTGTTTATTGAGATTTCAACAGTTTAATGGGTAGTTTCATCAAACATTCTGCCAAAACTGGCCCTTTTTAGCACATTCATGATCTTGATGTGGCCCAAAATAAAAATGATTTTGACACCACAGTGTTATAGGCTCCAAAACAACTTTAGACTGGGGCAGGAGGTTCCCCTTCCAGCAGGACCTTAAACATTCAGCCAGAACTACAGTTTCAATCAGGGGTCAATAGTGCTGGTGCAACTTTTAGATGTGTCCCTGACCAACTGACCTGACTTAAATTGTGGAATTGCTTCCTCAGCATAGTCAGTCCTACTAATGACCCACGTATTTGATGTAGGTGTTGAAGCAGAGCCATATAAAAAGGTGGTGGACTATGGTCTCCTTGGGAACAAGAGGTTCAGATAAACTATAGTTATGGGCTAGAAAGGCCCAGTGAAGGCCCAGAATCAATTCAGAATCTGTGGCAAAAACTGGAAATTCATGATTACAGACACTCCATCAAATCTGACTGAGTTTGAGCAATTAATTATGCAAAGAAGAATAGATGGAAAATGTTACTCTCTAGGTGAACACTTAAAGTTGTAATTGCAGCAAGAAAGGTTCTGCAAACTATCATCTCAAGGGGTTCCGAATGCAAACACTTTTTTTTATGTGTTCAACATTTTTCCACTTCACAGGTAACCCAAATTCCTACCTCTTGTGCCTTTCTTAACTGCTTAAATAGAAGATGGACTTCTTCTCTTGTCTTGTTGCTCTCTATTTGACATGTCCTGAGTGAATGAGACTCTACTCCAGCACCTTGCAGCTTTCGGCTGAAAATATTTTCATTCTACAAAGAAGTTTGTTTCAATTTGAATTAAATTCAGTTCAACACAACAATACTATATTTAGCCCAAAGGGAAATTAAATGTCATCCTAACTCATGTCATCAAAGTATTCTCAAAGATTCATTTTGGACTGTGATGATGTGAGTAAGAAGGATCTCCGGTAGTGGTCAGTCTTGCAATAAATCTGAAGAGACCTCTGACTAAAGACTGTTGCCATATGATAGTTTTGTGACTGTCATGAAAGCTCAAAGTTCAAATGTGTCAAACTTTGACAAAGTTAAAGGGGTATGAATACTTTTTGAAGGGACTTTACAGGAGTGTAAATAAGAGTGAACACAGTGAACACTTTAACATATTTATAACTTGAAAGTTATAAATACTTTCTCAATTTAACAGAAACAATACATTACAAAAAACTCAAAAACTCAAACTCAAAACTCAAATTAACTTATGCGTTTCTACCCAGCATCATTCCTCCTCCCCCATCTCTAGTGATAAAATGTTTTGGGAATGTGTGGTGTGTTTCTTTTCATTTGAAAAAAAAAAAAAAAAAAAAAAAAAAAAAAAAAAAAAAGCAACCAATAACTGGCTAATGAAAGCCTAATCATATTTTTATGATTTCAAAAGAAAAAGAAGATATTTCAGTGGTACATGGTGCTCAGACACACACCCACACAAACACACAGATACAGAAAACAAGCACAAACAAAACAGGCTGAACAAACCAAACACATTTGGCTCGAGAGCAGTAATGCATAAGCACATACAGACATGTTTCTCTCTGCAGACCCCCCCACCCCCCATCTCTCTACACACACTTGGCCTTATGGGCCTTTCTAGCCCATAACTATAGTATAGAGATACTATAGTTATGGGCTAGAAAGGCCCAGTGAAGGCCCAGAATCAATTCAGAATCTAGACACACACTCTCTACACACACTTCATCTATACTTCCTCCAGTTCTTGAATAAAATGAGTGAAGAATACTCCCAAGATCTAGAAGCAACCCCAGCATGTAGGCTGAATTGGATGGTTACTCCCAATACAGAGACGTGTGGGTCATTTATGGTGTAATATGTTCTCTCACATAAGGTTTTCAATATGCTGATCAGTTTTGTTTCTTTTTGAAAATCCATTAAACCCTCTTGATTCTTTGGTGTTTGTGTTTGCCTTCTTCGCCCGGCCAAGAAGGGAGCAAGGGAGGAGATATGTGATCCAACAGTTTGTTTGTCTGTTTGTTGATTACACAGAAACCCCCTGGAGAAGCAGAGCATGGGCATGAAAAACAAAAAAACCCCAAAAATTTGGTACATATCTGGATCACTTTCTGTAAGACTGTTGAATTTACTCTGGGTTTGGGTCTTGATGGAGGTGGAGGTGGTCTACCTTTTGGAAAACTGGATTAGAAAGTAATAAATCCTACAATAGCTTTGATTTTTTTTTTTTTTTTTTTTTTTTTAAATTTATGCTCTGATAAGTATAAATTA
>CM026066.1:10334339-10416839 GCA_014839685.1 Anableps anableps | reverse complement strand
ACAGAACTAAAGCAAAATACCTTGTGAAGATGCTGGCTGAAGCTGGTAAAAGAGTGTCATCCAAGCCACCCAGGAAAAAGAAGCCATTACTTCAAAAGCAACAAATAAAAAAATCTAGATTACAATTTTCAGATGCACTCAGGGACAAAGACCTTACTTTTTGGAGACATGTCTTTGGGTCTGATGTGATGAAGTTTGTTCCATTTCGTGGAAAAAGGGTGGAGGCTAGCAAGCCTGAAAACACCATCCTAACGGTTAAGTATTGGGGAGGCAGCATCATGTTGTGTGGGTGTTTAATGTAGCTGGAACTTCAACCAGGTAGTTAATGCTTGGACACAAATGGGACAATGACTCAAAGCATAATGCCAAATTAGTAACAAAGTGGCTTAGGAACAACAAAGTTTCTGTAAAGGCCTGATCTCTGTTCCATACAATTCAAAAGGCAGTTCCATCAAATACTAAGGAAAGTATGTAAACCACTCACTTCAAATAAACAAAAAGAGAAGACAAATGATCTCTTTCAGTATTTTGGATTTTATAGACATAAGTCTATAAAATCCAAAAATAAAAAAATAAAGTCTATCTTTAGTAATCATGACCTAAAACAGGAAAGGTTTGATTGCATTTAATGTCAAACAAGGTTCTTAGTCTCTTTAAGACATGTAGTCTCTTTAAGTGCATGTAGGTAGGTAGGTAGAATATTGTTGTTGTTGTTGTTGTTATTATTATTATTATTATTATTATTGGTAGTAGCAGTAGTACACTAAATATTCTTTTTTTGGTAAACCAAATTTGCCAAACATAGCAAACAGTTTAGTAATTATTTGTAAAACTAAACCTTATTAAGCGCTTTCTGATAGTTTCAGAGACTGAATAAGGTCATCTTAAGTCCATTTTGAGCACTCTGACTCATTGTTCAGTTTGATTTGCAGAGTTTGTTTATTTTTGTCTCAATGATCAGTATTATTAATTATATATGATAAAGATTCACATAAATCAACTGAACGCAAAACTTAGTGGTTCTTTAATTATGAAAATCCTGTATCAGCGCATACTCCGAGGGCTTTCAATTTTTGCCACTCACAATATGGCGGACGCCCTTACCTGTCTTTATCGTTTTTATGACGTCTCTTTAAGGCGACAGAAGGAGGGTGGTTTGAAAGCAAAACTGACAACTTGTGTCAATATTTGGAAGATAACACATACTGTGTTACGAGGCTAAAATGTCTCTACATTTTGAGTTAAATCCTTTATGTTAGAGATTTTCTAGGATGAATACAGAGTTATTTTGCTCTTTTTAGAGGACTTTCGTCACGCTAACGGGACTCGTTGAGGTAGTTAGCTTACTCTCTCAGCTGCCTGTTGGACACCGAGCTGTGTTTAGCTTAGTTTTTAGTCCGTTTAAGGATGGCGAGTGTGCATGAAAGTTTGTATTTTAACCCCATGATGACTAACGGGGTGGTCCACGCTAATGTGTTCGGCATTAAAGACTGGGTGAGTCCATATAAAATCTCCGTGTTGGCGCTGCTGTATGAGATGACCTCTTCTAAGATCACCCTGCCCGAGAGAAGACGGCTGAACAAGCTCATCTTGCCCCTCCAACAGGTTCAATTTTTTTATGCTTAGTCTTAGTCTTAAACAAGAAAAGTTGGATAACTTTTCTTGTTTTTTTTTTTTTTTTTTTTTTTTTTTTTTTTATCGTAGTGTCGCTTGTGTCGTTCACTATGTTTTTGCGGTCGTTTTGCAGGGTCCAGACCTGACTCTTGGTCAGTTCCTGAAGATTGTGGAGGAGTGTTGTCCTCAGACCGCCTATGCAGTAAAACTCAGGTCTGCTGCTTCACTTATTTCCTGCCAAACTCTGTAGTTATCTAAATAAGTCACTTCTGTACTGGCCACATTGTAGCATGCTATAAAATGTATTATTGAAAACTTAACAATAGTCTTGATTATTAACAAATAAAGCACTCGTGTTTTAAATGTGAGACTATTCTACAGCAGCTTCTTTCATTTTTCAAATTTAAAATGACTGGTTTTGGTACCATGGACTGTACAACATGATGTAAACGGGATATGTTTTTACTTCACATTGAAACTAAAATCATATTTATTCCTGAAAAGCTGAAAGCTGAAACATGTAGTGTAATCCAACAAGTAAAAGTATGTAATTTATTTATTTGGTTTATGTAAAGAATTGTGGTAAATAGTAATATTTGTCAACAGGCATAATCAAAAATAATTTTCATTTTCTTCTGTGACAAAAAGTGTTATATTAAAAAAAATGTTGACATCGCTGCATTCTCAGAAAACTGTGAGCCATGTTGACCATAGTGTTTACATCATGGTTTTTAATCTTGGGCCTGAGGATAGTACTTAATGGACATTAGATTATGTTGCTTTGGTGCATTCACACTAGGGTATTGAGTATTTTTCACTGAGGTTTTTCCATAACATAATAGATACTAGATTTAGCATATACTGTAACTGTAGTGGGTGTTGTTTTCTATTGTTCTGTTAAAATCTTTCTTAATGCTGCTACTATTAAAATCCCTAAACTTTAAGAACTATAGTCTTCTGTTCAAATTGTGTACATTTTAATGATGCAAAGAAGTCAGTTGGACAGTGAACATCATTATTTTCTACATGTATCTAATAAGTCCTACTCCAGTTATTAATAATTACCTAAAAAGTAATTTGGGTTTCCAAAAAACGTTTTTTTTAAAGTCAGTGACAAAGAAACTGTAATCCTCTTCCTAGTCCAGCAGGGGGCGATGCAAGGTAAGACTTCCCACAAACTGGTGGATGCTGGGAAGGACACAGATTGTGCCCTGAAAAGGAAGTCAGTTGGAGCAGTTTGGAATCAGCCTGGCTTCTTCCTCCCCTCAGTCAATCCGTTCTGATCAGCTTACTTTCTATAAAGCACACCCAGGAGTAGTACTTGTTTTATCAGATCAAATATTTATCATTCTTCCTATGCACTCTTAAAAAGTATGGAATTTGATTTGATCATTTCCCAAGAGTGGATAAGTATGGGAGGATAAGTGGGTTCTCAGATTTCTATCGATATTGTGTTAACTAAAAAAAAAAATAAATAAATAAACTTTTTGAAGAAGAAAATGATTTACATTAAAATTAATTCTTTATTTTTTGTATTTGGACTCTCACAAAAATCAAGAACAGGCCTTTTTGGTCGAGACCTTCTCAGGGTTTAATCTTGATCTTTAATTTGATTCTTAAGTCAGGTCTGACTTAGATGACAATCGAAGTATCTGTTTTGCCAGGAATTTTTTTACTTACTGAATAAAGGTGGTGATTAATATTTAATGGAGAATGATCCAGTTTGAGTTTTGTAAGTCAAAGTATTATACATTTTCAAAGAAAGCTGATCCAAGTAGGTCGAGATGTTCATCAAATAGCCCTTTAGCACACTAGTGAATTGGAAGCTAACTTCATCATTTTGTTGCATCATGATTTGTCAAACATACTGATAACAGCCAAAAAAGTATGCTTAGTAGTAGGGCTGAAACGATTAGTCGTGTTGAATCGTTTATTGAAATAATCGTCAACTAATTTGATAGATTGATCATGAACTGGAGTATAAAGACTCAAAAACAGAAAAAAACGACTCACTCGGAGCAGTAATTAAGACACAGTTGTGCAAAATATATATATACAGTTTGCATTTTAGACTAAAGAAAACCTTTGTAAACATGTTTGACCTAAAACTCCTCAAGTGGCAGATTTATCTTCACCCTGTTTCAAATTCTGTAAAAAAATAAATAAATAAAATAAAATAAAAATTCCTTTTAAGCACCTTTTTCATCCAATAATCAGTCGGTTAATCAAAAAAAAAAAAAAAAAAAAAAAAAAAAAAAAAAAAAAAAATCAACAGGTCAATCCTACACTGATCAGAAAGGGCTGAGCTTTTCACATGTCGATGTTAGAACTATTTTTTTTCGCTGCAGATGCATCTTTTGCTACAAATGATCAAGTGTTCACTAAAGGAATGCTATGATGTTGCAATTTAGGCAATAAAATGTTTATTTTCTTATTTTAAAATATGATTGAATTATTTGTTTATTTGCATCTTTTAATCTTTTATTTGCATCTTCTAATATTGTATAAAAAAGGCTTAAATGACAAATCTGTAGAATGTGCCATTTTGTTTATCCAATTAATCAGTCGTCAGAATAATTGACAGATTAATCGAAAACTAAAATAATCGTTAGTTGCTGCCCTACTTTGCAGTCAGTTTATTATAAAAAAAATAAGCTGTAAAGTTTGTATTAATCTGCTTTAATAGTGAAAAGAGTTTGCAGGATGTTGCTGAGCTTGTTTTTTCTGATCCTTAAAGGCTGCATGAAATGGCAGATGGAGAGCTGAAAGACATGGAGTACTTCTTTTCCACTCTGCCCACTCCTTTCACTGCTTTTGATTCTGAGGCTTATAAAACCAGCGTTGTAGGTGAGTAAACCTCATCTGACAGCCCTTTCGGTCGAGTCAAGGTGCTTTGTTTATTCTCAGGAAATCTTACGTTTCCCAATAATCTGTGTGCTCTGTAGGTCTTTTTATGAGACACATGCTGCTGGCGTACAACAAGCTGTCTTTCAGTCAGGTTTACAAGCTGTACAAGTCCCTGCAGCACTATTATCACAGTCACTATGCCAAGCCCACAGACGGGCAGGTGGGTTTCCCCACGCTGGCTGCAGATGACTCTGATATGGACCTCACCAGCACTGAGGACACTGTGGGGGACAGAGTGGACAAAGAAGAGCTGGATGCCCCACTGCATGAGTCTGAACTTCGGTTAGTGATGTTGTTTTATTCAATCAGACACGTATTTCCTTTTTAAGGCCTGAATTTAACCACTATTGACCACCTTCAACCCAAAAATAAATTGCCATGAAATCTGTGCATTTTGCCATCCCTTTGATGTTTTGAAAGTTGTTAACATCCGTTTTAGATTTGACAATACTCCGAGCCGGGGCCCCCTCTCTCAAAAACAAGCTGAGTACTTTCTTGCTAGACAGGTGAGTCTGGATAAAGGCTAAATGAAATATTGGTTATAATTTTGTTCGGAGAGATCTGTCAGACCTGGTTGTGCTTTTGTGACTTTAAAGCGCCCTTGCTGACTCTAAGAACATTCCTCCGCAGGCTTATCTTCTGAAGAACGACGAGAACAAATCCCTGAAGCCAGCGGCGCTGCAGCAAGAGCTCAACAACATGCTGAAGTTTAACCCAGACTTTGCAGAAGCGGTGAGGTCTATCGGAACTTTTAACAGCATTCTCGGTTCCGCATTTTTCCAAGGTATCCCAAGATTAAAACCCTTTTAATGAAATACTAGAGAAAAAGCTGAAGTGAACTCAGGTTGTGTGACCCAATGCTGCGCACTGCCAGCCAGCTGGCAGAACAAATAATTCTATGCTTTTCCCTTATTTAGAAGAAATACAGCTTTGGATGTTTAGAAAGTTATGGCGTGGAGATTACAGGAGCTCCATCCATTACTATTTCAAAGAGATACTTGGGCAGCAGCAAGCAGTGCTGCCAGCTGTAAGCTCACCACATGAGGAAATAGCCCTACTAATTAACCAGCTTTCACGACTTTGCTCTTCTCCCAGTGCAAACGATGGCGTTCTGCGCAGATAGGACATTCCCTTAAAAACTGCAGCTAAATGGAGCGGCTGTTTATTCTCCAGTTTGCAAGTCTTCTGAAACCGTCAGTAAAAGAAACCCCTTCTTCCTTTGAAATCTGCCAGTGTTATAGCTGACATTAACTTTAATCTCATCTCACTTTTTGAAATTGCAGTAAAATTTGATCCTGATTATATCTTTAGTGAAAAGAAACTGATACTGGAATTGCGCCGCTCATTGTGGCAGCATGTTGGGGTAGCTCTGATTTGTTCTTTTTGTAGATTTTTGATCAGAATTTGTTTGGTTGAGGGATTCCATGTTTGGAAAATCATTCCCTCTGCTTTTGGATGCTGTGCAGCTTTTGCTCTTACTTTTTTTTACTTTTGGACAGTTGTTATGTGTAACTGTGGCTAGGTATTGTTTTTACAACTGGGAGAAGCTGATTAGCATAGCAAAACCTCAAATATTACCTGAACTATGACTCCAAATCTCAGAGGAGTTGAAAATGAGGCTTTGTGGATCCAGAGCAGGACCAAAGAGCAAAGCGAAAAGGAGGAAGTTCAAACCATCTCTTTCAACGATCACAATCACCAATCCCTCACTTCAACTTTCTAACCACGTGGCCTGACAGAGATTTTAAAAAGGAGCGGCAAAAGCAAATAAGGTGGATTAGCAGTGCGTGCCCACAACTGATGTTGTCACCCAAGACCTGTGACTGTGCAATATTCCTGCCCGTCATGACAGTCATGAGACTGTCATACAACAACAGTCTTCAGTCAGAGGCCTCTTAAGATTTGTTGCAAGACTGACTGCTACAGCATCACAATCCACAATGACTCTGAAGATACTTGGATGATATGAGTTACAACAACATTTAATTTCCCTTTTGAGATAAATAATTTTTGAATTTAATTTGTGAGTCATCATTATGAGTGCATGAAATAGAGCAAATGATATAGCATACTTATAAATCTTTTCTCGCTCTCTTTATGGTATGTATCTGTAAATCAAAAATAAAAACAAGAAATGTTGCAGATAGAATTATCATAACCCATAATCAATATGCCTAACGATATTTATTAGCAAAATGAATAGTTGCTACATTGTTGTTTTAAATTATAGAAACTGGATTTTGTTAGACAGTTTTGTGAAAGAATTGTATTTACAGTGGCTTGCAAAAGTATTCATGCCCCTTGAACTTTTCCATATTTTGTCACATTACAACCACAAACATAAATATATTTCATTGGAATTTTATGTGAAAGACCAGCACAAAGTGGTATACAATTGGGAAGTAGAAAGAAAATTATACATGATTCAAAGCATTTTTTACGAATGAAAAACTGAAAAGTGTGGTGTGCAAAAGTATTCAGCCCCCCTGAGTCAATACTCAGAAAACTGTAGAGGTGTTAGCCCAGCTATCCTTAAGTGAGCCTAAGTGATGGTATGTATCCTACAGCAGCTCTTTGCTCCTCTTCCCATCAACAGCATTACCTGAACTACCTGAACAGCATGAGAGTCCAGGACATCTTCCTCTCTGCTCACAGCCTCCTGCATTACTTTGACCGCCTCAT
This sequence comes from Anableps anableps, assembly GCA_014839685.1. Lineage (NCBI taxonomy): Eukaryota > Metazoa > Chordata > Actinopteri > Cyprinodontiformes > Anablepidae > Anableps > Anableps anableps. The sequence goes on along the minus strand of CM026066.1, from coordinate 10,409,636 downwards.
CCTGTCTGGCAATGAGGGAAAGAGCAACGGAGATGAGGGCTACGGTCGAAGCCTCCGCTACGCTGCTCTGAACTTGGCCAGCCTGCACTGTCGCTTCGGCCACTAGTGAGTGCAAAGCTTAGTGCGACGGTTTGAGTTTGTACGGACAGAATGAAACGTTTTTCCTATTTTTTTTTTTTTTATTTATTTATTTATTTTTTTTGGTTCTTTTAGTCAGCAGTCTGATCTGGCTCTACAGGAGGCTATCCGCATTGCCCAGGAGTCCAATGACCATGTGTGCTTGCAGCACTGTCTGGTAAAAACAAACAGCTTGTCATGTTATGACTCTAAAGTAATGTTGCCATTGAGGTTTGATAATCACATCACAGTTTTCTCTCTTAGAGCTGGCTCTACACACTGGAACAGATGAAAGGATCTGAAAGCACAGTGTTAACTCAGGATTCAGTGAAAATGGCCGCTCATTTTTGCCTGCCGGTGAGTGCAACATGACCTTTCAGTGAAGAATCTGCTCATTAGCTTGGCTATTTTATATTGTTGTAGATTAATTTTCATGACTTTGAACTCACAGTATGCTCAGTGAAAATATCTGTACCAGCTTGATGAGCAACACAACTTACAACACAGTATTATTGGAAACTGTTTCTGACACTTACTGTTTGTTTTTCTTTTTTTATTGATTTTTGGTCTGTCTTTGAATACTTTTTGCCATTTCTTTTACCTGTAATTTTCACCACCGACAGAAAATCTTTGGTTTTTCTGAAATGTTTAGGGATCAGGAAAAAAAATCAGAAAAAAGGCCTGATTTTGTTGTTTCTTTCTGGTCAGAACTGATTGAGCTAAAAATCGGTTGAATTCGGTTACCACCTGATATCTCTGTGTACTCTAGGAATATCTTAAAAAAGGCATGGAGATGTTTTATTTGCTGTGGTTGAGCTCTGATGCCTGCTGCTTCTATCAGTGGTCCTTTCCCTGATTCTGGGTTAATGAGGCTATCTGAATGCAGTAGATTGATTATAAGTATAATGAATGCATGTCTGGAGAAGCTCCAGCTGATTATTTTTATTTATTTATTTATTGTCGAAATAGCGATAAAGTCCTGACCTTGAGGAACTAGATTTGACGTTTAAAAAAAAAAAAAAAAAAAAAAAAAAAAAAAAAAAAAAAAAAAAGCTCAGGAAACTTTTAATTATAATATTCTGAGTGTTCCTGAAAAGTAAATTATGATTTTATGCAGATATTTTTTAGTCATTTTCAACAACATGTACAATATTGGGGGCTTTTAAATTGATAAAGTTGAGTTGACTTATTCTGTGTCTTCAAAGTCCCTTTATGGATCAACTGTCTGTGTTTGCTCATCCAAACTTTACATTTTTGACACTAAACAGTACAGATTTTAACAATCTAGTTATTCTTCATTTAAATGGGAAACATTTTTATTCCTCGCTGTCTCATGCCACATGCAGTTCAGATACGTCAAATGTTTTTGTACTTGGCTGCTGTAATACCTGTGTCACCACAGTTTCTTTTAGCAGGAAAGTAGCAACCTGTTCATTCAGACATGACACCCACGCGTTCATTTGCCTTCGGATCAAGTAAACATTGGTTTTGTGTGAAATAGGCTTCACTGTTATTGTCTGCATTGGTGCGCCCCCTCAGCAGCTGTGCTTGGAGGAAATATGTGTTCAGGTGGTCCGGACTTACCCCGCATCTCCAAACACAAAATGCCGAGGCGCAGATTATTTTATCAAATGGCGATAAACAATGTTTCTCATAGTTGTGTGATGTTTTAGTCGCATCTGAAGCATAAACATATCTGAATCTAAAATGATAAACAATTTCCTCTTGTTTAAAATTCCCCTCTTTGACTTCAGTAAGTGACTCTCTTCTAAACAAATGAACCAAAGCCACTGTAAATATTTGAAATCCAAAGGTGCGGCTCTATATCCATGATCATTCTGTAAACATCCAGTGAAAGCAGTTCTTCCTTTGGTTTGGATTAAATATTTATCATAAGTAACCCAACTGGTTCCAGGTGTTTATATCTAGGTCACTTCCCCCACCTGAAATCAATATTTCTGTTGCTAACATGTCTGACTGTTCTCTCCACCGCAGTACTTGGGATCCCTGGACATTCAGTCTCTGGTCCAGCAGGGGGCGATGCAGGGTAAGGCTGCGCACAAGCTGATGGACGCACTGAAGGACACAGAGATCCTGCACTGGAAGCACAGCCTGTCGGAGCTGATCGAGATCAGCCTGGCTCAGACCACGTCCATATGGAGGATGTACGGAAAGAGGTCAGGCTCTTCACTGAGCGCCGCGAACGGGCAGCAGTCGGTTCTGCTCACCAGCACACACGCTCTTTAGGATTCCTTTTAAAACAAGTCAGCGTCTGATGCATGGATTCATACCATTCTGGTTAGATGTTGACGTACACTCATCAAGGGCAGGAATATCGTGTAACTTTTAGCCTTTTAGTGATTCCTTGAAGTTGTTCTTTTTCCAGTGGAGAACAATCATCAAACCAACGACGTCAGTGATTTAAAGAAACATGAATTTAATGTGCATTTCCTCTAATCCACATATTTTGAAAATGATACATGTTACATGATACATGCTCTAATGTTTACCAATGTGGTTTAACTATACAACTCAAACAGTCCTTAAAATTCAATGAAGTTGTTTGTTGTAAGGTCAGTCAACCCCCCCCATCTATCTAAAAAGATCGATGAACTGACGAGCTGATTTACACTTTTTAAGACTTTTTAACAAACAAGCTTGACAAAAATTGTCTTTAAAGCTGCTGTAAAAAATAAAAAAATGTTTGGTTTTTTTTACATATTTGGTGAAACTGTTACTATGTTGTTGCAGTATAACCTGAGACAGATAATCTGTGAAAAAACCGAGCTCCTCTTCCTTCTCCCAGTGCTCCTGTTGCCATCTGCAGAAAAGGACTGCTCAGTCAGAAAGAACCAATCAGAGACTGATCATGACTGACAGCGCTAAGACCTTCCTCCTGGCTCTGATTGGTTGTTTTTGACCAGGAGCAATGTATTTTTGCATATGGCAATAGTAGCATTGGGAGGAGGTGGAGGAACTTGATTTTTTTTTTTTCCTCATACTGTAACGACACATAGTGAGAGTTTAACAAATGTATAAAAAACATTTTAGTTGCATACTGCGGCTGTAATGCGACCTCCGTTACTTCGCGCAGCACCATGGCTCTGCAGCAGGCCCAGCTTCTTCTCAACATGAGCAGCCTGGAACCGGTTAACTTCGGGGTCCATCAGAACAACACGGAAGCCTTTGCCGTGGCTCTGTGCCACCTGGCTGAGCTGCACGCTGAACAGGTAACACGTGCTGTCCCTGCTTTCTGTCCTGACACTCACTGGGAAGCTGTGTTTTCCTCTCATTGTAACGATAGGAAGTGAATGTTAACCAGGCTTGCTTTTCAGCTGCTGGACGGAGTGTAACACTGGACCGCGTCTCCTGTCTGTCTTGTTTTTGATGCAGGGGCTGTACAGTGAAACTTCAGAGATTTTTCAACATCTGAAAGAACAGTTTCCTCCTCACACACAACATTCAAAGGTTTTTTTTTTTTTCTTGCACTAATATATTAGCTCATGGCCTAGTAGAGATTTATTCAATTTACCTTGGGTACTTCTATATTATTGAGTTAAATGTGTTATCCTGTCTTCAGCTCTGGATGCTTTGTGATCTGAAAATCCAGTTTGAGAGACACATGAACGATAGGAAGTACCACTTAGCCGAGCCGCTTGTAAAGGCCATGTCTGCTTTAAACAAAACAGAGGGACTGTACAGGTAATGCCAAACCACACACAGTCACTTCTGCTCCTTACAGCTGCTCAGATATTATTTGTGCTGCAGTAGTTAAAGTGTGTTTATTGACAGGAAAGCACAAGTACTGAAAGCCCTGAACCGCAGCAGTGAGGCATACAGCATCCTGCAGCAGCTGCAGGTTCACTGCGAGAAGACCAAATGCACAGAGATAATCATCAGGTTCTGTTCTTATGTTGTTCTTGGATACCTTCTTGTAATAATCTGCAGTGTAAAGAAGAAAAGCACCAAATACAGTCCAGCGTCATCATTTCCAGGACTTCAGTTGTGTTTTAACTATTCCTTCCATCTCTTCTCCTCGCTGTGCCGTCCAGAGTGATGCTGTCCACCGCCGAGCTTCACTGGGAGTCGTCCAGCTTCTCCACTTCTCTTCCTCTCCTCCTGCAGGCCTTGGCTCTGGCCAGGCAGCACCACCTCCAGTCCCTGGCTTCAGAGACCATCCTTCACCTGGCCTTCACTCAGGTCAGCCACAACAAGAAAGCCTGTTACAGTGTCCATCCGTCAACAGCGTTCCACACAATGTGGGAGGTGTTATTGTTAAATAAAAGCTGCCAAGGACTGGCTCGCATCAGAAGCAGATTGATTTGAAAGATTTTAAGCTCAACGGTAAATGTTTTCAGATGTCTCCAGAACTTGCTGGCGTAATACAAGCTTGATTTGCAAGTAGAATAAATCTGCTTAGAAAGTTGAGGAGGTGCACATATAGAACTGAATAGTGTTTGTCAAATTAATATGTAAAATATGTTGGGGGGGGGTAGTGCCTCTGTGACTTTCAGTCATTCTGTATTTAACTTACAGGCCTGATGCCTGATTGGGCATTTATTGAACTAAACCTGTAAGTATAACAGAAAATCAACACTTGTAACACAAACAGAAAAGCTAAAAAGTATTCATAGATGCATGCTCAAAAAATGTCTTGGTACCCAAATACCAGTCATGGACACTGCTAGCTAAAACGTCAGTTATGCTAACCCTAAAGCTTGAATCATAAAATTACTTCCGCTAACGCTAAAGCGCTACACCATCACTGTAATTAGTGGAAGCTAAGGCGCTAACTTCAATTCAAATTATGTCTCCCCTGAAAAGACTTCAACGCTCGAGCACCGATTTAATTATGACATTATAATTTACATGTTCTATAAAGCCCTTCGATATTATATTTATGTTTATGTCTTGTTTTCTACCGTTTGTGTTTTATTTTGTTCCTACATGTCTGTTGTTTTAAATAAAAAGAGAGAGAAATGTGAGGAGAGGAAGCTGAACTACTGCACAAACCGTCTCCATCCATCCATAAGAGCATGAAAATAAACGTCTAACTACTAGAAGAATTCCTAACAGTCTATAACCAAAACTTCAACACAGATGTTGAACTTTATTCAACTACAAGTTTAAAAAACATCCAAGTAATTTAGCGCTTTATAATTGATCTGGAAAAATGAATTTAGGAGAAGCTAAGTGCGCTAAACGTTAGCAAAGTGCTAAATGAAAAATTAGCTCCGCTGTTAGCGGATTAGCAGAAGTGTGCCCACCACTACTAAATACTCCAAGAAAAAGAAAACATCAAATGGGTTAAAGACAATGTTCAACTCAAACAATTTGTGACTCTTCTAAACCCATGACCACATCAGGTAATTGCATTTTTTCCTTCAGCTGATGCTGGGCATCCCTGAGCAGGCTCTGAATGTTCTTCATGAAGCCATGGAGCCCATCCTGGCCCACGGAGCTGTCATCGACAAAGGCCGTGCCATGCTGCTGGCAGCTCGCTGTCACATGGCTGTTTCTGGCTTCAGGGTGAAAGGACAAGGGCATCTAGGTAACGTTTAACCCCTGAACCTGCTCTCGACCAGATCTGATCAAGCCATGGAGATGATCTTACATCTCACACTCTGCTACTTGTCGTCTTCTGGCAGATCAACATTTGGCAGCTTTGGCTGTTGACAGTCTCAGTGCGGCTGAGTCCTATTTCTCCCAGCTGAGCTGTAAGGAGCGTCTTCGGGACGTCCACTACCTCCAGGCGCAGCTCTACCGCTCCATGGGACAGACGTCACAGAGCAACAAAAGTGCCATGAACTTCAGGCTGGTGGACCAGGAGCTGCAGTCCCCAGGACCACCTGTCTTCATGCAGCTCTAACGGATGTTCTCCTCTCAACATCATCAGACTGGTTAAATTGCCTCCTGACAGGACTCGTCCAACTGCTGAGTACAGTCACTGCAGCTCACCACTAGGTGGGGGTGAAGACCTGTCCTCTTTTTTTTTTTCTCAGAACAAAAACATCTCATTTTTTTTAATCATTTGCATAGGAGGTTGTCAAGGAACTTACAGCACACAATGTTACAGTTATATTTCAACAAAACAGTGACAGGAGTCATAAATAAACAGAAGTAAGCAAGAGTCTGTACATTCTGTCCTGATTTGTGAGGTATGGTACACGTTTGAGCTAAACAGGGGTGTGTTATTAACCATCTGCAACACGCCAGGTTGTTACCTGGAGGAAAAAGGTGTTTGAAGTTCATCAGGAAGAGTCATGGATACGCTGAATCCTCCTCCATATTTTGATGAATGAGGGTAATGTCACAGATGATCACAAGATGAATGTGCTTCAGGGGCCTGGCTGATTTATATTTTGTCTCCAGAATACTAATGAAGCTGAAGAAGGAAGCCATGATGTGATGATACGGCTCAGATCTGTATTAATCGTTGGTTTGACTGTTTTGTTAGGGATATTTTAGCTGACATTTTTTTAGCATCCTTCTTCAACCTTCTGACTCCTTCTCTTGAATTAACTAATATACGTATGTTGGGTTCACTTCTCGGTCTATAGAAAAACAGTTCAATTGTATAATTTTATTGTAGACTGGGCCTTGTTCACCATGCAAATCAAGGAGAGATGCAGGATAGAGCTTCCTTTCACAGTGGAAACACTGGATAACGATGTAGCTTCAGGCATGTGGCCTTATAGTGCCTGGATTTACATGTTTTAACATGTATTTTACTGCCAGTACTTCAGGTATACAGGCCTTTATTACAGGAGTGAAAGGAGTGTGTTGACAGAAGGGAATGGTACATTGCTTTTGATTCAGTTTGTACTTTTAGACAGACGCGTTTTTGCGGTGAATGTTAAAACCAACAGAGATTTTTGGTTTTTTATTTGAGGTGTTTGTCAAAAAGGTTTATAGAAACATACTTCCCACTTTATAACTAAGCAATTGACATGAAATTGTGTGAGAATTTTTTTTTTTTTTAAAGGAAAGCACCTAGTATTTATGGTATAAGGCCCAAGTGGGGTTATGATGTGGAAGCCAAATCTGTAGGCCTCCTAAGAGCCTTAGGAGGCCTGCTTGTGAAAGAAATATAAGAATCTGAAAAAAAAAAAATAATTGAAATGTGTGGTCTTTCTTTTTTAAAAATCTGATTTAAAAAAAATATGTTTATTTTTACTTAGATAATAACTTTTAACTTTGGTTGGCCACAACTTGAGATTTCTTCCCAACTCACAAACAGATAAACACACACTCATTCAAAAGCCAAAAAGAGATCATTCCACTGCTTTTTTTGGCCTCCTGATCTTTAAACCTCTTGGTTTTAAATTGGATCCCCTGTTTTTCAGTTGGGTATACAGCAGTAAAATTCTTAATTTGTTAGTTTTTTGTGAAATTAAGATATTAAATATCACAAACTGTGATTTAAACTTAGAGATTGATCAGTATTATACATTTTTACTGTTTTTCAGGTGCCAAAAACTGTGTAATAGCCCTTTACTACAGAGATGAATCAGATGTTAGCTTCAGCACTGTTATTTCATGATTTGTGGGGAAAAAAATGTTCTAAAATCCAATTAGGCAATCTAGGAAAATTAATCTAGAAAAGTATGGAATTTTTAAATTGAAATTTCACATCCACACATCATCATGATGCTGCCGGTGCTTTCAGTGTGAAATGCAGTTTTTGTTTTTCTTTGGTTTTCATTTCAAGGTACATTTCTGTTTCAAAATGTTTAATAACAAGCATGGCAACAAAACATAGCATAAGAACAATGCATGTTTAGAAAAATATATCTGCAAATGTTTTCTTATTTCGGAAGATGCTATACATTCACAAAACCTCTACGATATTAAACATTAACAAATAATAGCTTCACTGTTGAGTCACAGTAGAAAACAACATGTTTAGCTTCCAGTGGGATCGACTTCCAGCAGGAGGAAGATGGAACAACCTGAGATGTCCTTGCTCTGAATTTATCAGACCTGCTAGCTCTGCAGCTTTTTACCTATTTGACATGAAAGGAAGCCCTCTTTTCCAGACAATGTGTCATATCAATATATCAAGTTACAGCATAATAGCTTTTTATTACAAAACAGGTTAAAACACCACATGGACAACGTACCGAAAGGATTCTTGAAACCAGAGAACATTTCTTCATCAGACATTCTTAGCTCATTGGAAATACAGCTGCTGCATTATTACATAACTGAATGTCCAGCTGAAAATAGATCCAGTTGGAATCTTTGGCTTCTGCTTAAATTCCTAAAATTTCTTCCTGACCAGCATCCAAGAGTTATACTAGAAACAACATCTTACTTTACTTTAAAACACTAAAAATTATTTAAATAAAAAGAAGTTTTGCTGAAAAACAGGTCATAAAATTGAGTCAGTTCCCATGTTTCAGTAAGGGAGGAGAGGTGTCTGTAGTGTAAACATAGCTTGATTCCTCGGTGCAGTTTCCTTAAATATTGTGGTTCTGTCAGTGTCTTTGTGGAAGCTCTTCAGTGAGGAAAACCAGATGGGAGGCTCAGTATCCAGCTGGATAGCCTCCTTTCCGGGGATCGGACTCTGCGCAGAGACGCTCTCCCTGCCGAACCACGGCCTGGACCACAGAGTCTGGGGTCCTCAGTGTTTGTGTTACATGATTCTTCTGTTCCAGCCCTTCCAGAACACTCTGTACAACAAATCAACATCACAAACGGAAACAAAATAATGAAGTCCTCCAAAAAAAAGTCACTGTACTCTTTTTAAAGGGACCAATAAAAGATAAAATCCTCTAAAACAAATGGTTTTTGATTATTTTCTATTTAATTTTTTTAGTATTTATCTGCACTGTTTGTGAATATTTGCTACAGGCCACAAATCTGCCAAAATTTCAGCTTACATGAATCAACTGGGAGCAAGTGAAGAAAGCACACCTTTTTATAAATAATTGCCCTCCACAGCTTTGCTGGAGGGATGATAAATAATGGGCAGATGTGGTCTGTTTTCCACCAAATTAGTCATTTTGATACTGATTATTTTCTAATTCTCTTCCCATGGTCTTGAAGGATTGTGAATTTCCCTTCTGTCATCCATTCACTTTTCATCATATAGCCACATTGTTCATTTCTGGGGTTTTTTCTTTCAGTGCAAGATCCACCAGTTCCAATGATTCCATGTTTAACTGTCTCAGTCCTGCAAGATGCCATTAATGAACCTATACCATTAACTTTCTGTGCGCTCTGTTTTTTTCTAGCGCTGTTTTTTTCTAGTGCTAACTCTATGACCTCCCCCACCCCAGCGGGTACTCATGGGCCATTGCATCTGTGTTTTTTGACATTAGGCTGGTGCTCTTGGGCGTTTCCTCCTGTTAAAGGTACATTCTTCCTTTCTACTGTCATCACTATTGGAAAATCATAGACCAATCTCCAACCTTTAATTCATCAGCAAGGTTTTTGAAGAAGCTGTGTTTCAACACTTAAACAGCTTCTTAACAATGACCGACCGCTTTGATGTCTCTCAGTCTGGTTTCCGTGCTCACCACAGCATTGAGACTGCTCTCGTCAATGACATCCACATAAATAGGGACTGTGGAAAAACCACAGTGCTAATACCATTGGACCTCAGCGCAGCATTCAATCCTGTTAACCATGGTATTTCATTGAAGCAAACTGGAAAATTGGGTTGAACAATTTGGTACAGTATTTCACTGGTTTGAGTCTAACCTAAAGAACAGGGGTTTTTTCAAGTCAATAGATAACTTTTCATAGGAAAAGACAGAAGTCACATGTAGGGTACCCCAGGGTTCCATCTTGGGGCCCCTCTTATTTAATATCTACATCCTCCAACTAGCTCAGATTATAACAAGTAATACGATATTTACCATAACTATGCAGATGATACACAGCTCTATATTACTATGTCACCAGGTGACTATGAACCCATTCAAAGGTTGATCAGATGCATAGAACAAATCAATGCATGGATGTGCCTTAACTTTCTTTAGCTGAACAGAAACAAACTGAAGTTATCTTTGGACCAAAAGAGGAACAATCAAGGGTCAGTACATAGCTTTAGTTATCACAATTAGAAATCACTGATTCAAAAAGTTTATTTGTTTAGAGTTGCCTTTGATAAAAAAAAAAATAAATAAATAACTGGGTCATTATTAGTTTTAGTGTGGATTTCAACTTTTCATTTCTTCTCTGTATTTTACCACTGCAATTCAGTGTTTTTGTTTGTTTATTGTGTTGTGTTTTTATCATGTAAAGCACATTGAACTGCCTTGTTGCTGAAAAGTGCTATACAAATAAACTTGATAATAATGACCATGTGTTTGAGGGGTTGCTGGAATAAAAAGCAATGACTCGATGGAGCTTCCTTAGTAAAAAAGATAAGCTTTTACCAACTGGCACAACCTAGTTGGTAAAAGCTAATTTTTGTCAAATTCACTCAACTGAATTTGACAAAAAAAAAAAAAAGAAAAAAAAAAAAGGATTTAATTTGACTGTATGTAGTTGGATCTGAAAGTGAATATGTCATTGGATTATACTGGAATAAACTGATTTAAATTGAATTTGGACCAAATTGTGTCCTATAATATGAGTTTGAATTGTTTTCCTTGTAAAATGCTTTGAGGTTACATTTGTTGCAAATTGGATCTGCATAAATACACTGAATCAAATTATATTTACTTTTGCAGAAAATTAATTTATGATTTCTGCCTTGTTTTGCAGAATTTGTTATGAAATTTTGTAACATTTTTAAAGCAAATTAAGACCAACTAAGAGGTTGATATTTTACTTTACAGAAATTGTCTAAAGGTTTTTTTTGGTCTTTTATCATTACTGTTAACTTTTCGTTTCTTTCAAGTTGTTTTGCATGCTGTTTCCATGCCTTCCATGACTCACCTTTTCAAAGCCCTGCTCCACCACTGTCATGTTAGGGTTGAGCTGATTGTGAACTCGCGGCTCCATCACAGCTTTCTTTAGGTCATAGTTGAAGAAAAGGGAGTTCAGGATAACCTGTTGCCACCATAATATGTTACATAAGTTTTGCACAGTGCAGAGTGGGAATCCACAGGAGACGTGAGTGACTGAGTCATACTCACTAGAGCAGTAGCTGTGGTGATTTTTGTGCCCCCAGATGCTCCGACAACCATTTTCACTCTATTGTCTTTGTCAAAGATGATTGTGGGACACATTGAAGACAGAGGCCTTTTTCCTGCAACAGAGAAACAGGAAGTGGTTCAACAGTACCTTGCAAAAATATTTATACCCCTTACATTTTTTTCACATTTTGTCATGTTGCAATGACAAGCATTTATGTACTTTTTTGAATTTTATCTGACAGACCCAGGGTGTCCAGCTGCAGATCTCAAGATCAGATCCTGCATGTTTTAGATGTCCCACTGGTTCTACACACCTGAATCAAATGAATAGTTCATTTCCAGGTGTTTACAGTATGTAAAAGAAACACTGACGAGGTAATTCAACCGTAACACCTTAAGTGTTAGAGTTTGACAACTGGAGTGGGACACCCCTGTGATAGACCAACATAAAGGAAAGAATACTTTTCAAACTTTTTTGCAAAAACAAACAAAAACAAAGGGATTTGATTTACAAGTGTTAGAGTAAATGGGGCTGCATACAAATTCAAACCATACTTTTTAAATTTTCATTTGCTGAAAATTTTATAAACTTTGTACGTTTTTCTTCTAGTTCACTATCTCTATACTGTGTTGGTATATCACACACAATCCCAAGAAAACACATTGAGGTTTGTGGTTGTAAAGTGACAAAATGTAGATTGGCTGATTAAGAATCAACATTATCATCATTGACTTTGGTTAAACCTGGCTGTATGAAGTTGTTGGGTGATGGTGGGATTCCAAATCCATTGGTCATGTAAGGAGAGCTGAAGTCATCCATTTCATCATTGAAAATTATTCCAGTGGACCGAGACATGACTTTAGACCCAAAGCTGTGGGGCAAAAACAGCTGTTAGAAAGGTTTTGTTTCATTATTTACCTAAGTCAAGTGTCTAATAAATAAAAGTGAACATCTGGTTTAAAATTTAGGGCTCTCACTATAGATTAATGGTACTGGTAGCAGCGACAGCACTTCCATCCTCGGCTATGACAGACAGGTGAGCTGTGCCATGGTCTTCTGGAACAAAATACTCAGGCTCATAGTAGTTATCTGGGTGAGTGGTGTCATCGGTAATTTTACTCCTTATGCCGTCAGCAAAGTAGTCTGAGGTCATGTTGTGGATCAGCTGAAATGGTGGAAAAAAACAAGTCAGTGGTAGAGAAGAAAATAAATGGATAAAACGCATAATGTTTCTGAGTGATGATGAGAGGCTCTCAAGCATTTGTGACCACAGATGTTCCAGGTAAACTGGAAATGCTTCAAAAAGTCTTCTGAATGAAAATTATGAATTGAGGGATCTTACATCAGTAATGTTGAGGTACCGAGGGTCACCCAGTCTGCTTCTCTTGGCGTAGGCAAAGCGAAAAGCCTCTACGATGCGATGGTAAGTTAGAGTTTTTTTCTCCGCTGTAGAGACACTTGTGTCTGTGAAGTTGTAACCTGCAAAATATCCACATTAGAAACATGCAGTCATGTGAAAAAAAGTTAAAAAATTAAAAACTCGTATGACAACCTGTGTGTTTTTCTGACATATTTGGACACATGAATAATTATCTAATCAGTTTTGATAATCCTGAAAATTTCACTTATTACCAGACAACTGGTAACTTATTACCAGACAATTACTGCTAGACAAACTGAAAAAAAGACCTTTAAAAACCTTTTGTTGAATGTAATTAGAAAAAATTCTGTTTCTGGTGAACAATAAAAAAGGATACGCCCAAATTAATTTTGACTTAAAATGGCTAACATCAAAAACATTAATATCACATCAGGTACACATGATTAGAACACTGCTACTCTAAAGAAGGTTTGCCCTTTTTAAATCTGCGTGTAGTTTGGTATAAGATTGCTTAATGGTCAGATCAAAAGAGCCTTGAGTTCTGGCCATCCAAGCAACTTCACCATGAAAGCAGACCGCAAGATGCAAAAGGAAGTCTCCAAAACTCCTGAAATGTTATCACAGAATCTACAGCAGACTCTTGCTACTACTCATATGTCAATGAATGTCTATATGATCAAAAAGAAACTGCACATGTTTACGTTTAATGGGAGGTGTGTGAGGAGAAAACATTTGCTCTCCAAGAAAAACAAAAAGGTCAGACTGAAGTTTGCAGGAGAGAATATGGACAAGGACCAGGACTTCTGTAATAATGTGTTTTAGACAAATGAATTTAAAGCAAAAATAGTTGGACACCAAATCAGAGCACATGTTTGGTAAAAAACTAAATCCAACATTACAGGAAAATATCCTAATACCAACTAATTCTATAGTGCTAGATGTGTCATGGTTTGGGGATGTACCTTGCAACATGACAGCGACCCAAAACATACCAGTAAATCCATCAAGGATTGGCAGAAACGAAGCAACTGAAAGTTCTTGGCCGAGTCAAAGCTCAGATCTTGATCTTATTGAGATACTGTGGAGTGACTTGAAATCTGAACATGCAAGAAACCCCTCAAATATCTGAAAGTGAGGGGTGGGGCAAACTGGTCTCAGACCTATGTCAAAGACTGGTACATGGCTACAAGAAGGGTCTCACTGAACGCATTTCACCCAATAGGGGTAGCACTAGTTATTGGGGGGTAGGGGTGTCCTAACTTTTTCCTTAGCTAGAAAATACATTTGTAGTTTATGAGTAAAATGAGTAAAAGAATGTTTTGTTTTGTTTTGTTTTGTTTTGTTTTGTTTTGGGGTTTTTTGTAAGCGCAATTTAATTACTTTCATTTTGAGAGATAAATAAGAAATCAGATTAGATACCAATATTTCTTAATAAACAAAATTTTTAATGGGGTATCCTAGTTTGTTTGTTTTTTGTTTTGTTTTTTTTACTTGAATGGGATTTAATATTCACATTTTATTTAAATTGTTTCATAATTTGCATTGGCTATGAATCTATAGATATGTTCTAGCTTTCTGTACATGAGTTTCCCTTATGTAAAATTAATGCAGCAAGGTTATCTATTTGTTGTTCAGAACACAGCTTCTCTGCTACAACAGATGGAACTGTGAGGGTGCATTAATATCTGGCAAGCACAAGTGTTTTCTGCCTCCACAGCAGGCAGGGAAGCATTCCCGGGATGACCTAGGGAAACCTGACATCCTTTCTTCCACATGGCTGCCCAAGCACTCTGCCAGGCTGCTCACCATCCACTATATTGAGAATGAGTGCCAGCACTGGCCCACTGGAGGGGGCATCTGGAACGTGTATGGTGTATTCCCCAACGTTCAGCTTTAAAGGGTTCTCGTTCAGCACAGGCTGATACTCCAACAAGTCATCGAGTGTGATGATGCCACCTGGAACACAAATGAAACGGTTGTGATGCATTTCAAGTTGGTATTTACTCTTATATTTCTTGACATATGTATTGTGAAAATTGTGTGCTGGTGGACAGACATGGACATGTTTGTTGCTGCTCCTGGTGAAAATGTTTAAGAAAATGTAAAATAAATTCATCTTTTATTGCACCAGGATGATCTTACCCTGAATAATGTAGAAAATTCCACCCTTTTTTTTAGTACATTTATTTTAAAAAATCCCATGTTAGGACATATTTGTTTCCAGCACATTTTTACTCACAGCAATCTCTTAGAAATAAATATAACTTAAGGTAACCAGAGTTCTTGAGGACATGCAATTAGTAAACTTTGGCCTTCTGTTTTTCTGGGGTGTAAATTAGGATTGTAAGAGAGGTAAAGTTTGCTGATAGAGACTTGCAGCAAAGAGTAGCGTTTTGAGGTCACCAAATCATCGTAACAGCCATCACATGCTACAGAACTGCCAATCATATAGTTTAATTTTAATGCTGGGGAGACAAAATAATCTCTGTTCTGTCATCACAAATTTAAGAGTGTGGTCCTTTGAAAACTGTACTAGGATTTTAAGTGGAAGAGTGTCCTTTTGTCAAAAATTGAGTTTGAGTTATTTGACAACAAACCTCTCAAGGTAGATTTAGCATAAAACCAAGGAGGAATATGGGGAAAACTGCTATATAGGAACTGCTAAGTACAGTCAAAGGTCTGTGATGTTGAGGATTTGCTTCGCTTCCAAAGGCTCAGGTAACTTTCTGAGAGGGCATGGCATCATAAATGCTATGAAACACTAAGATGTTTAAATAAAAATATGGGTGGGCTCTACATGTAAACTGAAAATGTGTCATGATTGGGTCGTGAACTAAAACATGCGACCAAATCAACAGAGGACTGGTTCATCAGACATAAAATCAACCATCTTCCACTGCTGTCTTAATCTCAAAACCAAAATCCTTTAGAAAACCTGTGGAAGGAGCCGAAGAAAACATAAGAGAGAACATAGACCTCTGGACAATGTAAAACGATTGATCATAAAGAAATGAAAGATCCCTCTCTCTGTGTGCTTCAACCTTGTGAAATCTTATAGGACAAGGCTGAGTGCTGCCCTAATGGCAAAAGGAGAATGTGCCACCTGTGAAGACATTTATACATATAAATAATTGTACTCAAATCAAAGGTTGTATATCTTTTAAGACTTTTTTGCATCTTCATCCGGGGTCCTCTGTGTCTGTCTTCATTCATTGTCACTTCCCTTAACTTTAAAAGTAAACAATTGAGCACAGCACCTGCTGCCTGGATGTCCTCGACGATGCTCTGTGCCATGGTCCCGTTATAAAACACATCAGGCCCCTCATCTGCTATCCTCTGATATGTGTCAGCCAGCTTTGGAAATTTAACGATATCATTTTCTTTCAGGATTCTCTTTTCAGAATCACAGAACACCTCACTGAAAAATGACAAAAAGCACAAAAACAAATGTCATAAGTGTCTGAATATGGAGAAAATTAAAGACGAGATATGACTTTGAAAATGTGGAATTCTGTGCACACAAAGCCTTGGTAGAGGAAAAGGTCCTGTGTACACAGAAGAGAGTGCTGAAATAAAAAACTGTTCCAAGTGAGGATTTATTTCACTTGGAACAAGCAAGGTCTGATAATGAAACTACAGGTGTTTGTCAAATATAAAGAACTATACAAAGAACTGGGTACTCACACCAAAAACAAAACCTGTTTTTCTTCTCACACCTCTATTACCCATAAAATACTGCTTGGTTAGTGTTTCATTATCTCAAACACTGAGTTTACGCTGCTGGGTAATTTTAAACAAACATTAGTTCAAAAATTTTGACCAAGTTTGTTGGGTTAGAGAGAAGAGTAGAAGAAGCCGCGTCAATCTTAACTGATCACTATTTTAAACAACACCTGAAACGTGAAACACCTGAAACCTATTTGACACAATGAAATAAGTAGTAGATGAGATGAGAAAATGATGTTGTTTAAAGATGGTAAGGTTAGCGAGTTGGTGCTGATGATTTTACTTCACACCACACAATGATTTGATCAATTTAGCTAGCAAATGTTAGCCATGTTCAACACTCAGACTTTGACCAAATAATTGGCCATGAAGTCGGTATGGACTGGTGACCTGTCCGGAGTGGCTAGTTAACCTAACATACATGTTTTTGGACCGTAGGAGGAAGCTGGAATACCCAGTTTGAAGTCACAAATGCTTAGGTAGAAAAAGTGCTCTATAGGCATTCTAGACAGAACAAGCAAACTCCTCACAAGAAGGCTCACCTGGGATGGAAACCGGGATCTTATCTTGCTGTGAGGTAACAGTGCTAACTTTTCTGGCACCATGCAGCTCAATTCAACAACTTCATAATGTCTAATAAGACTTTCAATGACAAACACTTGAGTTTGTAAACAAAAATTTGTGTTCAGTATCTACTGTCCTGACTTTATGACCAATTCTTTGATCCAAGTGTGAACATAGCTAGAACAAGCTTGAGCTAACCATTTAGTAGCTAAAAGGCAAATGTAAATTATCAGATTCACTCTCTAGTTTTACCTAAAGTAACACAACCAACCTACTGATATTTATATTATTATACAGCATCATTTTACTACCTCATCATTCCTGTTGGGAAAAGGCTCCGTGAAGTCTGACCAAATTGTTGTATAATTCAAAATTGCGGTCAGTGTACAATGATGAGGCTCCTCCTACTCTTTTCTCTGACCCCAACAAACTGAGTCAAGGTTTTGAACCAATGTTAGTTTAAAACTACACCACTCCTTCCCCAACAGCATAAACCCAGTGTTTGGGTTAAAGAAAAATGTAGCAGTTTTTAGACAGTTATTTCAAAGAGAGTCTTTCTTATTTTATTAGGACGTTGTCAAAGCCAATTATTTCTGTTTGCCCCCTCACCACATGTTGGTGTCTCCTTGAATAGACTCTTTGCTTCTGAAGATGGCATGAGCCAGAGCCTTTCCGATGGGGAAACCATCACGAGCCAGAGCGATGCTGGGCTCAAACAGCTCCTTCCAGGGAAGCCTGCCATGCCGTTTGTGT
The DNA here is from genome assembly GCA_014839685.1 of Anableps anableps. Classification (NCBI taxonomy): domain Eukaryota; kingdom Metazoa; phylum Chordata; class Actinopteri; order Cyprinodontiformes; family Anablepidae; genus Anableps; species Anableps anableps. The sequence continues at coordinate 10,392,001 of CM026066.1, read as the reverse complement.
GCCATCTCGTAACCTCGGATCTCCCCTGGGATTGCTATGGATAACCCACCTGTCATGCAGAAACAAGTCATGTCTTTATCTCATATTGCTGATTGTAGTAAAACCACACAGAAAACCTTCAAGGCATTGTTTATTTAACATCTTCTTGCTGTGCTATTTTATTTGAGTGCTCTTTGGGTAATGACTGCAAGACATGGTACAGACATGTTTCAGAAGACCGAATATTCTTCTGTAGCTGAATAGACAGCTTTAAGACTGGAATATATCCACCCTAAATCCTTCCCTTGCTGTAAGAGATTAATGAGGATAGAATAAAAGCAAAAATGTAATCTGTTGCTGGAAAATACTCTGAGACCACAGAGCTAGTAGGTACCTGTACGAGAAAGCTTAGTGTTGTTGCCAAACATGTCTTCAGTGGCGTTCATGGGTGCTGTCTCCCTCGCATCTATTGTTTCCACCTTCCCTGTTCAGCAGAGAGTGAGGAGTGATCAAAAAGTGCTTGTTTTTTCCTTCAGTTGCTATATTGTGATCTTCTGACCTATGATACACACTCACCTGTGGAAGCATTATATATTATAAAGTAGAGCCCTCCCCCGATGCCCATGCTGTGAGCATTCAAAAGGCCGACACATAGCAGGGCAGCAATGGAAGCATCCACAGCTGAGCCATTTCTCTTCAAAATATCCCTGGAAACAAGAATGCACTTACCAGCCAAGAAGCACACATGCAGCTCAAAGTATGCGCTTTGTGTTTGCGCTTACCTCCCCACTTCCGAGCACTTTCCTGCATCAGCAGCCACAGCAGCTTTTGAGTAGAAGTAGTCTGAAGGGGGAGGCGGGTTTTTTCTACCTAAGCCCATGAAGACCCCCAAAAACAGGCTCACCGCGGCCACCAGAAGGACCACCAGACCAGCAATCAGGGACTTCCCGACCATTTTCCTGTTTGAGTAAGTCATCAAAATGCCTTAATCAGTCCTGCAGCTCAGGTGGATGAGGCCTGCCATCTTTAAAGTTTCTCCCACAGACATGTTTTTCCTTCAAATGCTTTTTAAAAAGTTTGCTCACCTTTGATGTGCTGTTTTTCACAGGCTGATAAAAAACATCAAGCTGAACAGGAACTGACCAGAGCCTGAGTGAGCATCAGTTGTAATGGTAAGGTGTTAAAGAAGCCTAACTTAAGTCACTGGGTATGTCATCTATGGTTTTCAGTGGTTACTCACTGTCATACTGTGCTTGTTAAGTATGATGTGTTCCAGCTGGGTGTTTTAGGAGAGAAGGTTAGGGATAATGAGGTATTGAAAAATAACAGTTATTGCAACTTTCTTGTGTCTCAATGTGATCCCTTAAGTGAAGAAGGGACCATGGCTCTAAAAGCTAAAGTGCTGAATCAAATCTTCACAAAAATCTGAGGTAGTTACAGTTTAACCCATCATTTCACAAGAGAATGACATGAGTTTTCTAAGTGATGGATGCCTTCCTCTCATTTCTTTAAAATGAAACTCTTGGGTTTTCCCTCAGCTCCTCCATAACCTTCCATTTCGCCTCAATAGTGAAGGTGAGAGTGATCTATTTACAGACGCTTGCAGTCCTGACTCTGCGTTCATGTCCAAGCTTAGCAGCTAACACAGTGTCAGCTAGAAGTATTCATATCTCTTGATCTTGTTCACATTTTTTTGATGTTACAACCACACTATTCAGTGAGTTTTATTGGTATTTCATGTGATAGACCAATACAAAAGTAGCTTTTCAATTTTTTTTTTTTTTTTTTTTTTTTTTTTACAAAAATCTGAATTCTCACAGGTGAGAGTATCTGTTGGCAACACAAGTATTGATCACACACTCCTCAAATTGTTCCTTTATGGAATTTGGGCATAAAGGGAGCTGTTGCTGAAAGAAAATCTTTAGAACTCCTGTTTTCAGTTTGCCATCTAAGGGGCACCACAAATGTATGGAAGAAGAGACTCTGGTCACCATGGAGGAAAAATTAACATGTTGACCTAAAGGCAAAACATTATGTGTTGCAGATAACTAAGACCACATATCACTCTGAACACACCATCCTCAGTTATAAACATGGTGGTGGCAGCTTCATGCAGTGGGAATCCTTTTTTTCTGCATCAACAGGGAAGCTGGTCAGAGTTGGTGGGGAAAAAATTGGAGCTAAATAGAAGGAAGGAAATCTGTCAAAGGCTGCAAAATGACTGCAGAACAATGACCCAAAAAATACAGCCAGAGCTTCAATGGAATGGTTTAGATCGAAGTATAGTCCTGTGTTAGACTGGCCCAGTCAAAGTTCAGAACTGAATCCAATTGAAAATTAGTGGCAAAACTTGAAAGCTCCAAAAGACTAGTAGCTGTATTTACAGAGAAAAAATATTCTACATAGTATTGACTCAAGGGAGATGAATAAAAATGCTTACCACACTTTTCAGATTGTTATTTGTAAAGATTTTGGGAAGACCCTGTGTTATCTTTCTCCCAATTCTAAATTATACAATTCTCAGCACTATGTTGATATTTTCCATACAATTTCAATGAAATATAGAAGTTAAAACATGACTAAATGTAAAACAACATACAATAGGTGTGAATACTATTACAAGACCCTGTATCCTTCAGCTCCTCCAGTGCATAACCCCATTGTTGACCTGCATTAATCAGTTCTGTCAGAGGGGCCTGTGGTCGGCTGGTAGAGCTGCAGATTGGGTCTAAATCTAATCACTTCTATCTTGTTCTGCATCTTTCAGGTTCAAAGCCACCCATAGCAGGGATGTTTATTCAGCAGTCACAGCTGAATTATTGCAGAAGAGAACAATCACATTACTGTGTGTTGCCGGCCACAGAAGCTTTCCTTAAGTATCCATTCTCGTGATTGTCACTGGATTATTGAATATCTGCGGGCTTAGTCGTGTTTTTATCCCCGATCTAGACGCTTATACAGTAGGTTTTCTTTTGGCTGTACTAAGAAGGATGCACTCTCTCTTCCCGCCATGATTTGCCCCAGTTGTTTTTGCACAACAAAGGGGGTGGCTCTTCTATTCCTGTACGTGCATCAGCAAATTTAATCAGGAGCCGCAGCAACATGAACAGCTGGGACATGACCGCAGCGGAGCAAGAAGGTGATGTCACGTGTTTTCATGGTCAGCTGCTGTTCTGTTAATGACAGGGGCCGACTGTGATCTCTGTTGCAGCCGTAAGTTATCTCGGCTATTTTTTTTTTCCAGCAGTGATGAGCGATTGGGTTTTTGAACTGCACCATCACATCGTGATATAGACGGCAAAATATGTACAGATGTAGTGCTGTGAAAAAGCTGTTACAGATTTCTTCTGGGGTTTTGTTTTGTTTGGGGGTTTTTTTTTGCTTTTTTTGTCACACATATGTTTCAGATCATTAAACAAATGTAAACATCAGACAGAGATAACCTGAGTAAAATACTGAATGCAGTTTTCAAATTATGACATCTTTTATTTAAAAAGTTATTCAAACCAATCATTTGCTGTGTGAGACAGTAAGTGCCTCCATATTTGATACCTGACTGTGCCTTCTTGGTGGGAAAAACTGCCATCAGGCATCATGATAAAAGGTAATAAGTTTTTCGCATTGCTGTGGAGGATGTTTGGCCCAGTCTTGTACGCAAAATTGCCACATTGACTTGTTTTAAAGAATGAACAGCCAGTTTAAGGTCTTCCTACTGCATGTGAATCATCTTAATGTTTCCAACTTTAAATAGCCTACTACAAAGTTTGTGTTGTTGAACCATGCAGTGGTGGATTTACTGGTGCGATTTGGACCGTTATTCTGCTACACATGCACATGTGAGCTAAAGGTCATGAAAATGTTGGTCGGACATTCTGCTTCAGGATTTTCTCGTTGGAGAGCAGAATTTATGCATTAATTAGTCACAGGAAGCTGTCTAGGTGCTGAAGCAGGAAAGCAGCCCCAGAGCATCACACAACCCAATCCTCATTGTCAGTTGAGGTCAATGTTCGTGACTGACCCTCATCCCCAAAGAAACACCAAAGGGCTTCTTTGTTATTGCAAATCATGAAATCATGAACACTGATCTTAACTATGGCAATTGAGCCCTGCAGTGTTTTAGATGTCGTTCTAGATTCTTTACTGGTTTCCTCAATGAGTTGTTGATATGCTCCTGGAGAAGTTTTAGATCTAGCTTAAAGAAGTATTGTCTCTTCTGCATTTTGTGATATTGTTTTGCTATGATATCCTGGCAAGGGCACAATGTGCAAACACCCCCCTCCCCTCAAATTGAGTCAAATTGAGGTCATCATGCTCATAATCAGCATCCAAATCCATATAAGCAACTGAGGCATGAATGTTTTACTGCCTCCAGTTGTCCCGTTACTCTGCATGAATTGCGTGCTCTCTTCACAAACCTGATTTCTTCTGCTGTCCTTTCAAAATGTCATTACTGCATGCTCATGTTTACCACCCGACAACTTAATGGGTTTAGATAATGAAGCCAAAGGAGCTCAGCTAAAAATGGGCCACATGTTAGCCAGCAAACAAAACATTAGTATTTATAGATACACAGACTTTGAATTCTCATTAGGTTAGAGATAGATGTCTTTTCTGCTGTAACGCATGATTTTTATTCAACCCAAACCAAAGTAACCCAGGTGACATCATAAGGTTACAGTGTGAAAAAATATTTCAAAGCTATTCTTACACACAGTACTCCTGACAAGTAAGAATCAAAATTAAAAACATCGCGCTGTTGTTATTTAAAAGTCTTGGAAAGAATATTTTTGTTGATTTTTGTAATTTAATTACGATTTGCAAGTGCAGGTCAGATTTTCTAAGCAAAATTAAGGTAAAGAGGAAAAACACTGCAATTAGAATTTTCAGATGAACTTGACCAATTGAAGATCTGTCAGGTATTGATTTTATGAAAATGTTTGACAGTCTGGAGAATGCGCATAATGGTATTAGTTATTGGTATCAGTACCACTTAGGAAGGTTTATAAAGTTACATTTACAAGCTGCTAATATTTTCCACCAAACTGCTCCTGTTCTTATAAGAAATGATAGAGAAAGTGTTGACCTGAGTAGAGTAACTCAGCGCTCTCTTTTTTCTACCAGTTGCTGAGCATTGCTAGTCAGCTGGCTGAATAAAGGTGCATACACTTCTGCTCACTTGCAAGATAAATTCAGGTGGTTTTTTGTTTTTGTTTTTTTCAAAAACACAGACAGTGATGGTCTGGAATCCCATCACTCCAATTAAGGTTATTCAAATAGCAGCAGATGGCCCAAACCATAGCCAGCTCATTTCAGCTTCTTACACTTCTATTACTATATGAAGAGCAGAATGACTAGAAATTGTTATATTCACTTGAAAACTGCTTTTAAATTTTTCTTGTGTTAAATCTCTATGTTTGCCTAACTACATTGTGTGTTGTGATTCAAATGAACAATAAATAGACATTGCAAATAATGTAATTATCACCGTGATAATCAGTATATTATTTTGGTATATATATTATATTTTATAATATATTTACATTACTGTTCATCATGTATACTGATATACTGTTCATCATATATCATCATTTATATTTTATAATATATTTTCGTCATATATTATATTGGTATAAATTTAAACTGAAATATTGTTATAAATATCATTAGACTGTGAAGTATGCAATAATTTTTACACAAAGGGGGAGATTCTTTAACAATAGAAGCCCTGAAGGGAAAACAAAACAAGTTCTTTTAAGAGACTGCTTTATCAAAATTATTGTTTTTGTAATACTCCATTCTGCCACTAGAAGCTTTTTTCAACTGCCCCTGGAAGGCAAGAGAAAAATTTTACCTACGGTTTTACTGACTGTGTTGTGATCTGAATCGTTTTCAACGCTCATATCCTGGTGATATCCCATATCTATATCTGGACAAGTTTATTAAAAAAGCGAAACCTGAGCTGCATAAAAATGCAATGTCAATCAATGAAGAAAAAGGAGAGTCATGTCAGATAAAGACAACTTCATTTATCAACATTGTAAAATTGTAGATCCATTGATGCAAATAAGTAGCATTATAAAAAAGAAAACATTGCTCACAAATACGGTATTGATAAGCAACAGGGGATATTCAGGGAGGTAGGCAGCCCAGAAAACTAGATGTTGGAGAACAGATTGTGTAGTATCCCACACCAAAAAACATTAAGCTTGAATCATAGAAGAGAATAAGGTCAAATCAGGATCAAAGTCTTTAAGCTACAAGGATTGGAGTTACAGATAGAATCATTCTGGAGAGGCAGGGGATCTTACTGATAGCTGTCTGCTTTGTATTTGGAAGCCCTCTTGGGCCCCCCTTGGGCCCCTCTTTTTTACCCTCTGTGGATCCAAGGAAACAGATACTGATCCAGAGAGTGACTGCGAAAAATTGGGCCATGGAAGTTCCTCAAATGAGTACTGACAGAAGTAAATTGGATTTGACAGCTTGTACAAAGGCAAACTGACAGCTCTACTCCCCAAAAGAGAAATTCCTATTTATCTAATGGCCGGTGGAAAAGCGCATAGCTTTTTTTAACAGCTGGAAATAAAATGAACTTTTAGTTCTTTTGAAGGCTGTATCAGTGACACCATCAAGGAGGCACTCAGAGGGGACAATGGCCACACCACTGCCCCCTCAGCCACACAGGTATCATGTTTGTATTAATTTGAATTGACAAGTGAAATGAAAGGTGAGCAGAGCATAACTTGGTGAACTCTCCAGGGTGACAGCTGAGAGAATTCCACCCATAGACTGTCATGTTATTTGACCTGGAATTGGAAATGTATATTTACAAGATCATATTTTCCATAAAAATCAAAGTAGTAATATAAAAATCACAAGAAATGAGCACCAGAATTTGCTGCCATTCACGGTCCCAAACTTTTCTTGAAACCACCTACAGTTAGCAGCAGCTATTGGTGTCGACTTTTTATTTTGGGTGATTTTACTTGTCTCTATAGAGAAAGTGACTTATTGGTTCCTCCTTCTTGAATCCACTTCTGAGAAAAAGACTGGAATCCCTGTGGCAACCAAGCTTCCAAAACAAGAGAGTCAGTTTTATTAAAGCAAGTTTTTATTACATCACAGAGCTAAACCATTACAAAATATGATTTACAGAAACTCGTCAAACAAAATCTCCCATATTTTTGGGGTTTAATTGTTGGATAAGCAGCCCTAGCAGTTCTAAGACAACTAAATCAGCAATGTAAAAGGGGTTATTTTAGTCTTTGTAAATAAAGCCCATGCAAACTTATCAAAATAAAAGCCTCAATATTTTTATAGGTTTACTTTGAGAGAAAGTAAGTTGTTGCATTATCCTTCTCAAACCTGCTGGCAGAAAAAAAGCAGGAATCACCGCGATAACCAGGACCAGTGTATGTGTTGGGTGTGTCTCTGACAGAATAAGGTTAAAACTGGACTTTAACGGTAAAGCTCATAAATTTTCTTCAGTATAAGATTTGTCCTGTTTTAAAAGTGCCATTGCAACTAAATCAAAAATCCTAATGGTCTTAAATGAGTAAAAAAAAGAAGGAGTATAAGAATTGGATTATTAAAAGGGTCAGTTTGCAGTTTCTAATGGACCTCATCCAGCCATCTACAAAGAATTTTTGTGGCTTCCAAAATAAAGCTTAGAAATACTCTTCAAAATAAAAGCAAGCATTTTTCAGATGTATGAATGGAAAGGTATGTTCCATATTACTAATGCAAGTAAATCTAGCATTTAAAAAAATTACAAAGGCAGGTTCAAGATCTGTGATCAGTTTTAAAGCCCAAAAGTGATGCATGCTGGGATACACCAGCAATGATAATGGGATTTTTAGGTGTTGGACTGTATGCACCAAATGAAAGGAATCATCAAAATTTCTTCAAGAATTGTTCTTGGGTTTTTTTTTTTTGGTTTTTTTTTATTCCATTACTTGTTTGTCATTGTTTTTTTGTTTGGTTGGTTGTTTTGTTTTGTTTTGTTTTTTGGGGGGGGTGTTTTGTTTTGTTTGTTTTGTTGTATTTTTTGTCTGTGCATCCTTAATTGTGTGCCGTTTTTAAATGATTTTTTTCCAGATTCTCCTACCAACATGAAAGTCCTAGAATTCCTAAAATTCTGCTCAGGCTTCTGATTATGGTGTCCCACCCCTTTTTTTTTTTAACTTTATGGAAGCACCCCTGAAAAATATAAAACTTAATTCAGGATGTGAACATACAGAAAATGAAGTCAAACTTTCGCCCGCTGTTGAGTGTTGTGTTTCTTGGGTTAATAAATTGAATATAGACAAGTGTACCAATTTTATTCTGCTGTGAAGCACTGGGGGGGATTTAAAGCTTGGGAGAAGAGATGCTCAGCAGGCAGCACACGCCGTGATTGGTCAGACGCTCCACGTTACACAAACCTAAACAGCAGCGGAGGATGAAGCAGTCGGAGCTCCTCATCATCCGAGGCATCACACGTAGCGCACGTAGCCAAGCAAGAAACACTGGGCCGGATGCGTAAAACAGTGTTTCTGTTTATTTGTTTTTCAAAGCTCTGCACCGGATAATCAGTCTGCTGACAGCCAGGCTCATCAACGCAGCTCCAGACAGCTCGGCTCTGTTTACCAGAACACAACGAGGAGCGGTCGGAACCGGGCTGGTCATGTGTTTGTCCTTCTGGTAACACTGTCGCAGCTGCAACCCGAAACGCCGTCTGCGCCCGCACAACGACCACAGCTCGCCATGGGTTCTAGACTGAGCAGACAGAGCAGCCTGGACAACGAGAATTTCTCCAAAAAGCGACGCAGGCTGCAGGACAGCGCCGGAGAGGGCGACAGGGGCGGCCGGGGCGGCGGGGACTTTCTGTTTGCCTTGATGCTGAAATCAGACAAGCTGCCCGGGATGCTGCGCAGGGCCAACCACAGCCCCTACATGAGGAGGGTGGCGTGGATCAAGGAGATCCAGAAACTGCTCCGGGAGCGCAGGATCGAGCAGGCGACCGACGTGCTCAAATTACTGAGGAAGGTAAGGAGGGACTCGCACACAGGGGACGAAAAGGTCAGGTGCCCATACCATCATACATCCTTTTCTCATTAAAGAGCAACAGATGACGAGCTCTTTGTGAGGATGCAGATTGATTTTTTTTTTAAAAAACACTTCTAGTCCTGTGCATGCCAGGGGCGCCTCCAGAAACTTTTTAAAGGGGTGGGCAGATGGGGGCCACTTATAATTTGGGGTAGCAGATTTTCAGAATGATTATTATTAGTTTACTGTCATATTAGAGGGTTGGAGTTAGATGAAGAACATTCAACTTTGGCAGACAAAAGAATAAAGATGCATTAATTAATTAACTTTGGAACTCATTAGAGCCTGTTCTAATTTAATATAGAAATGCATATTAAACATGTGCCATTTTCTGGAATCAAGGTATACCAATATCTTAAAAAGTTTCCATCCCTCTTAAATCTTCAGTTATAGTTGGTCTAAAACTAGGGCTGCACCGATTGCAGTTTTCTGGCTGATCACTGATCTTCAAAAAGACTGACCTCCCGATACCGATTTTTTTTTTTTTTTGTCTGAAAAGTCGTAAAGTGACAAAGTCGCTAAATTGGCAACAGTGGGGTGACTGTTGTTAACTGCACGTGTGCAAACGTGACCTGGTGGGCGGGTCTGTGAGTCAGCGCTTTCTTACTGCAGAGCAAAAGGGGAATGTGTCTGATTTTCAGTCCTTTGCAGAGGTAGATAAGATCAATGGATAAGATCGGCTTGACATATGAGTATCGGCCAATCACCAGTCATCCAAAATTAAGGAAATCGGACATGCGGTTTATAAGGAATTACAAATTGGTGCTAGATGTAGTTACATTAGTATTACTGGACCTACTTTTGTCAGGGTCTTGGGTTGTTTTAGTTTTTGGATTTTCCTGGGTTTGTATTTTTGATCATTTGTTGTTTTCTATTTCTTTGTTTTGATTTAGATCACCCTTTGTTACCTGTCTTGCTTTAGATTAGTTTATTTTTAGTTGTTAGTCCTTGTATTTTCCTTGCTGCTGGTCAGCTCGATGAAAGACATATTTGGCAGTTTGGAAACATTTGCAGTCAGGAAAACCATTGGCAGTTATGATGTGGAAGCTAAAGGAGAGCCACCCACCCATCTGATTTAGGGGGTGTTGTTTTAAAACAAAAGTTCTCAAACTACAAGAGGCATGTTGGTAGAGTAGCAGACTGCAGGCTAGTTACCCAAGGAAACAGCCAAACAATTAACCAGCTTCATATACTCCCAATGTTACACCATAAGCAGCAGAATGGAAAAATGGTAGGATATTTTCTGCATCAAGTGAGGTTATGCTATTACTAAATTTTGCTGGTGTTTATTTTTTATTTTGCCATATGTTTGTGTATCATAAAAATATTTGAGTTCACAGTATTGAAAGTGCTGTAGATCAATGTGCTGAACTGCAGTGGCTGCAGTGGAAATATTTTAGGTTTTTTTCTGTTGTACATAAACGCTATTAGGTCATGTTTTATATTTTTATTTGAAATACATATAAGGCTGTCAGCAGGGCTGGACTTCAGTTCCTGATCCGTTTGACCTTTGACCCCAACTCAGTTCACCCCTTCTTTGCATGCGTTTTACCCTCACTCTGTCCCCCCCCCGGAGCTTTTGTTTGTATGTAAAGTAGGCCGCTCTCAGAGCAGCGTACCTGTGACACACTGTTTCATGTGACTCACCGCGGTTAAATGCGCAGCACCTTGACATGAGATTCGAAAGGATAGTCAGTCAAACTGCACGTTGTGTCATTGCATTTCCTCTAATTTTATTTTCTCTCCCTGGATGATGGGCTCTGGATATTTCCACGCACACACCAACCCTGTGCACCCATGCCTTTGTTGCCTCCTCTAAGGGCAGACTCTTATCTCTCCTCAGGCTGTTGTAATGCTGCCATTACAGCTACATGCCCTCTTTATCGCTTCCCCACATTTAACGGCTATCTTGCTCCACTGCAACAATTTAAGCCTTGCAGCTTTGTTTACTTCAACAGAAAAACAAATCCTTCTTTAAAGGTTATATTTACTCTTACTACAAGAAATAAGGACGTAGAAATAATTAAAAAAAACCCATTAAGTGCTGTCTTTGCTTCTGTAGCACTGACTTTCTCAGACAGTTGGGTCCTTCTTTTTCCGAAGTACTTCCCCTTGAAAACCCCTTGAACTTTTTCCTATTTTGTAATTGTACAAATACAAACACAAGTGTATTTTATTTAATAGATTAACCCATAATCAGTGAGTGTAAGGAAAGGTTTTTACAATTAAAAATCTGAAAAGTGTGGTATGCATTTGTCTTCAACCCATTGAGTATAAACTTTGGATGCCACTTTTTCAGCATTTACAGCTGTAACTGTTTTGTTGTATGTCTCTACCTGCTTTGCACATTTAGAAACAGACATTTTTACCATTTTTTTTTCAAAAAGCATCCCCATAGCATGATGCAGCCACCACCATGTGGATCACTACAGCTCCTCCAAAGTGGGCCTTTGCTTCTCCGATAAATGGTCTCCTGACCTAGCCTGTCAGTTCTGTAGGATGGTAGGTTTTAAAGTAGAGATGCTGTGCTATCATTTATTATTATTATTGGCATAAAATTTTACAAGAATTGTGACTTAGTATAGTGATAGTAATAATAGTAATAGTGATAAAACTGAACTGATGGTGTTTGCAGCCCGCAAAAGCTGACACAATGACTGGGAGTGGTACTTTTGCTATTTGAACCTTTTCACCATCATCAATAATTATCAATAATTATAGCTCTGACTGTGGGCAGTGACAGATATATTTCCAAAAAGACCAATTTGTAAATACTTTTTATCATAATTTCTATCATACCAAATGCCAGAAAATGTCATAATAAAATTATTTGTCATTATTACGAGTTTTTTGTTGACAAATGTTCTCTACTCTAATAAACCTCTGAGACCTTCTTAATTGCTGTGGATTTTCTTCAGTGGTTTCAGATAAAAGGGGAAGACTGCAAATGCACACCACACTCTTATTTGAAAGAAAACATGTATCATTTACACTTAACAACCAAACACTGCATATAAACCAATAAAATGCACTTAATTTAAAAATAACCCCACTGTTTATTATTATTATTATTATTATTATTATTATTATTATTATTATTATTATTATTATTATTATTATTACCTTTTATGTTAATTCACGATGCAGCTGCGTATTCCTGGTATTTTACAGAGACATGACATAGAAGCAGCATCCAGTGACACTGTGTAAACGCTGGCAGATCTTAATTAGAGGTTTGTTTTTTAAGGGTTTGCTCACCTGCTATGACATGTTGCATTAAAATGTAAGTAGGTGCATGCAGATCTAGCAGCATCCTTGGGGATCTCATTTGTTTGGGTCTGTGTTTTAGCCACTCAGTACTGTGTTAATTACTCTGAAATACAGGAAAAAATATGGCACCTCCTCAATTAAGACAAGAAGAGAAACTGGCTGGGCTCCATGCAACATATGGGACATACATGCAGGCTTATTTTTTTCTTCAAAATTTGTCCGTTTATTTTTAATTATATCTATATGATGCTGTTTTTCAGTGCATAATAGTGGATTTATGAAAATTTATGCTCTCAGAAGCGTTCGCTCTGCTCCAGAAAGAAACAAAGATCTAAGCCTTGCATGCAGATGCAAGAAGGATTTGTTCCGTCATGTCACGCTTTGCAAATGACAATTGATCGTGTCTAAACACGGACAGATGGGGAGATATTTTTATACCTTCCTTCTCAGACAGGCAGCAGCTTCTTCTGCTCCGCTTTGGATTCAGTCTGTGTTTACTGTTGCCCTTGTTAAAAAAGGGGAGCTTGCCAGCGTCCCACTCAGAGTGTCTGTTATAATCTATGTTCAATGTGTTGGGCAGAAAATCTATGCAGATGCTTTTGTGCACGTGTGTGCGAGCTGTATGGACTTTATTCAAAGGCTTTATTCTCTCATTAAAGTTGCACCACAGTTTGTCATCTGCTTCATTTGGACCCTGCAGTGTGGACATGTTGTACATAGGAGCGTTCTAAATAGGAAGGTGGTCAGATTTATGATGGCGACATTGTGGATCTAATTCTTGTTTTTTGAAAAATCCACCCTGGAAAAGAATGGTTCAAATTCATCATTAAAAGCCTCAAATTATTAAAAATTTATGCAAATTCTAAGTGAATATAAACTTCTGATCAGCACTGTATTCAGGTAACATTCTCACTGACACCCCGCCTCAGATCTCACTGTCCATTGTAGATGAAAAACTCTTGTCTCTTTTAATGAATATTTAAAGGAAAACAATCCTTTTATATACTTGGAGTCACAGTGCCCCCCCCACCTCCCCACAACACAGAAGGCACCTATTTCCATCCCCGCTCCTTTCATCCTGTGCCCGGGCCAAGTGTCACGTTTTTCGCTGTTATTGTGATTCTCATCTCTCTTATCTTGTCTGCTTTGGTAGGATCTAGGTTTGGAGGGCACCTCACTGAACGACATCTTGTACAAAAATGCTGCCTTCCTCAATCTAGTGGACCCGATCTCACACGAACTGCTGCTCAGCTTGGCTCGAGAGATGCAGTGTCCGAAAAAGGTCAGTAAGTCTGTGTGTGCTATGACACAAGGCATTTCCATTTATAAATTATTGGTTTTCCAGCTAGAGCTGTTTTTCTGCAGTTGGATGTTGCATTTCTTCCACGCTTGTGGAAACAGAAGCAGCTGCTCGCTGTGCACCGTGGATTACTCTCTTTGATGCATTTTTTCATACCCCAACATATTAACATAGGAAAAGTTGAAAGCATCGAGGAATGAAAATTAAACTCAGTTTCTAATTTTCAAAAATGCAACATTTAATTTGAGTACATTTATGCAGAGATGAAAAATATCCCTGCTGGCTGTATTTGTACGAACCCATTTTAACGGTAGGACAGCGCTTAGTCTTCTCCTTTAATATTTGAAAGGGTTGGATTAGAGAGAGGGAACTTTGAACAATCACTTTCTAGATCCGGGGTCTGCAACCTTTTGTAAACAAAAGAGCCGCTTTGTCCTCAGTCCAATGAAATAAAAGTTGCTTAGGGCCGCAAATGTTACGTGGTCTTCTGAAAAAAAGACTGCTTATAATCTTGATAAATATCTACTATAGAAAATGTGTTCTCACGTTTAAAGAATCATTTTATTTCTAGTTCTAGGTTTTAAAACAAAGAAAGATGCAACATGTTTGGAATTTAGTAGGTGGATACATTTTCCTTTCTGGGATGTTGATATTTATAGAAAATACTATAAAAAAAATCCTTTATTTCCTCTAAGGTTTAAATATTTACACCTAATGTCTGGATGCTGTGAGTGCTTGTAATTGAAGACAAAATTCTTTTTGGGGCACACAACTGATTCTGGAGTCATTCTTTTGTGGATGCTTAGTGCAGTTATTCCATCAAAAATATCTGTAAAACTGCCAAAACCTGCATTTGTTATAATTTTATTGTAATACATTAGTTGGTTCTTTATTACTTTTTGCCAACGTTATTAGGAGCCACTGTGGAAGGTCCAAAGAGCCGCTTGTGTCCCTGGAGCCGCAGGTTGCAGACCCCTGCTCCAGATCATGCTACGTCTTCTCTTCTGCACACCCCACAGGTTTTCCATATTAGGTCTGGGGTCTGAGATGGACATGGACGAAGGTTGATTTTGTGTCTGGTGAACCATTTCTGTACGGATTGTGCCCTAGAGTCCACCACACTTTTATTCATGATGTAGATAGATAAATAGCTGATTCTATAATGAATTTGGGAAAATTAAAAACCTAAATGGATTAAAATCAGATGCGCTTTTGTATTAGTAATGCACTCTACTGTGGTTCCCCAGGCCTTTGAAAGTGAAACAGGCCCAAAACATCGCAGATCCTCCACCATACCTAAAAGTGAGCCTCCACTGCGTTTTCACTATTCTCACACCAAACCCACCTGGAGTGTTTGCTGCTAAAAAGCTCAGTCTTCATCTCATCTGAGCAAAGCGCATGGTTCCAGATTAAGTCCCAACCAGATGATATGTTTTCGTTGCTGATCGTTGTCTCGTTTCTGACATTACTCCAAAACAACCAGTTGGCATGTAAACAGTGTCTAACAGTTGTCATGGAGACTCAGTGACCCCAATATGCCGCTCTGTGCTGCAGTTCTCCAACAGTGACAAAAAGTCATGTATTATTAATTCAAAGTTCCTTGAAGCTCGTCAACTTTAAAGAGTAAAATATAAATAAAAGATGTTTCTGTTAGATTTATTTTAAAGGTGCCAGTTAATGGACTGCTGATTTTGGGACATTGATATTTTTTCCCCGACTGAATAATGACTGTGAATGTTGTATACTTCTAAATTTTTCAGCATAAGATTATGCTGCTGTCATAAAAAATAATCTATTTTACAATTTGTTTCTCATCATCATTACCAGGTGTACCTATAAATGTGGCCACCAGTATTTCCTACATTGATATTAACCTAAATTCTCCAGCTTTTACCCTTAGCTGTGTTTAATTTCTGCTCCTTGGCGTTCTTCCTGTGTTTTTCTCCCCTGCGTATGATTAGATTTTCTTGCTCCAATGAGGCGGTTAAATTGGGTTTTGTTGTGCACTCGCACAAGGCATCAAGGATTACGCTGGACCTTTTCTCTCCTTCTTATGTGAAAGATAACGCATGATACGTTTTTGGAAATGAACGGAAGTTTTGCATTGATAGCTTGATTAGGTTGCAAAGATTGCTTTTACGCTCACCGAAAGCCTCTTCGTCACATTCTCCTCTTTTATTCTGTGCTCTCCTTTTGCAGGATGCGGACACTATAAAGTCTTCTGATAAGATTTGCAGGCAGCTGATCTACCACCTGACCCCGCACTCAAAGTGGCTGAGGCAGAGCATGTCCAGGCGGAAATCCCAGGCCTGGTAAGCCCTTGTGTCCAGACATCCAGTCTGTAACTAATCTGCAGCTCTGCAAAACAGAGAGCAGCGCTCGCCCACAGCTGTCACTGATATCTCTTCAAATCTGTCCTTCTGTTCACTGAAATCTAAGTTGTTTCAAAATGTAAATTTTCAATAAAGAGTGAACTGGATGTGCAAATGAGTGCAGAGTTAGCTTTCTGAAAACAAGGTTCCTAATCCATCCACAAACCAGTGTGACAATTCTTCACAATTCTTTTGTAATTGCTTTCCAGACAGTAAAAGTATAGGCGTTCATATCATAAAAATGAAAACAATATGAGCTTTGTGATATCAGACAGGTTCATTATGAGTCAGCTGAGCATCAACAGGATCATAGAGTTAGCTGTCGATCTGTGTGAGCCCTGCTTTGTTGTGCTCGCTGGAGTTTAATTCAGCCCGAAAATGCAAAGGATCAAAGATCAATCTGACGCCCACAGCGTCTTTGAGACTGTGCGTACATTAGATGGCAACTATTCTTTAGCTGACAGCTTTTTTTCACTTAGTCATGTTGGGAGCTTCATAAATCTGCAGAGGGATGGGCTGATGCTGGCAGAGACAGCAGCAGCAACATGAATCATTAACACTGAAATCCACCCTAAAACAGAATACTAATAGAGAGGATGCTGGGGTGGAGGTCTGACAGCTTCACCTGCTGCTGCTTTTGAGAACAGAACAAATATCTGTCAGAGCTAAAGAGATGAGACAAGGCCAGCCTGCTGTTCACTTTGTCCCTAAGTCCCCCCTGAGTTAGTGAGTTACTGCTGTGTTCCTTATTACTGAGAAAAAATATGTATTCAGCGCCTTGCAAGTCTCCATTTGTCATCTTACAACCACAAAATTCACTGTATGTTATGTGATAAAATGTGAAGTGGACAAAAGCCACATAGTTTCTCATTTTTGTTTTGGTAATATCAATTTTAAAAAGGCAGCTGCATAAGTACCCCGCCCACTATATTCTGCTACCCCTAAGAAAGCCATTGTTGGGGGAAAAAAGGCACGAGAAGTCCCGTTTAAAGTTTGCCAGTTTAAAAGAAGGTGCTCCGGTCAGATGACACCAAAATTAAACTCATTGGTGTCCACGTAAAACCTTGGACATCACACACCATCGCCACTGTGAAACATGGTGATGGCAACATCATGCTGTGGGGATGCTTTTCTTCAGCAGGGACTAGAAAGCCAGTTAGAGTTGATGGGAAGATGAGTAGAGCTA
The DNA here is from genome assembly GCA_014839685.1 of Anableps anableps. Taxonomy (NCBI): domain Eukaryota; kingdom Metazoa; phylum Chordata; class Actinopteri; order Cyprinodontiformes; family Anablepidae; genus Anableps; species Anableps anableps. The sequence continues at coordinate 10,374,810 of CM026066.1, read as the reverse complement.
ATTAGAGGACTGCTGTGGAAAAAAAAACAAAAACTGTTAGGCTTCAAAAAAGTTGAGACTGGTATGGAGGTTCACCTTCCAGGGAGGAAAATGATCCTAAACATACAGATAGAACTACAATGAAGAGTTTCAAATCAGATCCATTTGTGATAATGGCTCAGACAAACCTGGGCTATTTTGTAAAGCAAGACTGCCACACATTTCATATTTTGACTGGAAGTCATATTAAAATGCGTTAATGTTAGTGCTGCCATCTTTAATCTATGAAGAAATGAATTCGTGCGACTTGGCTTCAGTTCTGGGTTGTTGCTCTAATCAAGCTTATACTCATACTGTTTGATTAATTGAGAAAAGAAATATCTGAAATCCAAATTCAAATAAACTAATTACATAGGATTAGTGGGATTCTGTTCATTCTGTGCATTTGGAGCGACTAGTGTTCAGAGCTACTGCTGGATAATAACAGGATGAACCATCCAGCAGTGTCACAAAGGACTGAGCTGTTTGCCTGTCCTCGGCAAACAGAGACGAACTTCACAGGGCTGGGATTGCTGATGTTGATTCGCCTGAAGCTTTACACAGCAGGATGTTAAAGTGATTTAAAGTCTCTTTTCTGACATGGTTTTCTTGGTATGTTGATAAATAACTATTTAATTGGCACATAAACTCAGAGATCTGGGTGCTTGGAGGCCAGTTCTAGCATGACACTATCTCTGCATCACCTCTTTATTTGTTAGACCCTCTTTATGCAGAAACAAATAATAAAGTATTTTTGAATGTCCATCCATCCATCCATCCATCCATCCACCATCCATCCATCCATCCATCCATCCATCCATCCATCCATCCAATCAATTGTGGAAAAGGGTCCAGCCCAGCATGGCCGCCTTGTTTACAGAAATGTGTGCCATTTCCTACATTTTTGGGGTTCATTTTTTTACTGTGTTCTTGGTCTAGAATTATTATTATTATTATTATTATTATTATTATTATTATTATTATTATTTTTTGTATATTCTTTGCAACAAGAACAGATATGACATGGGTCACTTTTTCTTTGAAAACACTTGTTGTATTCAGCTAAGTTTAATTAATGACTGTTCCCAGGTCATCTTTTGAATAAGTCACTGGGTGTTTGTGGCCTGATTTATTGTGAAATTAAATGAAAGCATAACAAATCGTTTATAAAAGATGAGTACTTTGTGTTGGACCGCACATATTTCTATTTTTATAGATTTTCATTTGTCTGTTTCTTTGTTAAAAGGGCTTGCATCAGTAAAAAGTGTTAGTTTTTTGCCACACATGGAATTTTCCATACAGGCAACAAAGATCAATTTTGGTCTCATCTGCCGAGCTCCCCTTCTTCCACATGTTTGCTGAGTCTCCTACATGAGAAACTGCAAATGGGACTAACAATGACATTCTCTCAACAATGGCTTTTTTCTTGCCTGTCTTTCTGAAAGGATAACTTTGTGGAGTGAACAGTTTTTCCTGTCGACAGATTTTCCCACCTGTGCTGTGGATGCCTGCAGCTCCTCCAGAGTTAACATGGGCCTCTTGGCTGCTTCTCTGATTAATGATCTCTCTGCCCGGCCTGTAAGTTTAGGTGGCCATATCTTGGTAGGGTGAGGTCTGTCTTTGTAATGTGACAAAATATGAAAGACTTAATGGGGTGTAAATAATTTGTAACACGTGACATTCACTCTTACATTTCTGTTATTTGGCATCCCAGTAAGCTTTTTGTTTAGTCTTATGAACTGTCTGAAAGTAAATAATCAAAAGCCCCCACAAAATGGCTGCTGGGTGTTGACCAGCAAAATTTAGATTACTAGGTAAATACTAGGTAAAATAAACACTTTCAAGCACCACTCACAATTTACTGATGGCTTCAACTTCAAGTTGTAAATCAAGAAAATTAGACTCTGACGTAGAGATGTTCCTGCAAGCAGCATATTTCACAAAGAAGTGGCACATCTACCCCTTGATTTAAGCACTTTGTGGCTTATTAAAAAACACAGTTTGTATCTATTTCTTCTTTTTAAAATGCCAAAGAGAAAAAAAACATTTTGGCATGAAATACTAAACTATGTGCAGAAAACGTACCCAGTGGACGTGACAACTGAGGTATGTTGCATTTCTCAGGTCCTGTGTCCAGGCTTTATTGAATGTTATGTAATATTCATGCAGAGTTGAGCTGAGGGGAAAAAATAAACTCTTAGAAAATTAGATATTTTTGAATTTGTTTTAACATGAAGTTAAACTTATTTAGCATCAAGTAGCAATTCGAAAATTAATATTTCAATAATTCATTGCTGCAATTTCATTCAGGCATACAGAATTCAAACTTATGGAGAATGATGATCCACCAGAGGCTCACAGCATGTTTCGCATAGAAAAACTTTAGAAATGTAAATTGAATTGATTGTTTTAACAGTCTGTTACTAGACTGTGGTGTTGGAGTTTAATTATGAATGTTATTTCAATGCTGATACCTTGTAAGTTTAGTATTAGTTGTTTTGTTTGTGAACATTGCACCTGATCTTCATTACTGCCTCCTTCTAAGCTGCTGAGTTTTGCCCTCAAAGTTTTTGAGGGTTTAAAAATAATTTTTAAAAAACCCATCCTCTCTGATATTAGAGTTGGCTAGGAATGAGCCAATTTCTGATATGATAACCTTGAATAAAAAAATGCCAAAGTTTCATGGTGTTTAAACAAAGACAAATGAAAAAAATGATGACACATGACAGATACTGGTAACCAGCCTGTGGTGTCACCCTTGTTCTCTGGTGTCAGATGCATCTGGAAGACGGGTGACGGGGGGTTCTGGACAGATCACCTCAAACAATCATTTCTTTGCTTCCTGGGTTCAAAAAGTAGAGCCTTTCTGAGAGTTGTGTGATCCAAGCTATTAACACTTGAGGAGAACCCCTTTTCCATGGCTATTAGGGTTTTACACCTCTGTCATATAAAAGGTTACAAGAGTAAAATCAAGACACTGAAAAGGATATGGCCGGCCCGACAAATATCTCGCTGTGGACAGCCAGTTAGAATCCCTTTTAACTTGGCTCTATTGGCAGGTTTTCTTACTCCTTTTTTTCCTCCATCTTTATAAACCTTCCTGCTCTTCAAGCCTATACCTGCTCTTAATGCCACAGAGCAAATGCTGCTGACGGCGTGACTATTTTCAGTGTGACCAAAAAAACATTTCAAAGCATCAGAAGTGACAGGTACTGCCGAGGATGGAACTGTAAGTCACCAGGCAGCGGAGGATGCTTTAATTCACACTGACACAGCACAAGAATCACAGCCTGCTTCAGAAAGGGCTCGAGTTCGATACTTCGCATCCTCCTCTGTGGGTGGAGACAGGCTCCGGCAAATGGAACTGACTGAGAGCAAAGGGCCAAGCGGGGTGGAGTTATAAATAATGTATATGATTTCATCTGTAATGTTAATCAATAACTATTGTATTACACCTCTGTTGGAAATGGTTTAAAGGAGATTCTGAGCCTGCAGCAAAGCAGATAGACAGCAGACTGATGAAACATGCTTCTCACAGGATAGATAAAGATTCTTTTCTTAATAGACACTATAAAATCACCAAAGGTAGAAGAAAAATACAGCTTCACCCAGAGTTCCTATCCAGACTGAAATGTATGAAGTCTGATTTGAGTATTTCCCAGGTCTGAATAATTGTGGGAAAAGAAAGCAGAGAATGGAGAAGTATTTCTACTATTAATCCCTGCCCTATTTCCATCCATCCATGTTCTCTAACTCTCACTGTTAAAGATGAAAAGAGTGGTATATTAGGGTCACAAAGTCTAAAATTTCATGCGATTGTGATTGATTATTATGGAATATTGCAATGACGACAGCAGTGTAGATAATCCCACATTTCCCATCTGTCATTATGATGCTCCCAACACTCACTGTGACCATTTACCACATTAAGGCTCCATCCAACAGGCTCGATTTATAGCAGGCATCCAAAGCATGAGTTCATGACACTTGGAATATAACAGTCAGCAAATACGGCTTTCCACACAGTCCTCTGCTCTGTAGCAATTTCTTGAAGCCTTTGCTGCACATCTCTATCAGTGGTGCCAATAAGTGTGCAGAGTGCTGTATGTACCATCCCTAATCAACTAACGCAGTTTTGTTTTTTTTTTTTTTGCAAATGATCTTAGAAGTGTTAGTCATTCTTCAAGAATTTGCAAAAGTTGTCAATAAATTACAGGAATACTTCCTAAAACTCGGCAAAATTCTAAATTTTTTAAAATAAACACTCGTTCAAGTCATGGTAACTTTTCTTTAATCTGAGCAGATTTCACCAAGAACTGTCATCAAATATTTTTTCTGTTCTAAAATTAAAATTGCACAGCTATTAAACACAACATGCAATAAAATCATAACTTCATTAAGTCAAGCTAAATATCCTTTTTCTTTCTATTCCAAAACCTGTTATGATTTTGCATGTTTGCCCAATAAGTTCAAAGACTTTAAGGGTTCCTTTTCTTTATTTCTCTACAGTCTCAAGACAACTCTACAGAAAAAGCTGTCCAGCGACAGTGTGGACTTGTCTGGAATCCCCCTGTCCACTCGTGATGTACGACAAGTGGCCTTCTACCTCCAGAACAACAGAGACAGTGTGGTGGCTGTGGACATCAGCTTCACCGAGCTCACAGACGACAATCTGAGGCTGCTGCTGCCTCTTCTCGCCTTGCTGCCCAAACTCAGCACCCTGGCTCTCAATGGTAACCGCCTCACCTTGGCTATCATCAAAGACCTCACTGAAATGCTCAAAGACCCCAAGATGTTCTCCAGCTTGGCATGGATCGACCTTGGCAACAACGTGGACATTTTCACCATGCCTCAGCCGCTACTAGTAGCACTGCGCCGGCGCTGCAGCCTGAAGAGCAGTCTGCCGACCATATATGAGTACACAGAGGGTCAGCCCTACTCATACCACCTGGAGACCTCCATCGAGGAGCCCAGCCACTATGAGGAGGAGGAAGAGGAAGTAGAGGAGGATGAGGAAGATATGGGGGATAGATTTGAGTTGGAGTCGTGGGGTTTAGGGGAGAAACAGCTTTCTAAACATTTTACCCTTCACTACTGTGAGAGGTGATGGACCGTTTCCTGTCCGGAGACCTTTCAGCTGTGGTTGAAATGACGTCCCACAGCACTCTGTTACTTCTTTCACCCTCTTGCCCTCACACCACGAGACCAGTCACCCTTTACAGGCGATGAGGGAGACTAGTGCCCACATTGTGAACTAATTGTCCCAACACAGCTACTAAGCTAATCTTTACCATCTCTGAGTTAACCCACGTAAGACGATGAGAAAGAAAATGACACCCTGGACGGCAGACTTACTGTGTTGGTGGATGGTGCTCTTGGGAAAAAGGTGCGGTTTCATTTGAGGGTGGCTGGAGGAGTCAAGGTGCCAATTCTCTCTCTCTTTCTGTCCTTTTATCCACGTCTATCGCTCCATCTCCCTCTCTGTTGAGAGCCAATCCCCAGGAGACTTGAATCAGTTGGTCGGACGAAGGAGCAGCATCCCGAGGGGGTCACCTGGAATGAGGTTTGGAAACTGTCGGTCCCCCGTGGGTTCTCTACCAGCACTGAGACTATCTCTATCAGGCAGGGTCTAGCTCCACATTCTGTGTTCTCTGTTAATCTCTCAACAAAAGCTATGACACAAATTCAACAGACTATACAGCCAGCAACCCGTCACGTGACGCTGGCAAAACTGCTTGGTCGACTTTTTGCGTCCCCCCCCCCTTTCCCAGTGTCCACATGTGAATGCCCATGTGCAGTTGGAAATGAGGACCGAAGACAAAACGGCTGTTGTGTTTTGACGGGTTATTTTTGTGCACCTTAGAGGACAAAGCAGTCTCAGAATATAAAAGGTAGGACTCATCAATGGGGAGGGGTCTGGTTGTTTTTGTACTTGCATTAAAGCTGATATCACTGCGCTCTTTAGGGTCATAGCCACAGTATTTCAATACATTCATGGCTCTTAAAGCTGACCGGCTTCTGAGTCAGTGCAGAGGGCCAAACTGCTCTTTCTACTGCCATCCGTCTCCACAGGTGTCGTTCTTTCCACTTAATGTTGCTGTATATCAGTGGCCCTGTGTTGTGAGGCACTTCTTTGACTGTTATTTATTGGTTCCAGTCTTTCTGCAGTAGCATAACATGATTACTTAGGCTGACCAGAACACTGCAACGCACTTTAAGGCCCTAATGTTTCAATGTTACACTTTCTCCGTAGCATATACTCTGTGCACATTGTTCATACCTGGGTATTTATAAAGCAGAAGCTGAAAGTATTCCACATTCAGATAGTAATAGCTATACAGCTGATGATTATTAGAGGGATCATTAAAAAAACAAGCTCACAAGATTTGTAATAAGTGTCCAATACGTATTATTTGTGTATTTGTGTCAGTAAACTGTCTAAATGCTGTTGTTTTGTCTCTTGTCTGATTCAGCAATTGTATTTAATTGTATTTAATGACAAAGGACAATGAAATTGAGCCCAAAGAAGTCCTGCTGTTGGATTGAACAGATGATGTTTTATGGGATAATGCAATAAAACAGAAAGTTGCTCAGTAAATGTTATCCAGAGCAAAGGATATTTATGTGAAATCTTAAATCCTTATAGACTAAACTCTTGTTTCCTCTTGGTTTATACAGCGCCTTGCAAAAGTGTGGTTATGTCTTGGCCTTTTTCACATTTTGTCACTTTAAACCCACAAACTTTAATGGATTTTGTTTAATTGTGTGTCAGACCAACAGAGAACTGGCAAGAACATAATTTAACTTTCTTTTAGTTTCTTTTAGTTTATGTGTGTGTCTCCACCCGCTTTGGTCGTCTAGAGATGGAAATTTTTGCCCGTTCTTATCTACAAAACAGCTCAAACTCAGTCAGATTGGAAGGAGAGTGTCCATGAACATCAATTTTCAGCTTTCCTCACAGATTCTGAAATGGTTTTAGGTCTGGACTTCTACTGAGCCACTTTACATGAATATGCTTTGATCTGAACCATTCGATTGTAGCTCTGACTACCTGTTTAGGGTAATGCAAAAATATGAACCACTGCCACCAATGTCAAGTCTTTTTTCAGCCTCTAACCACTTTTCTTTCCCTGTAGCTAAATCACCTTCCCATTAACTCTCATCAGCCTTCCTTTCCCAGCAGAAGAAAACAATTCTCACATCATGATACTGCCACTACCATGCCTCACAGTGAACAGGGTGTGTTCAGGGTCATGTACAAAGTTAGAGTTCCACCATACACAGTGTGTTGCATGGGTTATGCCACTTTTTGTCTCACCTAACCAGAGCTCCATTCTCAACATGTTTGCTTCTTTCCTACATGGCTTGTGGAGAACTGGCAGCTAAATACAAACACACATAGCACTTGTCAGATTTTCATTTAAAAGATAAAAACTACATATAATTTTCCTTCCATTTATAAATGATGTGCTGCTTTATGTTGCTGTATTACCTAAAAACCATGTAAGATTCATTAAAATTTGTGGTTGTGACATTATGCAAAAAGGTTCAAGTTATTTGAATGATTTTGGAAAGCGTTGCAGCTTATATTCATGTGTCAGTGTGTCAAACCTTTTCCTCATTGTGGTCTGTGTATATGTCTCATAACGTTCAATGACTGCCAATAAAAGAACCTGTCAAAACTAAGATATGACGTCTTGTTGTTTTTTCTGGGATTGTAAAAGGATTTACTGAGCTGTTTTACCAGCTGGGTCACTGTCAGAACATGCAGCTGGTCACAGACAAAAGCATAACAAGCAGCCGATTGATTTATGCAGATTAGCCTGTAAATAGGAAAATTCAAGACGCTATCTTTGGGCCATGCTGTTTAACACTGGTAACTGGAGAACTGTACGTGTTTGTGAGCCAGTCTGTATGCTGTCGAGGAAACGCCTGAGCTGCAGCCGTTTGCCAGGGAAGGGCACAGTGGTCGCTGCATGAGGCCCTGTCCGTGATCCTCTTTTTGCAACCTTTTGTTCATGCTGCCAGACATGGTAATGTGGCATTTGCAACAGGTGGCTCATATAAGGTCAGGGCACAGTGTGACTGTCACAACCCCCCCGAGGTCCAAATATCGTGTGGCAAGACAGCAACACAGCCTGGCCTAAGAAATCACCAAGTTTGTATTATTTGACCTTTCCTTTGCAGGATTGGTTTATTTCTGTGTTACCGGTGAAATATCAATTTCTTCAATGCTGCTGTTGAAGCTGAGAGTGTGCTATATATAGATCTTAAGGCTGACACAAATGGAGCTTCACACAGTCAGTGAGGAAAACTGTCTGTCACTGGATGTCCAAACTACACTGAAAATTAAGCATTTTGGATGTTGTTGAAGTTCAGAATATAATCAAAGACCCCTTGTCTTGCACACTGTATTAATGTCATAATGACCAGTCTGCATCAAGTACTGCTAGACTCATTTTACAATACAGGCCTCACAAAGCACTTTGTTCCCAGATAGTTGACCTAAATGTTGTCTATTTTCTTTGAATAAAATTATTGCTCTCCAGTATAAGTTTATTGCTAAAGTTTCTTTTTCAAAAAACTTAGTGTTAATGTAGTGTATATGTTCTCCTTGACTCTCTTTATTATATTCAACTATATGAATTCCATTTGATGAGTAATTTCCCCAGTGATCATCCATTGTTTATCTATACCCATTCACAGTAACACAGAGACAAACAGGGTGAACAAACATGCTTCCACAAACACCTTAGGCCATTGTATGGAGATCTGTTAACCCAATATGCATGTTTCTGGACTGTTGGAGAAAACTGGAGTACCCGGGGGAAACTCAAACGTGCACAGGAAAACATGACAATTTCATATTGAAAGGCTACTGGCCAGGAATAGAGCCTGGTGCAGGTGTATGTGTGTTTGTTTTGTAATTTCTCACCTTATAAGCCCCATTTTTCCAACAAATGCTACGTTTTGAGGGACCACTTCTCTTTATTTGGAAAGAGATTACATTTTCTTGGTTCTCACTTTTTTCAGTTGGACTGAGCTCAACTAGTTAGGTTTAGAGGTGTGGCGTAAATTAAGGTTTTGTTAAGGTTAGGGTTAGGAATATACTGGTAATGTTTTGGGTGCGTGTAATATTCAGTTCTGGCTTTCTGAAAAAAAGAAAATTAACCCTTCATACAGACAGATTTTAAAGAATTTAAGATTGATTCAAACTGTATTTTTTTATGAGACTAACAGTAAAGTTTCGAGTTTATTTGCACATTTCAGCAACAAGGCAGTTCAAAGTGCTTTACACCATAAAAACACTATAGAAGCACCAATTGTGAAGCAGTTGCATTATTTTTAAGGCACAGTGATGCTACTCATGCATTGTATGTAAGCTCTGGTAATAAGACATTTATCCACCCATTCACTTCTCCACAGCTGTTTGCTGAAATATGACCTTCAGATGATCAAATGAAGGACAACACATATCTCCTGTACGGCTTCAGGCCTTTGCAGGATCTGTTGGCTTATTTCATTTAAACATTGAATTTCAGTTCATCTTTTGTAGATAGTTTTCGGTCTTGGCACCTTCTTCATCAATTTAATGTACGTGAAGCCAGCAAGAAAAAATATTTTGTACTAAAATTACAAAAATGTTTATATTTTATTGCAACAAATACAGGAAATTCAATAGACTGTTGAGTACAACTAAAAGAAGAAATTGCAGCTAACATTTAAAATAAGGTATTTCCTCAAAATTTGCCTGTTATGTATTCATGAGCCCTGTTTACATGTAAAAATATAAAATTACTGGCAAAGACAATGTGGACGATAAGTATATTTTCTTCATATCTTTAAAAAAACACATTAAAGAAAGGGCAAAAATATTCAAGACTTGCTCCTATAAAAACACATATAAACTTGCAGGAATAAAAAAGAAAATTTTTCCCCTGATATCATGGTATACAGCCTGCGTCAGCTCATTCCAGTCACAAGAAAATATGTTACTGCAGAGGTTCAGCAAGTGAAACCCGTTTCTCCGTGTCTTGTTCAGTGATGTTCAAGAACAACAGAAACTTTTTGCTGCATAAAGATCTCGCTTATTTTCAGGACATCCTCCATAACCAGCATTACTGACTCATGGTGTCAATAACCAGCTGCTTCTCCCAGTTTCCTGTCATCAGACACAGCACAGATGCAACCCTCCTTTTTTTCCACACCACTAACCACATTGTAGAATTTGTTTCCTAGTTTCTGCCCAAATCCTACAAGCTCTTTGATTACATTCTGAGAAGAAAGAAGGAAAATGGGATGAGATTAAAGCTATGCAGTGTTGCCTGACCGCTGAAATATGTCACAAATGCATTACCTCGTTAAAGCTTGGCTCCAAATTCACTTTGTTTTTAGGGTCAACATAAACAACACGAGAATCAATCGCCTCCTTAAGGCTCTTTCCAAACCAAAGGTGGTTGATGAGAGCCTGCAAGAAAAAGAAAACATACTGATCATGGTGATTATGAAGACATGACAACAGTGAGAAGCATCAGTGTGCAGCAGTTAATCCTAAATGCACTTAGCACGATTGCCATGGCCACGCACAGAGGCCAGCCCCATCGTGATTATGCCCCCACCACTCGCTCCAATCACCAGGATCTTCGACGGAGACTTCAGCACAACGGGGGACATGGAGGAGGGGGGCTGCTCCCCTGGAAACAAAACAAAAGCAATGACTGACAGCACAGACAACTGCAAGTCAGACTGATCACTGTCAGGAGAACAAGAGAAATGATTGGAAATGCAGAGAAAGACATGGAGTTAATCTTGCTTATCAAATTCTAGTTTATTTTTTAAGGGTTATATTTCTGGAAATATAATTCTACTCTGTTTTAAGTCCCAAATATCTTTCCAGACTCTGCAGTTTTCTTTCCTTTTTCAGACTGTCAGAAATCAGTGACTCATCAAAAACATATTCAGCAAGCTCCCCAATTCCATCTAGCAAAATCAACTTTTTGTGAAACCAGAAAAATGCAAATTCCACACCACATCTACTATATTGCTTGTATATCTTCAAGAGTGTTCATGTGAAGATAGATCCAGAGCTGTTATGGAATAACCAACACTTCAGTCATGAAGGACGCTCCAAGCTTTATGGGCTTCGGCAATTTCAGCAGCACTCACCTTTGTCAAGACACCTTTTATGTGGTCCATGGAAGTCAAAGAAGCATTTTTTGAATTGGAAATTCAGTTTCTTGAGACATCCTTATTCCTGCTGATTCCAAGTCCTAATTTATTCCTTAAGTCAACACTTCTGACATTAGAGTTGGAGCCACCCTTTCTCAAAGATCTTCTGCTGATGGCAAACTTCACTCATAAGTCTTCCTTTCCAAATCCTTTTCTCCCCCTGTATAAAACAGAGCCACCTCTTTGACTTGGGATGCTGAACAAGTAGTTACACAAATTCAACAAGAAGACCCGATTCAGTAAATGCTCTCCTCCCCATTTGCTCTTTTACACCAGTTCTTTCCAGCATCCTGTGTCCTACAGGCCGATTCCCACGAGCTGCCCATGTGATTGAGAGTCATTCAACTGCATTGTGGATGTTCGTCCCCAATGTCTTTGAGCATCAGTTCTTGGTTGACTTGTAAGGTACTAGTTTTTTGTCCTGCATCTTTCCATCATCTTTGACTTCAAAGGGGCCTTCTCTGGTTTTAGCACGCCTCAGATATGACAGCCCCCCTTTCAATGCGGGGATGGGGTCAGGGTACAGTCATATCTGCTGAGAGATGTGTGCAGCCGATAAACTGCCTCACTTATTGAGATTTCCTCCTCACTTCAAGTTATTAATATACTGATCTTTTTCCTCCTTGATCCAAGGATTCCTGAGCACTCAAGTGACATAATCTGTTCCTTTTACACAGGAATCATTTTACCACCATCCTTTTTTATTATTAGTAGTAAATCAATCACTATCACTATCTAGTCTTAAAATACAAAACTACATTTGAGGTTACAAAAGCAGATAAAGAACTAAGTGTAGTCTGGTCATAAATGTTTGTCAGAGCTCTAAATGCGCTGCTGTGGAAGTGTGTCATAAGAAATCACATTTTTATCAAAAAAATAACTTTCCCAGCTTATCTCATTATACAGTGTGACATAAATTAATATTTATCATTTTCAACACTATTAATTTAACATTATCACTATTATTTAATTTTGAATTTTCTTCCAAATCTTATTGTTTTGTTTTGTCAATTTTCCTTTTTTATTATATTTTATTTATTTGTAAACTGTCTTTGCAACAAATGATCAACAAAAATAAAAGATAAAATCAACTTTGTGGGACTGGACATATTTTAAATGCCCAAATTTGTTTTCTGCCTTCCAGCCTCTTTCAAGTTTCAAAAAGAATGTTCTGGTCAGTTTTAAATAACAATATATAAGCAATGCAAGTATGAACATAAAGCTACAGACGCAATACATAGCCATTTAGAAAGCATGGGGTACACTGTGCTCATAATAGGTTAAATAATGAGGATATAATTTCAGAGGTCAGCATTTTCATTGAGGAACACAGCTAAGATTCATTTCTAATCTTAAATTACTATTACAAACTAAATTTGGAGTAATCAGTCTTTGTTTTAGGTCCACATGTATCAGTTCTGGTGAGATATATTGCTTAGAGACTTCCTGATGAACTGAGATGTAAAAGAGTAACTTGGTAAGAAGCAGAAAAACGAGAGGAGCAAATGTATGTCATTAGTTGATATCTCCAATCTGAAAATCTAAATAGCAATAGACCATTATCTTTGTTTTAAGATTTCTAAAAGACTCCCAATATTTCCAAATATAATATGTTCCATAACAGACAGGTTGAAAGCTCAAAAGGATAAAACAGAGGAAACGTTCTGAAAATACATTCAATGTTCTTCTTGTCTGATCAAGTCAATTTCCAGATAAAAAAAAGACATAAACAAGATGAGGACAAATTGACACACAAGTGCAGAAAAGTCCTCTTTGTACCCAAGAAAATACAGATACAAAATTACCTATACCACACTCAAGCTATTTGTTGCAATAGCATGAATAAACTGCCAACATCCCTTTGTTGAAAACAGTTTCTTTTTGAAAAGAATCTTACAGTTAAGCCCAAAACTAATCATACCCACAGGTCATATTCGGTTTGAAATAATCTTCTTATTTTCCAAAACAAAAAACATCCAGTTCCAGTCTCCAGCTGATTTCTCAGTGCAATCTCTTAACATCAAGTTCCATGTGTAAATCTATAAACACATGCTTTGTAAAGCAATATTTAATGTGTCACTTACTGATTCTGATATGAAGTGTGGATCTGTTGGCAAATTTAAAAGCTTCAACATAGCGGTGATAAAATAGGGTCTTTTCTTCAACAGGGTGAGGGGCTGAACTATTCTCATACTCTGCAAATTAAAATAAGTTTATTTAGATATGTATATTTATGTATAATTTAGTCCATTGTCATTGTACATCTTTTCCTAAGATTGTAAAAACTCTTCCCACACGAAATTTTATTATGATAAATGTTCTAAAAGGTAACAAGAAAAAAGAAGTTCCTGTTTCAAACATCTTTTTTTTTTCCTGCCCCATTTTATTTAGTAAGTTAAAAGTACAAAAAAACAACAGCTCTGTTGTTGCCATCCAGTGGGAGCCTCTCATGAAGTTGAGGACGAAGCTGAGAAGTGGTGCTCCTGAGGGGGATGGGGGTATGTACATGTGGCACTCTCCCATAGGGACAACCCACGCATCAGTCATAAGATGCTAAGTCCTCCCGTGTCAGGTTTCCTTCTGGGCAAAAAACAGTAAAACAAACAATTTCTGCTGAGTATAAGCAAAAATCATGAAAACCCATACCAGCCCACATGAATCCTGATCTTTAATAGATATGTAACAGTCTAAGTGAGTACAGTGGAGCATACAGATCAAATTGATTTTTAATTGGATTACTGGGCCATGCAGACACAGAAAGAGAGCCGTAGGAAACTCTAAAGACAATACCTGAAACATTGACTAAATCCTCTGTTATCCTTCCATTGTAGAAGGCGTCTGCTCCTTTGTTTCCAATCAGCTACAAAGTGTTGGCCAGTTTCTCAGATTTGATAATGTCTCCAGTCTTCAGCCGCTTTCTGTTTTTACCTGAATATACTTTCCTGAAAAGAGTAAGAGGAAGGTGTAAATCTTTGTCCTTCATACCTTAGAGCCAGACTGTGATTCTTTTTGTCTTCCAAACAACAGGAGGTTGGTTTTATTAATCAATGCGATGTAGGAGCCCAGGACTGGTGGAATACAGAATCCCTTTCTGGCCAGATCGATGGTTGGTTGGAAGAGTCTTCCATTCCATTCCATTGTATATTAACGGTCCGGAGCCTCAAATTTCCCCTGGGACCCCAGTTCATTTGTTACTTGCATGCATGGATAAAGGGACATTGTTTTAATATTTTTACTGCAGTATAGTGCTATTGAATATAGTACAGAAAAAAAATTGACATGATAAAACTACAAATGTCTTTTCCATTAGAAATTCATGTTATAGATCAAATAAAGTGAGCCATAAGTGGAAAGTAATAAAGTCTGCTACATGCCCCATTTTTACTCAAATCTCAAAGGTTTGTATTCAGTCCTTCCAAGTCAATTCTTTGTTGAATCACCTTTGAGGGACTTACATGTTTGTCATGTCATGTTTGAAAAAGATCTAAAGCTCAGTCAGATGAGATGGAGAAAATCTGTCAACATCAGTTTTCAAGTCCTCCCACAGATTCTCAATCAGATTTCTGGGCTCTTTTTTGGGGATGGTTTGTTCCAAGTGATGTGAAGACTATTCTGCATTGCAATAATATATTTGATTGCCATGCAATAATGCAACAAAATACACAACACTGGTTATTCTGCCATAAAATATGTATTTTCATGAAAAAATACATAAAAATCAAAAATTTCAACCTCACATTGGAGATTGAAAAAGTAGTCACAGGCACGGCCACCTCTGGACATAGAGGACCAAAACAACAATGAACTATTCATGTGAAAAGGTAGATTTTGTTTAAAGTCTTATCAGATTTGATGTTAAAGGTCCTTCTTGGGACGGGTGTTGTGAATTAGCTATGGCTACAAACACGGTGATGCAAGCATCAGATTGTCTTGATCTATGTTTTTTGTATCTGTCCCTATCAAATAAACAATAACTAACTGTGTCTATGAGCTGGGGAAGGCTTTCACAACAAGGATGCTAAATATTTCTTCAAATAAAATAAATAAAATTTCTGCAAATAAAAGAAATTATTAGCTCACTGTAAAATTCTAAATGTAAAGATTCATTTTCTTTTGATATAATTTTTTAAAAGTTATTTAAAGATATTTATCACACATTTTATTAAAGTGTCTTTTAAACTACGCCTGTTTCCAGAAGATTGGAAATGTGCCATTGTCACACCTGTTTTTACATCAAGAGATCACCTTAAAGCTGGCAATTACAGGCCTATTAGCATACTGCCAGTGTTCCCCAAGGTTGCTGAGAAGGTTGTTGTTGATCAAATCATTACCTTTACAATGTGTAAAGGTTTGTGATGTATGATCAAGTAATTTAGTGTGTAGTATGGTGATCCCACAAGGATCAGTGTTAGGTCCTTTACTATTTAGCTTGTATATTAATGATCCTGCTGAACAGTGTTTTGATGTGAATCTGCAGATGTATGCTGATTATACCGTCATTTATGTACATGCTAAAACAACTGACTTAGTATGCATTAAATTAGCATATGCTCTGTCAAGGTTCAGCCATTAGCTTGATCAGTCATGCATAACTCTAAATATAAAAAAGACCAAATGTATGTTTTGGGTTTTTTTTTCTAAAACCATGGTACAACCTCCTAGTGACATTTCTATTAAAGGGGGAAAAAATTGGCATAGTCACTGAGTTTAAATATCTTGGGGTGAGCCTCGATCCAAATTTGAATTTTAAGAAGCATGTTAAGAATATGACTAGTCATTGAACTTAAATATGTTAGACATATTACACATTCTCACTTGATGTAGCTAATACGTTTATGCATGCCATGATTTTATCCCATATGTCACTTATTGGGGTGATAGTGTTCAAAGACTTCTTGAATCTTTATTTAAACAGACTCTAAAAGCCTTGGATAAAAAGCCAGCACATTACCACCACTGTAGGAGTATAGAGAAATACAAGTTTTTGAGCTTTGAAAATTTTAGATTATTTTGTAATTTGTATCTTGTTTATAAAATTGTAAATGGTCTGGCACACCCTCTGCTGTCTGATTTTGTGCATACTCAGAATTTAGAGACAATTTGATTTTGAGAATATCATCTGTGAGAGGTTGTACCATCCTATTACAAGAAACTATTACGGAGCAATCTGCATTTTCTGTAAAGGCAACTAATCAGTGGAACACATTGCCTAAAAACTGCTCAGGTATGTAATCATTAACTGTATCAGAGTGTGTGTGTGTGTGTGTGTGTGTGTGTGTGTGTGTGTGTGTGTGTGTGTGTGTGTGTGTGTGCGCGCGCATCAGTGCGTCTGTGCATGTGTATTTGTCTGTGTAGTGTTAATAGAAAGTAAGCTGTACTGTAATGTTTTGTTTTACTGTTGTATTGTATATCTATTTTGTAAACTGTTAAGGGACTGCAGATCAGAATTAGCTTATGCTATAATCCTTTTTGTGTCAAGAAAATAAACCACTGTCTATCGTTTTGCCTTTTTGATTTTGTCTTTTTAAAATGAAGCAATAACTGAACTTTCACAAAATGACGAGCCTTTAATTTTTAAAAAATGTAAATAAAAACTTAAAAATTCATTCAAGTTAATTAACTGAAAATATCCAATTTACAAAACATAACATTTTTGACTGATTTCTTGGACATAAATTATTATTTAGTATTCAGTATCAAAATAAATACATTATTATTATTATTATTATTATTATTATTATTATTATTATTAATAATAATAATAATAATAATAATAATAATAATAATAATAATAATAATTACAGCAGCAGTTTTGCACTTTATTCATTATAAGTCATTTCTCTTCTCTTTTACACTATCTGTTTTAGACAATTTGTTCAAAATAAATCTGTCAGGGAAATAGCAGGAATGTGCCTCAGTAAGATTAGCTGAGTTGAAAAAGTTTACACCTGAAAAATAAGAAATGAAAAAAGTGGTAAAAACTTTTAGATCTAACTAAATTTGATCTTGAGACTATGCAAGTTTTCTTGGGGGAAATGGGCTAAAATTTATTTTGGCAAATTAATAAAAAACAAAATAAAACAAACAAATAAAAATGTTTTTGATTTTCCTATATCTCTTTGTTTATTAAAAAAATGTAAACTCTTTCATCCCAGAGCATTTCTTTTAAATAAACAAGAAATACATAAAAATAAAATATAAGGTTGACTTCCACTAGCCTCTACTAGTTCAAAAATGTAAGTAAAACACTACATGGTATGTCTAAAAAAAACATAAACATACTCTTTGACAGAACAGAGATCAGTAAGTTCTGTTGAGTTCTGATACCGCAGGCCATCTTGGCATCGGCCACAAAGGCATTTATCTGGGGTGCCAATTACTGAAGGGGGCGCTACTGCTACAACTAAAAAGCAACCAGATAGAATAAAATAAATTAGATTAGATTAAATTAATTAAAATTAATAATGACCCTGTTATTCTGAATTATGACTGACCAGTTGTCAATCAAATATGCCAAATAGAGAATTGAACATATCTACCAAGTTGCTCTAAATGTTGTTTGGCAGTAAAATCTTCCTCCTTGTCAGATTATTTGTGCCAAAAGGATGTAGATCATGCTGCAGCTATATGTGTGTTGGGGGTCCAATTTTGTTGGGCTAGTGAGGTAAAAATAAAGCAAAATTTCCTAACAATGCTACTGTAGATATTGTAGTTGCTGTGTAACTCTGTAAGTGCAACCTCTTTAATCATAAATCCATAATCTCAACTAAATAATTTGCTATGTTGAACACATCAGTTTGGTCTGCCTGGTGTAGCTGCATGTTTTCCTTGTACCTTTCAGTAACAGGTAAATCCAATCTACATCTGGAGAGATGGACTGAAGTCACTTTTACCATATCTGCATATAGTTAGTCTAGAGGTCCATTTTTACTGTCAATAAAATGGCTAAGCCTTTGAACATTTCTAAACCTCCAAAGAAACAGAAAACAATGTGAGCTTTGGTTTTCAAATGGATTCTCAATTTGTGTTTAATAGTTTCTTCACATATTTGACCTTTTCCAAAGGACTTGACTCCATCTTAGAAAGCCAACAGTATCCACTATTAAAAACTATCTTACAACCTTCTATTTTGCTAAATGTTGTGAAATGAAATAGATTTGATGGTTAAAAAAAAAAAAAAAGTTTATGCAGGGAGCACAGTCTGGGTCCATTCATATTTAATGGTTTTCCGCATAGCATATTAAAGCTTGAAAAGCCTATCTGCATAATTCAAACTTTAAAACATACAACTGCCAAACCATAATATGACCCAGGGCACCAAAATGGCTTTTCAAATGACTATTGGAAAAAAGTGTTAATTCAATTCAATTAAATTCAAATTCAAAAATACTTTATTTATCCCAAAGGGAAATTAAATGCTTGAGGTAACTCATTTACTCACAGAGTTATTATAGATGGTGATGGCTGTGGGCAGGAAAGATCTCCTGTAGTGGTCCATTTTACAACCAAACTGAAGAAGCCTTTGACTGAAGAGACTCTTTTTTCCAATGACAGTCTCATGAAGAGGATGTCCAGGGTTGTCCATAATTTTATTGATTTTATGCAAAATCCTTCTTTGCACCATCATCTCTAGAGGTTTCACAGTTGTCTCCAGAACAGAACCAGCCTTCTTTATCAGGTTGTTGAGCCTTTTTAGGTCTCTTTTTAGGTCATGATGCTGCTGCCCCAACAGACGATGGCAGAGGAGATGACACTCTCAACAACAGACTTATAGAAGATCTGCAACATCTTGCTGCAAACCTTGAAGGATCTTAGCTTCCTCAAGAAGTACAGTCTGTTCTGTCCTTTCTTGTAGATGGCTTCACTGTTGAGTCTCCAGTCCAGTCTGTTGTCTAGATGAACACAGAGGTGTTCATTCCTCAACCACCTCCACTTTTTCTCCCATGATGGAAATACGGTTTGATCTGACCCTGTTTCTCCTGAAATCTACAATCATCTCCTTTGTTTTGTTCACATTCAAGATGAGATGATTGTTTCCACACCATGCCACAAAGCGGTCCACCAGCTCTCTGTACTCAGCTTCTTGTCCATCTCTGATACAACTGTGAGGCGACAACTGCAGAGTCATCTGAGTATTTCTGTAGATGACAGGAGTCTGACTTGTGCTGGAAGTCTGAAGTATACAGAGTGAAAAGGAATGGTGAGAGTACAGTCCCCTGTGATGCTCCTGTGCTGCTGACCACCTGGTTAGACACACAGTCCTTCAGTCTCACAAACTGTGGTCTGTTTGTCAGGTGGTCGTGGATCCAGGCGATTGTTGAGGCCTCCACCTGTGTCTTCTGGAGTTTCAGACGAAGCAGATCAGGCTGAATTGTGTTAAATGCACTGGAGAAATCAAAGAACATGATCCTCATAGTGCTGCCTGCTTTGTCCAGATGACAGTGGGTTTGTTGAAGCAGGTGTATAATGGCGCCTTCAAATCCAACTCCACGGCAACAAGCAAACTGCAAGGGGTCCTGATATGTGATGGTTTGCTTACTCAGGTGGGCCAACAGCAGTCTCCCCAGGACCTTCATGATGTGGGATGTCAGGGGGAAACAGGTCTGTAGTCGTTGATGACTGATGGGTAAGTTTTCTTTGGTACCGGAACCAGACAGGATGTCTTCCACAACAGTGGTACCTTCTCTTGGGTCAGGCAAAGGTTGAAGAGGTGTTGCAGAATCCCACAGAGCTGCTCTACACAGGCCTTCTGGACTCTAAGGCTGACACCATCTGGACCTGCAGCCTTGTTCCGGTTCAGTCTCTCCAGTTGCCTCCATACCTGACTTCTAGAAACAGAA
Organism: Anableps anableps; assembly: GCA_014839685.1. Lineage (NCBI taxonomy): Eukaryota > Metazoa > Chordata > Actinopteri > Cyprinodontiformes > Anablepidae > Anableps > Anableps anableps. The sequence continues at coordinate 10,354,723 of CM026066.1, read as the reverse complement.
AAGTGGGAGGGGGAGGGAGAGGGAGAGGGAGCAGCAGCAGCATCTTCTGATTTGGTTGAAGACAAACTAGTGGAAGCAGAAGACTCCATGACTAAGGAAGAGGATAAAACATCTGAGGTGTGACAGGAAAGCTGTGGGTCAAAGGAGGATGGGATGTCTGTTTGGCTGGGGGCAGGAGGGGGGAATGGTGAGCTTGTTCCTGAACTGAACCTGTTAAAGAATGTGTTCCGCCTTAATTATACATTGTGAAGACATATGAGCTGAAATTGGGAGAGACTTGTTTGAAAACAGAATTTTTTTTTAGAAGTCTAAATTGGTTTTAGACAGAGTGATATAAATGCAGGTATCTTTAGCATCATAGAAAAGTCAAATTGTTTGGTTGTAAAAACACATTTGGAATGTTGTAGTTATTACTGTTATGTCTTAGGGCAGTCTTATAATAGAGTTTTTGACATGCAAGCCATTCACACCAGCAATGATACCAGTGATTTTTTCCCCCCTGAATGAGTCAAGTTTGTTAGGTTGGATAAGAAATTACAAGGAACCTAACTGTTCTTCACACGTCACCATTTTGAACTACAGCCTAAAGCAATGATCAGACAGTGCTGAACCTGCTCGACAGAATGAAATAAGAAATGATACACCATGAGAAAACAACTGTTGTTTTAAACAGCAATCTCTGGTTGCCAGAATTTCAGTATGACAGTGGAAAATTTCAGAGCAAAATGAACTCACCATCACAGTGAGTTCATCTGAGCAACCAAGGAAGTGGCCTATTTCAGTTTGAAACTTGAGAAAAGCATTTAGGACTTGTGTTTTTGTACATCAACACGTTTGAGAAAGTTTGACAGACATTTTTGTACCTTAGTAAAGGCCTCCATCAGATGTACACCAGTCAGTTTGAGAATGTGTGCGCTAATTCCAGGTTCCTGGAACAAACAGGGCCATTGCTGGCATAGTTGCTGGGTGCTAGCATTTTTCTCTATGTGTATAAAAAGTATACTCAACTAGTTTGTTTTTAACACTTCTGTTGTGGTTAATCTTTTTAAATCTCTTCCTCATTTCTTTTGTTTGACTCTCTACAGTGGCTGAGAATGGTAAATACAATATTTTCTCCCAGCTAATGTAACCATATGTGTCTTGAACACCTTTTTGTTCTGCAGGCATTTCATCTGTATCATTGTCATCTTGTGCTAAAAGTCATTTGATATTTTTAACTCTTGGCTGAAATTGTTTTAATAGAGAATGATATCTAAGTTAGTTCAATTTCACCACTAATAGTCAAATTTTCAAGAGACGCTGGATATCTGGCCACCATCCCTTTGGCTATTTCTGTTGTGTTGCATTTGGTTTGAATTTAATTAAAATCTACCTGTTTTTCCTGTATATACACCTATATTTTTGTTTTTATTTTATGTTTTTTCATTTATGCCATGACAACGTAAATTTCCAACTTGTGGGACTAAAAAAGGATTATTTTATCTAAAAATGTCTCAACTCTATGGAAGCTGAGAGCGGATGTGTTGCAGGCATTTTCAGTTAATCAGCTGATTTGGGTGAGACACCTTGAGTTTCCAGTATTTAAATTTTTCAAGATATTCTAATTTTCTGAGACACTGAAGTTTGGGTTTTCACTATCTGTTAAATGTAATCATAAAAAATTACAAGAAATAAAGGGTTGGAATAAAGTCAACTTTCACTATGAGGCAGACAGAAAGGGAAAAAAACAACATGTCAAAGGATGCCACGTGCTAGCTGTGCTATTGGTACAAGTGACACTGATGATTGAGAACATCTTGAAAAGTACAGTAAAGCTTCTGTGTCTGCAACAGTGCTGTAGTAAATCCCAAACAGGAAAGTGATACTTTTAAATAACTTATTTTCTAAACAGGGGCTGAATTGTCCTCTACTTATTGGCTTTGTCCAAATTAAGGATGTTTAAATACTGTTATATTTGCAGTTAATCATATTTTTGTCTTAACTGGGGAAAAAAATGTGATTTCAAAAAATGTTGCTGCGGTATTGAAAATTGAGAATTGAGTATTTTTCTCAATATTGGTATTGAGTTTGAAATTTTAGTGTTATGACAACCCTGCTCACATTACCTTGAAAAAGATATTCGCACCATTAGTTATCGGTAACTAAAACTGGAACACTTCTTCTGTATGACCATGTCTGCATGGAGGCTTTTTTCTCACCAGAGCTGTCCATCGGGTTCATGATGCTCATGCACAACTACGCCATCTACCGCTGAGCTGCCTCATTGAAGTCACATCCCAGCTTCCTCGTTAATTAACTGCATGCTGATAAATATATCTCTGAAACATGCTTGTTCTGATCCTGGGTGTTTAGAAAATAATTTGAGTTTTTAACTTTACACACTACCAAAGTTTGTAGGTTTTATCTGGTTATAGGTTTCACAGATCTCAGAGTTGGCCAAGAATGATGCATAGATCGGGGATCCTCTGGATAAAAGCACTTCTTCATAGATGGTAATAAATAAAATAGATATGTTAATATTTCTTATGCCTATTGAAGAGAAGTGTTAAGCAGCAATTACCATCCAACCTCTGAGCATTTCTTTGTGTTCGAAGGCACAGCAGCTTTGAAGAAAATGCCATATGGGGATGAGCGCCTCACAGCGACAGCTATGATTACAATGATAGCAATAATAACCTGCAGCAGCAACAAATTAATTCCATCATATTAGATTCCACCATGACCCTGGTTACAGTCATGTAAGACTAATCAGGCTGAAGAATCAAGCCAGTGAGAAATGTGGATGTTTTAGCACCCAGACATTTCCTGGTGACTGAATTCAGCACCTACACTTCCACCGTTTTAAACATGCCCCTTACTGCAGTCTCTTAGTTTACCTTTGAGTGAGACTGGCTGTTCATTGGCAATAGCCTCTTTTGCTGTGTTTGTTTATTGGTGAGGAGAACTAGCTGGTGTGGTGTCAAGCATTTTAACATCAACAGAATCTGAAGTCCACATTCAGCAGCAGGAGTGGCACATATTCACTTTAAAGTTTACTTTGAAGCTTATGCAAAGCATTGGGACCCGAGCCATGAGGAACTGAACTACAGAGACCAAAGTGGTTTAAAAACTTGGAATCCCATGATACACTTTCAGTTTCTATGAGCAAAAGGAGGAGTTTCACTGCATGAAATCATGTGACATCGTGTGATAAAACAAACTCTATTCTGACAGAAGTCGCTGACAGCAGGGGACTGCAATGGTGAGGACCACTGGAGATCTTCCCTGTTCAAAAGAACTGCCAAAATAGAGATGCCTGGGCAGAGATAAATTAGTTAAGGATAAAAAAATTCACATTTTGTTCTTTTAATATTTTAGTTCTTTGTGTTTTGCAGAGTTTAATCCTTTAAATTGATTTGTGTTAACACAGCACTGAGCCTACGGTATAAACATTTGTTTATATGATTAATGGGTGATAAAGAGTCATTTTCATCATGCGATATGAGCTTACTCTGTTTTATCTGAGTTTTCCTTTTGTCTCTTCTCATTAACCTATACAATTAGTCCTGTGGGAGGCAGAGCAGCTCTATGCTCAGGGCCAGTTGGCTTGGGCAGATGCATGTAAGGAAAGAAATCATTTACTGGTTCAGGAACCTATATTCAATGGCTGCCATGAATCCAGGCAGCCCTCTGAGCAAACTTTCCAGCAGTTTAGATCACCAGCAGCACCTGGAATAGTCTTTGCCATTGTTTGGAGCACCAGTGTTTCCTCCTTAGTTCCTTCACGAAGATACAGACACCTGGCTTTTGTTGGTGCAGCAAGCTGGATCCTGCTAACAACAGTACAGCTTGCACCTAGAGAGAAACTTCAGAAGGGGTTACAGACAAACTTCTATAGCATCAACTCAGATTTAAGTTGAATGAAAAGGCTGATTACAGGTCCCATTCCCATAGTTTTAGGATGCTGAAAGAGAATTTCAAATTTTCTAAAACCTTTTGTGAATTGCAAGGGACCCCTGATCAAGGCCGGTGTTCTGTCAGCGTGGCACACACCGTCAGGATAGCATACCGGAAGTCAACTCGGCTACTTTATCAAAACAGCATACCGATGTTTGTGTTTGTTGTGTAATAAATGTGATATAATATGCAAAAACTCGTAGTCGGAGGTATACTGAAGTGATAGTTAAACTGCTTTAAAACAGTGGTTCCCAACCCTGGTCCTCAAGTACCCCTGCCCTGCATGTTTTAGATGTGTCTCTGTTCCAGCACACCTGAGTCCAATGATTGTATGGCCTCTTAACCCATCCATTTAAGTCAGCTGTGTTGAAGCAAGGAGACACCTAAAACATGCAGGGCAAGGGTACTTGAGGACCAGGGTTGGAAACCACTGCTTTAAAACACAGAAAGCTTCACTTTCTCAGTTCGCTGCTTCACTCAAGCTAGCAAACACTGTCAACTAGCATTGCGCAGAGGTATTTCAACTTACCAAGCAGCATTTTCTTTCAGATATTTTTTATGTGGTCTACGGTTTTTCCGCAAATATTTACATTCCACAGAAAAATCCACAAGTAAGTGAATTCATGAATACTGACCTGTGAGTAGGTGGGGGTTCACAGTAAGTGTTGCTAAGACTGACAATATCCCTCCTTTTAGCAAAATGGTTGAAAAAAGAAAACAGGGCCATAAAACAGAGAAATTATTTGGTCCATTTGTTAGAAATGCATTTCACAGCTTTGGCATATTTGGAACCTTCACCTATTATAGCACCAGGTAAAGTGTCCATACTGGTAAATTCCTAATTAATGTGCAAACAAAACAAATTTGGGTTTTCATTAACCTTCGATAGTGTATAATAGAACTCCAAAATTTTATGTTATTCCCTAATTATTATATAAATACATTCATGCAGTGACTAGACAAGCCCAATTTTTTTTCCCACAAACACAAATTTAAAGGGAGGGGTGATATTGCTGAAGGCAGGCACAAACCCAGTAGGTGGGTGGAACTAGGTGGGATTAATTTCTGATAGGCAGTCACTGGGGTTATTATGGGCAGTCTAACAGCTATTCACTGCCAAACACCCTCAGTGTACTTCCAGCTTTCAAACCGTTAACATCTATTTTCCACAAACCAAGCTGGTCCCTAACTCTTTTTGGAAAACGCTCCCTGGTCAAGACCAATGTCTATCAAGAAAGGCGTAGCATGAAACTATTCTTCTGGCTTTAAAATTTACAAATCTCCATCTTTTCGGGAAAAAAACCCAAAAAAAACAGAAAAACATTCAAGCAGACCCGCTGTCGTATCAACTGGTGCATCAATCATTGAAATTGTAATAGTTGGGATGCTCCTACCATCACATCAGAAGCAATCTGGATGACAATCAGTGCATTGCTGCTGTAATTTATCTGTATCTTACCCGTAACATCTGCACTTCTCACTGATCTCTCCACACAAAGAAAGACTTGGCAAAAACATCAGTCTCTGGATGTGCAACCCTAGAAGAGATATCCCAAAGGACTTGCAGCTGTAACAGTGGAAAAAAGTGATTCTACAAACCTGTAGACTGTAGCACTGATGGGAGCTGATTATGAATGCGTACACCTTTCAGATTTTGATTTGTATAAACACAAGTATGCACTACCCTTTGTTGGTCTATCACTGGAAGTCCTATGCTTGTGGTTGTAATGTAACACATTGTGAAAAGGTTCAAGTGGTAGGACTGCTTTTGTAAAGTAATGTAAGATGTAACAAGAGCTGCCATCGTTAATCACAGGAAAAATTTATTTGAGTGACTTGGCTTCCATTTTGGATTGTGGTTCTAATCAATCTTATTCTCTCACTATCTGATTAATCAAGAAAATAAAAATCTGTATTTGGAGCGACCAATGTGAAGAGCTAATGCTGGAAAACGACAAGATGCACAATCCTGCATCCCAGGATCCAACAGCATCATGGACTGAGCTGTTTGTCTGTCCTCGGCTTTGCTGCCCAAGTTCAGTACCCTGCCCCTCAACGGTCTCTGCCTCAAACTGGCCATCATCTAAGACCTCACGGAAATGCTCAAAGACCCCAAGATGTGACAGGTGTGGAACATGAATTTCATTTCATCTTCTGTAGATAGTTTTTAGCCTTGATGCCTTCTTTTCACTCAATGTAGTGTACATAAAGCCTGCAAGCAATGAAATATATGCTAAAATTATAAAATATTTTATTGCAGCGAGTACAGGAAATTCAATCAACTGTAGAGTACAAGTGAAATTAGGAATTTCCACAGATTTTTCCTGTTACGTATTCATGAGTCCTATATAAATATGAAAAATATTTCATATTTATATTTTATATTTATATAGAAAGACTATGTGGACAATCAGTATATTCTTTTCATATCTTAAAATAAAAAAAAAACATTCAATAAAAGGGCAAAAAATATTCAAAACTCGCTCCTATAAAACACATACAAACTTGCAGTGACAAAAAAAACACTGTCTTTTTCTCTGATAACAGCATGGTGTCATCGGCGTCAGCTCATTCCTGTCACGAGACAACATGTTACTGCAGAGGCTTAGCAAATTAAACCTGTTTCTCCACATCTTGGTTCAGTGATGTTCAAAAACAACAAACATCTTCTGCTACAGGAAGTTCTCGCTTATTTTCAGGACATCCTCCATAACCAGCATTACTGACTCGTGATGTCAATAACCAGCTGCTTCTCCCAGTTTCCTATCATCAGACACAGCACAGATGCAACCCTCCTTTTTTTCCACACCATTAACCACATTGTAGAATCTGTTTGCCGTTTCCTTTTTGTGCCCCAAAGCTTCGAGAGCCTTAATTACACCCTGAGGAGAAAGAAGGAAAATGGGATGAGGTTAAAGCTATGCAGTGTGTTGTCTGACCCTGAAAACAGTCAAATGCATTACCTCGTCAAAGTTAGATTCAAACTTCAATTTGTTTTCAGAGTCAACATAGACAAGACGAGTATCAATCGCCTCCTTAAGGCTCTTTCCAAACCAAAGGTGATTGATGAGAGCCTGCCAGAGAAGAAAACACTAATTATAGTGATCATGAAGACATACAACAGTGAGGAGCATTAGTGTGCACCAGCTAATCACAAATGCACTTAGCGCGATTGCCATGGCCACGCACAGAGGCCAGCCCCGTCGTGATCATGGCCCCACCACTTGCGCCAATCACCAGCGTCTTCGACGGAGACTTCAGCACAACGGGGGACATGGAGGAGGGGGGCTGCTCCCCTGGAAACACAACAAAAGCAATGACTGACAGCACAGACAACTGCAATTCAGACTGATCACTGTCAGGAGAACAAGAGAAATGATTGGAAATGCTTTCAATGGAGCGCCAGTGAATAAATGTGAGTCAGACTGAGAAAGACACGGAGTTAATCTTGATGTGTCTCATCTTGTGTTCAATGTCTCTCATCAAATTGTAGTTTAATATTAAGGGGGATATTTATGCAAATTTCACTTTTCACTGTTTTTGATAAGTTTCATGTCCCTAATGTATTTCCAGGCTCTTTTCAGCTCTCTTCCCTTTCTCAGCCCTGAGACACCGGGCCATTAAAAGTAACAAATTTCAGCATACATGCCTTGCAAATATTATTCATACCCCTTAGATATTTTTACAAATTTCCCTGTACTTTACTGGAATTTTATTTTAACATATTTGTGAAGGGGAAGGATAATCAAGCATAGTTTTCACATTTTTTCATATATAAAGCAAGCAAAAGGTGTATTTGTATTCAGCCACCCTGAGTTAATACCTTTCACTACAATTACAGCTGCAGGTCCACTGGGGTATTTTTCTACTAGCTTTTCACATCTAGAGACTAGAAATCTGCATATTTGTTTTTGCAACATAGCTTAAGTGCCATCATATTGGATGGAGAGCATCTCTATATATCCATCTTCAAGTATTTACCCAGATTCTCAATCAGATTTTGGTCTGAATATTGTGTTTTTGGCATAAACCATCCCATTGCAGCTCTGGCTGGATATTTTGGATAGTCATATGCTTGAATGTAAACCTCTGGGCCAGTCTTAAATATTTTGCATCCTCTAACCGGTTTGTCTTCTGAGATTTCTGTACATTTAGCTCCATCTATCTTCCCTTCAACTCTGGCTAGCTTCTCGGCCCCTGTTGAAGAATCCATGATCCTGCTACCACCATGTTTCATTTTAGGTATCATCTGCCCTGTGCGATATACAATTAGCCAATAGCCAATTCTGAGGCTATTTCTACATTTTAATTAAGGGATTTAAAGTTAAGGAGGGCTGAAGACATATTTAGGATTTTATTGATAATACATTTGAAAACCACAAATCCTTTGGTTAGTTTAATACTAATCCAGAAATATGGGATATTACTTCCCAAAACACAGGAAATTGATGAAATTGAAATCTTGGCCTAATTAAACAAAAAAGGGGAAAATCTATCTTTTAGAAAAGTTTTTATGACTCTTTCTTGCAATTCTGGCAGCTCGACTCATACCACTACCATAATGAAGACAAATAGGTAGTCGTAAAAACAAGTTGTTGTACCAGACTGTTCCAGGATTGTTCCCAACTGGCTATAGTAAAAAATGAAAAGGTGTCTGATTAATCTGATTACCGGTAAAGATGTTATCGACCCTTCCACAAAAGTCCGACAGCTCATTGTTGAGGATGATTCCAGTGCTTGAAGAGTAGACTTTGGAGCCAAATCTGTTAGGAAGATGTGCAAGTTAGATTAACTACAGGTGAAGACACTGATGACAAAGCACTCCCTTTCTTTACTCCAACTCCAGAATAAAAACTGACCTCCAAAGTTGTGTTGTCATAAAAACCTTTCTTTTTGTGAAGACAGGCGCCTTCAGAAATCCACCCACAGGTACGTGTGTTCCTAAATAATGAAATATTTCTACTCCTACCTACAAACCAAAAGCAATATGTGCTGCCTGGTTTCTGACATCAAAGCCAATGGTGTTACGAAAGAGGGGGGCCTGGGGGGATGATTTCCGAGTTCCAGTTTTTGTAAAGCTGCTTCATTTTAGCCAGTTGCTAAAAGGCATGACAAGATGGAAAAAACTACACTGAAAATATTTTTCCAGCCTTCCTTATAATAAAAGCAGGGGAGATGTAATACTGCCTTCATAAGAGAGGAGACCCCGAAAAACAGGGTTTTACTATTATTTTAAAACAAACACAAAATAATTACAAAGTGACAGCTTTTCACTTACGTTATATCCAGAGAAAGCAGATCTTCCCTAACTGAGATCGTAAGGATTTTTAAACTGAGGCTCTGTGAAGTTCTAATCGGTAATAGTTCACTTACCTGCAGTAGAAGAATGTCGTAGCACGAACAACTTGTTGAGAAAGTAAATACATCATTGAAGTGGTGGAGGTCTAATAAACTATTCAGATGTATACTGTATCAATTCACTACATCTGTTTGGGTGGATCTGCTGATCCTAGAACCATGGATGTGGACATTTTCAGTTTAAGTTGTTTCAAATAGCTTAAGTCATCTAAAACAGATGGCATAAATATACCTAGCTGTTAGCTTCCAGCACTCTGAGGATTTATTTATTTTTTCAACAAACTCACAGGGATAAGATCTTTTATTACAGGTATGGAAACTATTACTATTACTCATAAGTTTAGAGAACCTTTTGTCAAAAAAAATCTCAACTAAACCTTTAACTCTGAGATTCTGAAAAGCCTGCCAACATTTCCAAATCTCGCATGTTCCATGACAGAGGTCGTAAGCTCAAAACAGAGAAACTATGCTGTGCTCCGTTGAGCCTTCCTGTTATCTGCTGAAAGTCTCACGCATAATAAACTATTAATTAATAGCATTTTACACCCCATGGTCCCTCTGACTTCATGTTAAACAATTTAATGATACTGGGAAAAGCTACTTAAGTCTTCTTCAATTAGCAACAACCTGTTGGATGTTGCTGTCAGCACAACTCAGTGCTTAGTATGGTGCATTTACTACTGATATGGTCTTTGGCTTTTGTTCTGGGGTCAGGCTGCACATTTCGGACCAAAACATGTTCACCTCTGGGACACAGAACCCGTCTCCTTCCTGAGCACATCATGTCTATACTTGCATATAATACAGTAATTTGAACAGATGAACGCAGCACCATCAAGCATCTGAAAATTGTTCCAAAGGATGAACCAGACTTGTGCAGCTCCACAAGTCTCTTCCTGATATCTTGGCTGATTTCTTTTGAATTTCCCTTCATCTCAAACAAGAAAGCAGTGTGTTCCAGGTGTGGCCTTAAAATACATCCACAGGTGAGCCTCCAGGTAACTTAAATGGGTCAGCTAACCTATCAGAAGTTTCCAAACCCATGACCTCATTATCTGGGCTTCCTTCATTGTTTACAGATAATAATCATTCTGTATGTAAACTTCTGATTTGAAAGACATTAATAAATAAATATCTGATGTATTCTCTCTCTCTCTCATCATTGTGGTATTTAGCAAATGGAAAGAATATTGACAATTCTAACTGACCTAAAACAAGAGAAGTTTGGTCTGATTTAACTTCAGACACCGAGAAAAAAGGTGTGTTTGTCTTTTTAATCAGTGTATGCAAACTTCTGGTTTTAACTGTAAATCAATAGTTGTTTCTCTAACTCTCTACTCCCCACCCAAAGATTATCAGTGCCCCAACATGTGATCACTCCTTTGAATACCGTCTATAGATGCCAATGTCAAAAAAGAACTCATCAGATACTGACATGTGGTTGATGGTGCTGGTGACGGCGACGGCTGATCCATCTTCGGCCAGCACAGACAAGTGTGTGGTACCCAAACTGTCCAGATACGTGGTAAGATTGTAATGCTGGGGATCGTGTGTCCTGTTGCTGCTGATCAGGCTCCGCATGTGCTTGGCAAAACTATCTTCTATTATTTTCTTTGCCATCTGTGAAAAACAGAGGGGAGAACACAGAAAAATGAAATAAAAAAAAATCCTGCATAGGAAAATGATTAAATATGAGGTTAATTTAAGTTCAATCTGGGCTGTTTTCACTCATTTTAGTTTTTATACAATTTTGCTTTTTAAATCTTTTAAACTGCACTGTCCCACCATATGAAATATAAAATTCATGAAAATAATGGGTTTTTGGAGGACAATTTCACTGATAAAACAGGTTAAAAAAAAAAAAAATCACAGAAAAGAAATTACTGATATTAACAGACAAAAGCAGATATTCATTTACAAATACACCTACTCAAACCAAAATGGAGGTCAACAGGACCTATAGTATGACATTTGATAACAGAAAGAGCAGGAAAAACAGGAAAGACATGTTCTATACATTTGTCAATGTATGACATGTTGGAACATTAACCTTATGTAAGTCCCACTGAAGTTCTGCTGCTCAACAGCTTTGAAAACTCAGAATTAATTCCACTTTAGATGGGTAAAGCTGAGCAGGTCATTTAAATTTGTTTATCAAACTATGTGTGGATGGGGACGTTTCTGTTTTATAGTGTTTCCAGAAACTGAACCATATCCAAACTCTACTCAAAAACCAAGATGCACTGATAAGGAATTTTTTGGCTGACTTCTGATATTTTATTGAACATTTTTAACCTGTCGGAACAGATATTTCAAACATTTTCTCCTAGCCTTCCTGCCATCAGAATGTAATTAGTTATATTTACTTGAAGCAGTACTGACATCACACCAGGCCCCTCTACTACAATGCAGGTCCAGAATGTTAAAGAGTGATTACGCGGTTCTAAGAAGCTAGCTATCAACTAGGTAAGTCAACTCAGGGTTATTAATCCTGTCGGCATGCTCATCTAAAATGGAATAAGAGGACTGATCACATCAAAGAGGTAGGAAGAAAGCTGGATACAAAGAAAGACACACAAAAAGGAAGTGTAAATTAGAGCTGCACAATATATCAAATATGCCAATCACATATTGAGGGAAAAATTTGTCTAACCGTGGGTTAATCGCAATAGATATCCATCCACAATGACCAAATTACATCATGACCAAATATAAAAGCCTGAATGTTGCCAAAATTCAGTCATTAATAAATTTACTGCATTAAATTGCCTAAAGGGAAATCTTAATCTCAGTGCAAAGATCCCAATTGTTTTATATCCTCTTTCCACTTCACATTTTAATCATTACAACAGCAGTGGACATATTTTAAATGTCTGATTGCATTTTTTTGACATCTATATTATTCAAAAGTTACATAGAATAGAAATATCCTTTATTATCCCAAGATGAGGAAATTTCTGTGCAACAGCAGCAAAGTGGCAGTGACAGGCAATAACAGACTCACACAAAGAATATAAAATATGTATAAAAACAGATAAAGAATAAAAAACTACTGTACAGTAAGGCAACATTTCAACATAATACTGTGTAGTTATAGAAAAAAATACTCCTGTCCAGTGGAATGTGCAACTCAGTTAATTAAAAATGTAAAAGATGCGCATGTCTCTGAACATAAAGCATGTTCTGCTTGGTTTATGATTTAAAATTGTATTTTTTTTTTTATTACTTTTATATAGAATCAATGTGAGTTTTAAGATAAATGTATAGACACAACACATGGCGGCTTATAGAGTAAGATCCGCTCTATGCTCACGATAGTCTAAGTTATTTTTTCAAATGGAGACATTTTAATTGAGAAACACATTTAATGTTTGATTTTAATCCTCCAGCAAATAAACAAACAAACGCAAGGGTGATCAGACTCTGTTTTAGGTCCAAAAGTTTCACTAGGATTTCTCACAAAGATTTTCAGATTAATTAAGATTTGACTGTATGACTTGCAGAGTTATGTGTTAATGTTAATGTGTTAATGATTTCCTTTTTTCATTTTCTAACAGCAAACTCCTTGAGGTTTGTCGCTGAGATCTCTAAACTGGAAACCTTGCCTCCTTTGGAGAAGATTAAGTAGTAATGAAAATACTGCAGCTAACTCTGAGTCCCCTTCCCACAAAAACAACTTCCACAGTGAACAGTGTTCTCATCAGTCCAACCTGGCAACACAGAGGTATGATGCGTTTACTGGTGGGAAAAGATTGGATTAAAGACTTTTTGCCCAACTGGTCAGGGCCAGTTATACAAAAAAACTGTCTGATCAGCAGCTGATTTGTCCATGCAATCTCTAACATCAAGTATTATTTGTAAATCTATAAACACATACTTTGTATGGTAATGTTTAATTTAATACTTACCTTTTCTGATTTGAAGTGTGGATCCCGAATGTACTTCTTTAGTCCATTGGCAAATTTAAAAGCTTCAACATAGCGGTGATAAAACAAAGTCTTTGCATCAACAGACTGAGGAGCTGAATTCATCTGATACCCTGTAAACCAAAACACTAGTTTATTTAGATATGTAGATATATTTTAAGTTGAGTTGTCACTATACAATAACTTAAAAAAAAAAACAGTCAAAACTGCTCCAACAATAACTAAATGTTCTAAAAGGTAAGAAAAAAAGCATTCCCTGATTCCATCATTATTTTTCTACCATGCTTCATTTTGTGAGTTAAAAGTATAGAGAAACAACAACTCTGACGGCTTCGTCCAGCAGGAACCTTTCATGATGTTGAGGACGAGGCTGAGGAGGGGTCCTCCTGATGGGGGTGGGGGTATGTACAGCTGGTACTCTCCCATAGGGACAACCCATGCATCCGTCACTGTCACGTTATATGAAGCCAAATCCTGCAGTGTGAGAGATCCACCTGAGAAAAAGAAACAAACAAAAAAAAACAAACAAACAAAAAAACAAACAAAAAAAAAAAACAAAAAAAACTGTGAAACAATTTCTGCTTACCAGGGGCAAAAATCACGAAAACCCATAGCAGCCGACATAAATTCTGATGTTTCCTAAATCTGTGGCGGTGACAGATTAAACTGATTTGTAATATGATCACTGTGCCATGCAGACGCAGAAAGAGAGCCGTAGGAAACTCTAATAACAATACCTTCCTCCTGCACATCACGGACCAAATCCTCTGCTATCCTTCCAGTGTAGAAGGCATCTGCTCCATTGTTTGCGATCAGCTCCAAAGTGTCAGCCAGTTTCTCAAATTTGATAATGTCTCCAGTCTTCAGCTGGTTTCCATTTTTATGTGAATATAGTTTCCTGAGAAGAGGAAGAGAGAAGCGTAAAACTTTATCCCTCATATTTCTGAGCCACACTCTGAGTCATATTGTCTTTCTTACCACAGGGGAAGCGACTGGTTAATGTTAATGAATGGGATGAATAAACCTTGGACTTTAGGAATAGGGAATCCCTCTCTAGCCAGCTTGATGGTCGGCTGAAAGAGGGTGGCCCACGGAAGTTTTCCATAAAGTCTGTGCGCCTTTTCATAGCCTCGAATTTCACCTGGAACTCCAATCCATTTGCTACCTGCACAGAAGGATGAAGGGACAGTGTTAGAATATGTTTGGCGTTGTGCAGTGTGGCGCTATCAGGTATAGAGCTGAAGTAAGAGACTTTACTTTGGTTCTTTTCCTGAGGTGTACTGTTTATTGATTGAGTCTGTCATAAATTGTTCTTTTAAACACTACAAGTATTTTCATCTTCTGCCCTTGAATCAAAAGTTGTCACCCTGGCTTCTTTAATCCCCCTCAACTATGTCTTCATCCACCAACACACAAATTTCTTATCTGTGCCGGGAAAAAGCTGCTTTACTGTACTTTCTTTTATTAAGATTTTTCACATTTTATCATGATAAAAAGTTATGTGACAGAGCATTGCAAAGTAGCCTATAACTGTAAAGTGGAAGGAAAATTATCTGTCTGCTTTTTTTATATTCCATAAACATGATTCACACACAAATCTGAAAAGTTTGTATTCAGTCCTCCTGAGTTAATTCTTTGTTGAATAACCTTCTACGGACAGATACTGTTGCCCTTTCTTCTTTGCAAAAATGTCTCAAGCTTAGTCAGATTAGATGGAGAGCGTCTGTGAACATCAATTTTCAAGTCTTGCCACAGATTCTCAATCTGATTTAGGTCTGGACTTTGAATAGGCCATTCTAATGAGACAGGCGTTGTACCTCTGGCTTTATTTTTGCGACTGTGATCCAGGTGTCTGGGTCTCAAGTCTGTTGAAGCCTCAAACATTTTTTTTAAATTCCAGAATTGTCCTGTGATTACTTTTATTCATCTTCCCATCACCTCTGACCAGTTTCCCTGTCCATGCTAAATTAAAAAAAAGCATGGCCACAGCATGATGCTGCCACCACCACCGTTTAAGGTGATGGACTGAACAGTACAAGTTTGAGGATTGTTTTATCTCATACCTCTGCCTCAAAGTTCTCTAAACTTTCTCCCTGATGTACAACGCCATGTTGGTCTATTGCATAAAATCCAAATAAAATACACAACAGGTTTGCAGTAAGAAGAACAAAATGTGCAATAGTTTAAAGAGTGTGAATACATTTTCAAGTTGCTGAACATGAAGTATTACTGCAGGTCCAGAAAATTTTTTTTTTTTTTTTTTTTATAAACTTCCTCTTTGTGCTAATTTTTCGACACCACACTGAATTCATTAAGAGTACAGATGCCTGTAAGATACTTCATAACAGACAAAGCTGGAAAAACAAGAAGTTTTCCCTCCAGAGATAAGGAAGCACATTTAGCAGCAGCCAATCCGTTTGTCTACCTACCTGATAACAGTTTAAAGGAGTTGGGGCATGACTTCAACAGATCAGGGTCCACCTTTGACGGTGCGGTCTCCCTGGAGTTGATGATCCTCACTTTACCTTTAAAAACATATTCACGCCATCAGTTGTGATTAGTAACTATTAGTATAATAATAACACTTCCGCTGTATGAGTTTGGCTACATGGAGACATTTTCTCACCAGAGCGGTCCATCACTGTGAAAATGGACCCCCCTCCGACCCCCGCGCTCTGCGGGTTCATTATGCTCGTGCACAGAAGCGCAGCAATAGCGCCATCTACCGCTGAGCCGCCTCGTTGAAGCATGTCCCTGTAAAATTCACACCAATTACTGCTGAGAGTCAGCTGCGCGATGTTAAACTTTCCGTATGCGTAGGTGTCTGTTGAGCCGTGCCAGCCCCCTCGGTAATTTTTTCCACGCGGAAAAACAATCCTCTGAAACACTGTTTGTTCTGATTCTGACTGAGATTTTAACTTTACACACTACGAAAGCACTTCGAGGTGGAACACATCTCAGAGATAGCCTAGAATGATGCACATATTGAGGATGTTATGCGTAACAGCTTTTCATCGAAGACGGCAGTAAATAAACCAGACATGTTTAGTTTTCTAATGAATAATGAAAAAAGTTAATCAGCACTCACCTCCCGATCTCTGAGCATTTCCTTGTGTCTGCAGCTACGGCAGCTTTGGAGAAAGTGTCATTTGGACATGGGCGCTTCGCAGTGACAGCGATGATCACAATAATAGCGACGATAAGCAGCAGCAGCAGCGCGCAACAAGTGTACACCCTGGCCTTAGATCTCGCCATGCCTCTCTGCTCTCACTGTGCCTGATGCGATCAAAAAAGTGGGACAAGCGACCTGAGTGCGTAAATGACTGCGCACCTGGTTGGATCAGAGGAGGCGGGCACCGCTGGGCCCTTCTCCACCTCCTGCCTGCAGCGCACGGATAAGCTGCAGAAAAAGGAAAGTTATCATCACAGCTCAGGGGATGAATACTTCAAATATATTTCTGCCTTGTTAAGTCTTGTTAAAAAATGTAACTTGATGTAAAAATCCGTGTGTAATATTGTGCTTAATAAAAACTACAAAAACTGCTGGGTCCTCTACATTTTTTGTAGACGTTTAATATCGGTATAAATGTGGGTATGTTTCAGCAACAGACATTAAACGATGTGCTAGGTCTGCACCTCCCTATTAAAAGAAGAATCTCTGACTATTCCCATTTAGAAGTGCCACAAATGTATACTGGTGTAGGTCCTCAGTCATCCAGGACATGACATAAGGCATCTTCAGCTTCTGGATGAGAGACGAACAAGTCACATGAAAAGAAGCCTATTTGCATTCTACTTAAGCAGTTGAAAACATGTATGAATCCAAGAGTTTCCATACAGTTAGTCGAAATTGTTTTTTAAAAATGTAAATTAATCTCACCAAGCCGTATTTAGAATTTGTTTGTAAAAGCATATTTGCAATGTTGTTATGGTTGATGTTCTTATCAGCTATATCTTTACCAGGGCACTCTTATGAAAGAGTTATTATTATTATTATTAAATAAATGCAAACCATTCACACCAACAATGAGGTCAGTGATCTGAATAAGCACCTTCAATTCTGACTTCAAAAAGCGTGAAGTCAAACTTGGTGAGTTGGAGAAAAAAAATTAGAAGAAGCCTCACTATTCTTTACAGATCGCTATTTTTAGCTATAGTCTAAATAGCATAACCATAGCTGCTAAGCAGTTAGCTTAGGCTTATGTTAGCTATGCTCAACCTGTTTACTTTGATCAAAGAACTGGTCAAAATGTCACCAGCCAGGTAATATTTTCTACAGAGCTATATGCTGAGATTGAATTATCCAAATTCAAATATAATATGAATCCTTTTCAACATTATGAGGTAGCTAACTTTATTTTCTTATCATTGATTCCAAACCAGCATTGTGGCGCTGCTGCTGTCTGGGTATATACCAGCAACATGCCCCAGGCGGAGCCCAAATTTCACCCATTTATCACTGGAGGCAGACACCTCCCAAGCCCTGATTATGTGTATATACAAAACAGAAAGATCATTCATTTTATTCCATATATAGAATAGAATAGAATAGAATAGAATAGAATAGAATAGAATAGGAACAGCCTTTATAGTCCCACAAAGGGGAAATTCAGGTGTAACAGGAGCAACAGATATAAAGTTTCCCACAAAAAGTTCTGAACGTGTAAAAAACAATTTTTAAAAAACATGATTAAAAATAACAATAATAATAATATACTGTACAAGACTCTAACAGAAAGTACTGTGCAGTTCTTATAAATAGGCATATCAGACTCACGATCCCAGGGCTGTGAAACTGAGTCTGATGACTTCTAAGAATGTACAAAATGTGCATGTGTACTGAACACTGAAAAAAAGATACAGAGTATTTACAATGCAGTATATCAGTGCAGAAAAACAGATGTGCAATAACAGCAGAAATTTTATTCAAAAATGAGTAAGAGCAGAGATGATTGTGCAAATGCCAGCAGGGATATAAACACTTATTGATTCTGCTGGGAGCAGTGATGGTTATAAAGTCTAACAGCTGCTGGGAGAAAGGATCTACGATAACGCTCCTTTGAGCATTTGGGATCCAGCAGTCTGTCACTGACGGAGCTGTCAGCAACAGCTTTGTGCATGAGTTGGGAGATATTGTCCATCAGTGATGTTAATTTAGCTAGAGTCTTTCTGTCTCCCACCACCTGCACTGGGTTGAGAGGGCATCTGAGCACAGAGCTGGTCTTCCTGATGTTTGGTTAATAATCCAGGTTATGGTTATTCTTTTTAGCCCACATTGAGACATTGGCCACGTTAACCTATTTTTGGGTTGAAAACCTAACCAAGTATGCCAAGTTAAACCCAAAACCCTATTGTGTAAAGTCATCCAAGATCTGTTTTAAATCAATCTGGTCAACAACAACAAAAACGTCAAATATCCCAAATTGGATGAGGGATTTTTTTTTTTTTTTTTTTTTTTTTTTTTACTCAGCAGTTTTTTGGGGTGTAATGAAATGCAACTGAAGGCACTAACGCAAGCACAGCATGAGCAGCAGGTGGTTGAAGAATCTTGAGCTCCAAATAACTAAGATCTAAACAGGTTTTTAATGAGGCAAACAAGACTGAATATATGAAAGCAGAAATTAGATGCAATCGATGTGCAGAAGAAAGAGGTGGGAAGAGAGAGAGGACTTTCTGGAAGGACTGGTAATACCAGAAGTAACACAAGTGGAACAGGACAATCAAAGTAAAAACCACTCACTACAACAAAACCAATACTACTACCACTGAAATTAATACTTTTGTTGTTAATATAATATAATATAATATAATATAATATAATATAATATAATATAATATAATAAAATATAATATAATATTTCTAGAATTTCAGCTTCTCATTGGCTCCCTGTAAAATTCAGAATAGAATGTAAAATTGTTTTTCTTACTTATAAAGCCCTAAATGAGATTTATCTTATTTTAAAGAACTCATAGTTTCATGTTATTTTAGCAGCACTTCATTGTCAGGCTGCAGGTTTACCTGCGGTTCTTAGACTATCTAAGAGTAGAATGGGAGCCAAAACATTTAGTTTTCAGACTTCTCTTCTTTGCTATCAGCTCCCATCTTTTGTCCATGATTCAGGCACCATACTTGACTGCTGTGACGCAAACCAGGCAGGACGCGGAGCATCTTGGGAAATGCTGTCTGCAGTACAAATGAAAAGGCAGTGGGTATGCGGAAGAGATCGCTTGAACAAAATCGGAAATGGGGAAAGTTTAGTTTCAAAGTAAAAACCATTTGAGACAGATGGGAACAATGTGTCACACCATAGCTGGATTTTATCATATGACTTTTTGCTTGATTGAAAATAAACTGAATTTCCAACATCTCCAGATGATGTATCTGTAATCAACAGGTTAGAACAAGTGGTTAAATCAACCCTAAAGCTCTTATTTCAGATCCAAATCGCTAGCTTTTGCTAGAAAAGCTTCCACATCCAGACACAAATGAAAAATATTTGTTTCATTCTTGTTTAAAAATTTGCTCAAGTTCAGTCAGATTGGGTAGAAAGCATGTGTAAACATCAATTTTCAAATCTTACCACAGATTCTCATTTGGATTTAGGTCTAGACTTTGACTGGGCCACGCTGACTCATGAATATGCTTTGATCTAAATGTTCCACTGTAGCTCTGGCTGTGTGTTTCAGGCTGTCATCCTACAGGAAGGTGAACCTCTGTCCCAGTCTCAAAGCTTTTGCAGCACCTAATTGTCTTCCAGATTTGTCCTGGTTTTATTTAACCTTTATTTTACCAGGAAGCTCCTAGAGATAAAATCTTTTTCCAAGGCGGGCTTGCTAAGAGGCTCACCGGTGTGCACTATAAAAATAAAATATGCATGTATGTTCACATTTGTGCTCATCTGACCAGACCACCTTCTTTCCCCTGTGTCCCTATATGGCTTATGACAAACTGTAAACAGGTGTTATTGGGGTTTTCTTTCAACACTGTCTTTCTTATTATTACTCTTCCATAAATACCAGCTTCATGGAGTGCACACCTAGTTGCTGTCCTGTCGACAGATTCAACCACTTCATCTGTAGATCTCTATAGCTCCTCCGGAGTTACCATAGACCTTTTGGCTTCTTCTGTAATATTTAATCTCTCTTTTGGCAGGTTTGCAGCTG